>CM031237.1:125094965-125512542 GCA_018340775.1 Taxus wallichiana var. yunnanensis
CACAAAGTCATGGAGGAGAAAGGTTCGATGCAGATCAAAAGAAGAGGGCGGCCTTGCACGAAGAGGACTCGGCATTCAGATGGTGGTCGGCAATGCAAGATGAGAGCCAGTTCGGCCGAGCTGGCTGAGCTAGCTATGTTCAATGCCAAATAGTAATAGCCCCCTCCCCATTGAAAGTAAAGACGATAGAGAACATGGATGTAATATTTGATCTTTACACCTACAGATCTTATGAAGGAAAAAATCTATGGTGAAGCGAACAATTCAAAGAATTAAAGGGAATGCCACTATACTCAAATCACAAGAGACACCAACCATGAAAATAAGATTGTTGATTCATAAGAAGAATAATAAAGTTCATAGATACAGGCTGCTACTCATTCTGCAAGATCCCTTTCCATCACCTTGATGTCAGTATAGTCCACTCATATTTAACTCAAGTTCCAAATGATTTGGCATAACTCTTTCCATAGCCAGCATTTATTTTGCTCTTAAGCACCTTTTCCTCCAGGTCGGTCTGTTAACATTTCTGCAAGCTATATGAAGGCTGCAATTCCATTCCCTTCATTTGAGCTGAGAAAAATAGTCTATTTACAAACTTAACAAACAACTTTTCTTTCAAGCTCAAGAAAATGTCTGTACAAACCAGGGGATGAAACAATTTCGTAATAGTCTGTCTCAGCAAGCAACGAAATCCAATCGCAAATTGTATGACTAATTTTCTGATCATTCTGTAAACTCTAGCTCCTCTATCTCGTATCTAATCTCTTCCACATGCTCATTAATGCGTGTTACTGTTTCCTGTACAGCTCTGATGGCTTCATTTAATGCAGCATCGTATTCAGCATCTGCCTCTGCATCCTCAAGTCCAGTTGCTTCTGTTAATTCATTAACATGAATGCACTGATGCTGAAAAGGCCTATCCTTGAATTGACACCGCTCGTGTGTGACGAGACGCTCAGATGGGTGACTTGCCTTCTTCAAAACTTGGATAGTAGCAGTCTTTTCAATTTAAGGTTACAGGAAACATGGTTAAAAATCAGACATGAGAAAGACATCTTTGTTAAGAATGGCAATGAAGCAATATATAACAATAGAATTTAAAGAAAACATGCTCCCATTTATAAAACATAAGTACAGATATGAGCTCTACCATGTGCAGCTTTTGTTTCTCACGGGTCTGAACTGTCTTCAACAAGTTGAACTGTGGCGAAGCAAAAATTTAACTACTGGTAAGAATTATGGGATAAGACCAGAAAAATTTCGCTGCATTGGACTGTAATTTGTAACATTTGTCTGCCATTGATAAAATGATCTTTGTTGACATTGCCAAAATGGTTGCTTCCTTAGACCTATCTGTTTATATTAGATGGAGTACAAGGACCTGTTTGAAAAGATTGGAGATAAATTTACAACTACTCTATCTTATGTTATAGGGTTAATCCCTGTGTAAGAATAGGATCTAACATCTCTATTATTCTGCAATTGCATAAGAAGTGAGGGCTGCAGGAAATTAAGGGCTGACAGTAACACATCAAGAACTATAATATGGAATCAAATGCATTGAGGCAAAATAAAGAGTAGCATAGAATACCTTAATTGAAAAGGAATTGCAAGTTTGGATGGTATACAGTCTCCAAATAAAGTAGCTTCTTCGGCTATTCTGAGCAATATTCTTCTCACAATCTCTCCCAGGTACATTCCAGAGATTAGCTTTTCAAAGATCTGCCAATGAACAGTAGTTTAGCAAGGTAACGACTTTTAGTAAAACTCATTTGATGCTACTGTTTAAAGCACTACCACTAGATGTTTATAAAAGGCCATCTCAGAATATAATTCAACTTACCTGTTCACCAGGATTTAAACTTTCAGCATCAAAAGGCGCATCATATTCTGTCATAGGAAGATGTGAAGACCAGAAGTTTCCCCATTCCATGTTTATAACCTGTAGAATATCAAAACCTTTTTTCAACACACTAGGAATATTCTTTTACACATGTTTTCATTCTTGCAGCTGTTTTGTTAGGCCTAAGACTAAGGCGGTACTGCTTCACAAGATACATAAGTATTAAAAAGAAAAGGATGTCATGAAGAAGGTGGCACTTAACCATGTTGCCAGATTTTGGTAGCGGTCCTTTTCATTTTGGAATAGCGCCTGCACGTTCTACATAGCAGGCATTAGTACCTAGTGCCCAAAATAACAGCAGCCATCACATTTTCATCCCAATATATTATCAGCATATTTCCTTTGACTAAGCTGATATCGAAGACCATTTTCTACCATATACATTGACACAGAGAATCAACAATGAGTAACAGACAATTTTATGTGCATAGAGAGGCACTGAACTAAGAAGAAAGAATTATAGAAATGTAAATTTCAACAGGAGATGGCTAGTATATTTCATAATTGGATGCAAATTCTACAAAGTAGTTTACATTGCCACAAAGTAATCTATGTTTGAATCTAAAAGTATGAGGTATAAAAAAGGCATGATTTTGTATTTATAGCTGAAACTTACAAATCAGTTTACTATTTCATCACTTTACAAAACTCGGGACACATAATGTTGGAGGCAACAATCTGCTCTACTGAAGAGATATTTTATTTTCATTTGAGCTAGTTGGCGAGGATCAGAACTCAGTCACTAACCAACACTTCGGTAATCAGAATGTCACAAAATAAAGCAGAAGGATGACAAGTTGGGTGGATCTGGTTTGAAATCCTAGTCTGTCCACATATTGATAAATTGAATTATAACTCGTGTATAATACTGTCGAAAAAATTGTCTTCAATTATTTTACAGGAAAATAAGGAGTGCAGGAAGTTATCTATTTGGCCTATCATTTTTATTTTATGTCAATTGAAGACAACATAAACTCAAGATAAGATTTAGATTTGCAAATTCTTTATCATCTCAGCAATGTGACCACTGGCCATCAATGCAAAAAGACGCCGAGATATTTCTTATGTGACCAGAGGGCAATTATATTTGCAGCACCAAAATTAAGATATATCAAATAATGGAAAGGCCTTGGAACAGACCAAAGAAAACATAGATGTGATCTTGCATAGGACAATGTAAACAACATAAGCAATCATACCTGCAACAAATTGTGATGGTTCCTTGGTTCAAATTCTAGCCTACCCATGTTGGACAAGTAATTAGAAATTGATTTGTAAATCTTGCACATAATGCTTTGTTAAAAAGACTTAAATTCATGCCGAGTGACAGTTTTAATTCATGCCAATTACAAAGGCCAGACTGGAGGGAGGAGGCATGATTTGAATCCACAGTAAATTTGATGTAATGGAGACCTTGGCACTAAGCTGAAAGATTCCGAGCACCTAATACCAAAGATACTTTTCAATTTTTAGAAGGACAGAAATATTTAAAGAACATTAGACGTTTACTCCAGTTTCCTTTTATGTCAATTCAGACAAGCCGAACTCAAAAAAATAAGATTTGCAAATGAAAGCCAGCCTTTTCTTTTGATCCAACAGAGAATTACATGAATTTGCAGCGTCAGTATCAGGATTCACAATCAAATCAAAAAAGCCCTGAATAAATCGTTTGCCAAACCAAAGACAACCTAGATGTAATCTTTCACGCGACAGTGCGAAAAACATACCTAATCATGCCTGCAACAAAATCGTTCCATGTTAATTTATTGTCGTTATAATTATCGTTATAAGTCCACCAAAATTGGACAATAATGTCAACATAGGTCAGGAGTAATCAAAATTTCAAGAAATATTGAGAAAATGCAGAACTAGCGAGAAATATACAGACCTATTGAAGGCATGCAAAATTAGCTAAATATGTAAAGATATTGTCTATGCTTCCACATTTTGCATACATGTCTACCAGGCAGTCGCAACTACATCAGTCAAAATTCCTTTATCCATTATGCTTTCATGGATGTCCATACCCTGTTCCAAAGCTCCCATTTTGGCACAGGCAGGGAGGATGCCGACAAAGGTTGTGGAATTTGGCTTTACGTCTGCCAATTGCAATTGCATGGATGTTTCTAAGTAATTACAACACATTTTCAACAAATCCATTTTGGGCATATCCTGCATGTCTACCAGGACATTTGCAACCACATCTGACAAAATTCCTCTATCCTTTATGCCTTGATGGATATCCATACCCTATTCCAAAGCTCCCATTTTGCCACAGGCTGAGAGCATGTTGGCAAATGTAAACTGATTGGCTTGAAGGCCTATTTGTTGCATATGGTGAAACAGTGTGACTGCCTCGTGAGGATAACCATGTCTTCTGTATGCTGCAATAATTGTATCACCTGTGAGCAATGAAAAAGCGGACTGTCTTTCCTTGTGAAACCATGCTCATGAAAATACAGGTCTGCAATAATTGAAGGTCTGCAAGAATGGTATGAGCTACAAGAGAAAGGAGGAAAGGCATGAGTGGCATGCTTCCACAGGCGGAATTTCAGAGATGTTGAACTTATGTGTTGGTCCACAGCTCTCCCCAAATGACCCAAATGCTATTTTAGGGAGAGTTTCAGTCATACATAAGACATACACAACATCACAAATAAAAATTGTAGACCATGCAGGCAATTGTTGGAATGAGGCAGAGCAACAAGCTACATACCCCAAAAAACTCCTGCAACCCAAGAGAGGGATTCTCATAACGTAAAGCCTACTTGACACCCAAAATTTGTCCACAAGCTCCCATACAAGCGTCAATGGATAGAATGAAGGGAACTAATAAATTTGCATACATGTATAGTCACACTCCAAGGGCTCCTGGCTCTTGCCCAACTTTGCATATTAATTGAATTGAAAGGAGATTGAAGTGGAGATGGAGCACCTGATACACAAAAGTTTCCTGCTAAATTCTACGCCATAACCTCCTGTGGCAAACAAAAACTGGAAATTGATGATAGAAGATTTGGATCGAATAAGGAACCAAAATTGAAATGTGACAGGAGAAATGCATGCATGCCAAGTGCCGACAGGAAAGACAAACAAGAGTCTGTCAAAACAAATAAACTGGCAATAAAATATGCGGCGGGCAATGAGGGGAAAAGAAACAACCAATAAAAAGCTAAGAAAATAAAAAATTTGGGAACATGCACTATAGTTGCCAGGAAACATTTAATCTAACCTTACAGAAATAATAGCAACCCAATTTAATCTGCCAGTAAGAAACCACCGCCCCACCGCTTTTCAATTAATATTAGATTTGTTGCCTTACGGGTTTGATGTTCCGAAATTTTAATCTTTATAGGTTTAATTTAAGTTCTTTATATAATTTTTTGAGAAATAGATGTTTACATTATCTACACAATCATTCTTTCTTATAATACAATAAGATCAAGTTAGGCATAGTGACACATTATTTCAACTACATTATAATAATTGAAGCCGAGAGAGGCTTAACAAACGAAATCTACAAAAATAAATCTCTTGTAAAATTAGCTATGCTTAGCAAATCTGAAATGTTGCACGCTTCACCAGAGTAGGAATTCCAGTCCTCTTTGTCGAAGCTTTTAATGAGCCATTATTCTGAGCTTCCGCCGTTTTCTCGCTCCGAGTTAACATCCATCCCACTTTTTCAGTGACGCCCTTCAAATTTCCAGCGACGTATGCAGCTTTCCAAATGTGTTCTTCCTCCGCGGTGGTTGCCCATTTTTCAGTCTCTTCCATTATTACGTCCACTGCCTTGGCTGTGCATGACTCTATCACATCCGCCAACATCCTCACCAGTTCATCAATGATTCCCTCTACCTTGTTGAACTCTTCAAGATCCATACTCACACATATCCTCCATAAACTGTACCCTGCTACTACCTCATTCCAACTTCTTCTGCGGTATGTTTCGGCTATGTTTTTGCCTTTCTCGGCAATTTTTTCTACAGCTGCTCTTGCGGATTCTAAGGACTTGTCAAGTGAAGTGCCCATTCCGAGATGGTAATGGAGCAATTCGCCTCTCTTCGCCAGATCTTGAAGTAGATTGTCAGCAGCCTTTCCTAGGGCTGCTTCTCTGTCAAAATTCTCAACAAGATCCATGATACTCCATGCTTGAGAGCAAGCTTTAATAGCTGCATCAACGGTATGAATGGTGTCATTCACATCGTGGGAAAATGAAGAGAGTTCAATTATGACAGTAACTATTGAGACTGCTGTCATCTTACAAAAGGTTTTGCAGATGTCTAATTCACTTTCCATTTCCAATCTGATTGGAACACGATTTCGACGATCGACGCCTCTGTGGCTTCTTCCAGCTTGATTAGAAGACTTATTCTTGAGCAAAGCTATCAATTCACCAAATGTTTTGCCCTCATCTTCGCCGCTCTTCATCTGCCTCTGTATGCCCTCAATCGATTTTCTGTTGGCTACCCAAAGACAAGCAGCATTTTCACCACGCATGGTAATGAATGCTTTTGAATATTTATCAAAACAAGAGCTTTTCCCCAATTGAATTTCAGGTTGTCCTTTTCCTCCATAAGAATTTCGAAATTCTTCCGACTCAGAACCCATTAGAAGCTTACGGAAATACATGTTAGAGAGCAATACCTGGGATAATAACCAACATCCTTTGCTGAAAAGAACCAAAAACATCTGCAGCCACAGAAGCAGAGGAACCAACTTATGCAATCTCATTTTTTGGTACAACTTCAGACTCAACTTCTTGATATAGCTGTCGCCGATTTCCCTGTGGATTTTGTAGCCATCTTTCAACTGAAGCAAATACCTTTTCCAGAAGTCCTCAATTTCAAAATATTTTATAATGTTCGACCAGCGCCCTTCCAGATTTTTTGGGCAATATACTACTGCTGTGATCCACCTCCAATAAATGACAGCTGATCCTCCTATAATGAGTACCCAATGAAGAACTAAAGGAATTGTCACTGTGAAGTCAGTCTGTACTGTTTCAATGACCAAAATTGCATTACAAACTATAATGACAAGTGCAACTGATGAGGAGAGAATGGATCTGGCAACTACGTATTGAGGATTGGAAGTGCGAACCACAATCCATGACTTGACTACCTGCTCTTCTACCCTTTTCCATAAAACCCGAGAGGAAGAATGGGCAACGGGATTTAACTTCACAGTACTGGATTTAGAAAGAATGAGGGGTATTTTATGGGACACTGTTTGATGAATACTAATACCAGCCAATGCAGCACAATCTAGTAGGAGAAGTAGAACTACAATTGATACTAATATGGCGATTGTGAAAATCCACAATTTTAGGACTACGTGTTTGGAAATAATATCATTATCGTCTGATTTGTCAAATGTATAATAACTTACACCAAGCACATAAATCTCGTGAGAGAGATGGAAAAGAGACGGCGAAGAGGAAATAAGAAGCGCGGCCATGTCACTCCACAAACTTGTATTTGAGGAGCGATGGCGAGCTACTCCAGGTAACATACATCCCATCACTACACACACGGATACCCTTCCACTCAAAACTAACATCTGTATCGTAATTAACTCAGGCACATGAACAAACATGGGTATGTTGACTTCCAAACTATTATCGTCTCGGGGAAACTTAAGGGCAGAGGAGGGGAGGTTAAGCAGTGTGAGGAGCTGAAGAGTGAGGGCGCCAAGGAGGAAAGAGTCGCAGGGAATCCAGTGTCGCTTCTTTTTCAATGCTCTCCACATGTCCACTCCTACAAAAACGATGGCAACCAGGGGCCCAAACGACCAGCTCACCTCCTCTGTCACACACACCAGCTCCGCCAATACTCGAGGCATAAATTTCTGATTCGGATTCGTGCAAATCATTTTTAAATTTTGAAGTTACAAAACAGCACTAGAAAGGCTCTCTTCCGGAAGAGTGAGGGATGAAAGAGGGAAAGGTTGGACACTTTTAATGCCGAAGGAAACAATTGTCGATCCACAAGAATCGAGATGGCCCACTGTAATGTGTATTCGCAGTGTCGCAGGGATAATTTTAGCGGCAAATATTCGTAATATAGCGAAAATTTCATTTTAGGAAAATTTGAAAAGGTGAATTATTCGGAGTGGGTCGGTGTCCTGTTTGCCTAAAATATATAGTATATTTTTTTTGGGGGGTCGGCTTCGCCTTCATTTGAAAACATCTCCTATAAAAACCTAGGTGATTCGCGGGTAGTATACCTCAAGTAGCTTACCAAATTACCAATACTGTGAAATTTGAACTCGCATACCCTTGAGCACCGAGAGATTCATATTCATTGTTAGCTTTGTGATTGTTGGCGCTTTGTCAAATGCGGTGTTGCCTTGCGACAAGGGCATTATTGACGCGTGACAAGAGCTATCTTCGATGCGTGACAAGAGCTGCACTAACGCGGCGACAAGAGTCAGATTGACGCGTGTTGGTCGTCAAATAGGACTTTTAAGAAGAGCAACAGTCAGGGGACAAGAAGTCCCTCCTCTTTAATGGGAGAGGTTCCCTTATTCAGAAACGAACTTATTTACAAATGTACAAGACATGATTTGTTGGTTAAACTTGGATATCACGAAAGTGTTTTCTATGAAGATCATCAATTACAAAAGGACTGAGGAAAAAGAGTATGGGAAAGAGCAGAAAGGCAACATGCAGAATTATAGATATCAGAGTAATTCTTTATGTATGCGAAGTCACAGTAATTTGAAACAAGATCATTTGTATTGGATAAATAAGATGGAATTCAGAGACACAAAGTTCTGTAAATAACATCTGCTAGAACACAAAGTTTCTTAACATAACACAGATTCATTAATCAAGGACACAAAGTTCCTTCTTGGTTATACAAGATCACCAGGCTTGCAAAGTTGAAGAGTATGCAATCGGTGAGACTAACAAACTTGAGACAAATGATCTTCACAAAGAAAATAAATGAAAGCTTAGGAATAACGAGAGATCAGATAGACAAAGAATGGAAAGTCCTTCTGTATTGATTTCTTTATAATCTATTTACACTTTTCAGAAAATAAGCCAAGTTCTTCCTCCTTTTTCTCCTTTTGAATGGTGTGAAGAAGGCCATTATATAGCTTGCAAATCAGTTACTCTTCGTAACCGTTTCTTTAACCAAGAACAGTTAAAGACCACCTATCGCAGTACCTCAACTCGTTGCAAAGAAAACGACAAAAGAAATGGAAGAAGAGAAAAGAATGAGGAGAAGAAGACAGGTGGCCAGTCACTTGGAGGGACCCACTGACTTCAGAATCCACTGCCTGAAATTCTTTTAACGCCTCAGCTATGTCTCAGAAGTCTCATCCTAAAGATGACGGCGTATGTCTTTGAAAACAGAGATGACCAGCGTCTTGAAAACTTCTTCCTTCTGCCAGCTATCCTTGGAATTTGGTCTTTGATTGATAGTATCGAGCCGCATCTTTAAATTCATATTTAGTTTGAAAAACAACATATTCGGGTAGAGAGGAAAAATAAGTATGAATGGCATTTGGTTCGCTTGGGACATGTGAGACGCGAATGCGTGAAACACGCTGCTGTGGCTCGGCCGATTCGGGCTAAACAGGGAGAAGACGCACAAATACATTTTGGGACATTTGGGACGAAAACGCGCGAAGTACGCGGTTCGGGTGTTTCGGCCGAAAATGGAACAAAAGGCCCGTTTGAACTTGGGACATTTGGGACAAAAAGTTCCGAAGTACGCGACTCGGGTGTTTCGGATGAAATTGGAACAACTTGCACTTTTTAGCTTTGGGACATTTGGGACAAAAGCTTCAAGTACGTGACTCGGGAGTTTCGGCCGAAAATGGAACAACTTGCACAATTTGATTTGGGACATTTGGAACACGAAAGTGTGAAGTACGTGGTTCGGGTGTTTTAGAAAATGGAGCAGAGCGCACTTTTGAAATTGGGACAGTTGGGATGAAATTGTCAGCGAGCCCGAAAATGGAACAACTTCGGGGATTTCGGCCGATCAGAGAACAGAGCGCACTTTTGAACTCAGGACAGTTGGGACAAAAATGTCCGACAGGCCCGAAATACACACAAAATGACCCAAAAACGCAGATTTTTTCAATTTCATGACTTTTTTCACACCGCCAGCTCGACAGAAAAGACACTTAAACTCAAAATTTCGAAAGTTCACTTCTCAAGAGCAGGGGGAATTTTGAGTGGACAAGAGCTGGCTCCTTCTGGGGATGACTTGGCATAAATTCAAGGAATGAGACAAGGCAAGAACTTAGACAAACTCGGTGAAGTGAGACAGTACCTTATCCATTGGGCAACGAGTCAAAAAGACCAATACTGAGAGGGCAACACACCAAAACAAAAGGAGAAAGGGAAACATGCCAAAACGGAGAAGCAAAAGCACTGTACAGAATATACAAAGGGACTCCCTAATCACCTAGGACTTGAACAACTTGAGATACTACCCACTATAAGGAAGTGGGAGAGAAGAACCATCCATGTAATCAAGGTAAAAGGAATTCTCACCAAAGAAAGTGTCTGATCTTGAAAGGTCGAGCCACAGGGAATCAAACTTTCCATGGCTGCCACGAGGTTCATGTCTTTTGTCCCATAACAGCACGGTGTCTCCAACTTGGAAATCTTTGAACCTAGCTTTCTTGTCAAACAGGACCTTTACCTTACTCTGCTAGTGAACAGATATCCTATCAATGACCATCAATCTGTCCTCATTCGGTTTGTGCGGGTACATAATTCTCTTGTCAAAGCATCTACGAAACTAGTATCTTCAATAGCCTTCATTAGGTGCAAGGCGGCGTTCCACTTATTCTTGGCGGTTGAGCTTCGCTCCATATACCACTTGAAAAGGAGACATTCCAATAGCTCTCTTTGGTGTAATCCTGTCTGCCCAAAGAGCATCATAGAGCTTCTTGTGCCAGTTTCGTTGAGACTCATTAACCAACTTCCTTATGATAGTCACCAGATTTTTGTTAGTGGATTCTGCTTGCCCATTGCCCTGAGGGTAGTAATCTGAAGAGTGAGCCAAAGAAATGCCATACCCATAGCAGAAGTCCATTATCTCAGCTGAAGAGAAATTCGAAGCATTATCTGTTACAATCTTGTTAGGTACACCATACCTTACCAAGATGTTCTCTTTGATGAAGCTGCATACCACTTCAGAAGTAGTGCTCTTGACTGGAATAGCTTCCACCCATTTGGTGAAGTAGTCCGTGGCAGTTAGTACATGAGTGTGACCAGCACTAGAAGCGGGATTAAGTGTACCAGTGAAGTCAAACCCCCTTTGTTGAAATGGTTCCTCAATCACAAGCGGCTTGAGAGGCAAAGACGCCAATTTAGGTCTTCCCACAAAAGTCTGACAAGCCTCACATTTATCAACCCACTTGGATGCATCTCTGAACAAGGAAGGCCAGTAGTATCCTCCACGGAGTATCTTATGAGTTGTAACCATTGATGAATAGTGCCCTCCACATGCATGATCATGAAAAGCTGAGAGCAACTTTCTCTGTTGTTCCTTGTCCACACACTTCAAAAATCTCCCATCTAACCCCGCTTGAACAAGGCGTTTTCCCACAATACATATTGCCACGACCTCAATTTAATGAGTCCTCTTTTCTTTGGAGTTAAATGAGAGGGCATTCCCATAGGTGAGAAAATGGGCGATGTCGGCATACCATTAAATCAGCCGAGCTAAGAAAAGAACGGTAGGAAGGCCGACTTTGCTCTCCGGTAATTCATGCTTAGCTCCTTGAATGAGCTCACAAAGACCTTTTCCACGAACCAGCTTGGTCGGTTTGATATCAATGTCATACTCTTGGACCTTAGCAACCCAGTTCCCTCTCTTGGATCCAAATTCTTGCTGTGTGAGAATTGACTTAACGATTGTATACGGAACCGACACCATGGAGTGAGAGTTGAGGATATAAAAGCGAAGCCCGCTAATGCTTTGACTTTGACTACTGCAAAAGCATGCTTCTCCATCATGGTGTATTTTAACTCATGATCCTTCAGAATATAGCTCATGAACGCAATTGGTAGCTCATGTTCATTAGAGTCTTCTTGAGTTAAGACAACAGCCAAGGTATTATCTGTGGCATAGCAATAGATAATAAAATCTTTGCTAAAATCAGGACAGGCCAAAACTGGAGTTTTAGCGATAGCTCTCTTGATACCTTCAAAGGATTCCTTTCCTTCAGAAGACCAACCGAATGTTTGCTTCCCTTTCATCATCTGAGAAATATTCAAAGTTAACTCTGCAAAATCAGGGATGAACCTTCTTAAAAAATTGATCTTACCAAAGAAGGAGTGCACGCCCTTTTTACTGGTTGGGAGAGGAATTTGCTGGATGGCTTGAACTCATTCAGAATCAATCTTAATACCATCCTTGGAGACAATGTGCCCTAATAGTTTTCCCTCTGTGACACAAAAGACAGATTTTTTAGGATTCAGAGAGATCCCATGCTCTCGGCATCTTAGCAGAACTATTTCCAGGTGATCAAAATGATCCGCTCTTGTCTTGGAAAACACTGTCAGGTCATCAAGGTATATGACAATACACTTCCCTTTCAAACTTCCAAAAGCCAGATCCATAGCTCTCTGGAAAGTGGCACCAGCATTAATAAGCCCAAAAGGCATTCTCTTGTAGGCAAAGGTACCCCAAGGAGTAGTGAAAGCTGTTTTGTGTTGATCTACAGTATCAACCTCTACCTGATTATAGCCTGAGAATCCATCAAGCATGGATAACATTTCAGATCCTGTTACTGCTTGCAATACTTGATCCATCATAGGCAAAGGATAATTATCTTTCAGAGAAGCCTGATTCAGATTCCTGAAATCAACACAGATGCGGATCTCACCATTTTTCTTCCTAACAGGCACAATATTTGCAATCCATGTTGAATGGTGAATGGGAAAAATGATTTTAGCCTTCAACAACTTCTGAATTTCCTGAAAGATGGTGTCAGCTATTTTGGGATTATACTGCCTCTGTTTCTGCTTAAAAGGTTTAATTCCTGGTTTGAGAGGAATCGAGTGCTGCATATCTTTTGGTTTGAAAGCTTTCAAATCTTCATAAGAATAAGCAAGAACATCCTTATACCTCCTTAGAAGATCAATTGCTTTTCTCCTCTCATCTGCTGTGCAACATTTTCCAATATTCACTAGCTTAGGGTCATTAGAACTCCCAATATTGATTTTGTCATACTCAGCTGATTGCTGAGGTCGATAGAAGCTCTAGACTTCACATACCTGTCATGTTTATCAAACAGTTCCTCTAAGCTTACCAATCCTTTAGGAATCTTGTTTCCTTTGAGATTGATGCATCCATCTTGATCTGTTTCTTCCCCTTGGGCGACTGCTTGGTCAAAGGACACACTTTCACGAGGCAGGTTGTCACTTCCCTCAAAATACAGTTGTTCGAAATTACCCTTGAGTTCCAGGAAGGAAAGCAAATGTTGATCATCATTGAAAACTTGCCAGTTATTGGTATTTTCAGGTACACTAGGTGATGGACCATCTCAATGGTGAACTTGTCTTGAGAGAAATCAGGATGAGGAATCAGTAGCGACCCGAGCAAGCTAGTGAATCAGCCTCTTTGTTCTTTTCCTAGGTATTGCTCGATAGATAAAGCATCAAGGAATTCAATGGAATCCCAAACTTGATTCCGGTAATGTTTGACCTCCCATTTTTACGAAAAGGCTTCGACTTGCTTTACAATAATTCTGCATCACCACGAGCCAGAAGATTCTTCACACCTTGTTCTTTGGCCACTTGCAATCCGAGAATGAGAGCCTCGTACTCTGCTGTGTTATTAGTATTCTCAACTGTAACTTGAATGAAAAGGGGTGTAGGCTTCCTTCAGGTGACACTAGCAGGACACCAGCTCCAGAACCAGCTGAGGAACAACTTCCATCAAATTCTAAAATCCAAACACCATTAGGATCTTTAGGTGACATTTGGGAAGTTGGATTTCATCAGGGGACATAATCATGTAATTTCCATGACCCATATCCTCATAGAGTATTTGTGCTTTAGGATCATCCGTTTTCTGCACAATATACTCAGACTGCTTCTCAGGCAGTAACTTCTTCATGTGTCCATTGACAGGTATGAGTGCATGTGACCAGTCCATTTGAATTTCTCCACCCACATCTTTACAGAAGTTCCTACTTAGCAACATTCCATATGAAGGAGGAATATCTGCCACTAAGATGGTAGCTAACACTTTCTTCTCGGGTAAAGCAGCAAAAGCCACTTGTGCATCTTTAATCCTTCCAGACAGGGGCACTTCTTTACTCTCCATGGAGTAGCAAGATCCATAAGTACGAGTGAGGTCAAGCCTAAGGCATGAGCTACTTTAGTGGCATGACATTATGCGAGGCTCGAGTCAATGACACAATTACTGAGCCTATGACCAGCTATAAGAAGTGTTACATAAAATGGTTTAATTTTGTCACCAGGCGAGGTGACAGCAGCTACCAGACTAGGCTGTGGTGCAGAAGGAGGAGTAGGTAAAAGGCCTTTAGAGGTGGTTTTGGAGTGGGAATTAACAAATTGAATCATTTTGGAAAAAGCTTTGGGATGAGTTTGATAATACTCGGCCTCTGAGATTTGAACCTTAGTCTTTTTCAGATGATCAATAATATCAAAAGACCCAGAAGTGGATGGGCCATCATCATTTGAAATTCTAGGCTTATCAACTTTAGGAGAAAAAGAAGGAACTTTAGTAGCAGGATTAATAGGACTCACCTTTGATGTAGATGAAGTGGGGATGGGAGATCCTCTTTTCGCGATTATAGGAATAGATCGCTTGTTGCTCCTTAGATTTCTTGATAGGCTATGTCACTTTCTCCCTCTGACTTGTCTGCTCTCGAGTCATGACAGCAAATGATTCACTATTCATGTCAACTACTACTTCATCATAGTCATCTCCATCATCAATGCCCTCAGTGGTAAAGAAATTAACTCGAGATCCCTCAAGTTCATCTGCTTCATCATCAAATTCTTCCACAAACTCCTCGCAAGCTTCGTTATCCTCATCATCATCTGGCTCTTCAACTTCACAGGTTGCATTCACAGGAACTTTAACAGGAGGTCCTTCAAGTGCTAGTCTTGTTTGAGAAGCAGGCAAACGATTCCTGGGCTGGAAATTTCTCCTTGGGACATCTGCGCATAAGGGGCATCTTTGAGCTAATTGTTTCTTTATAGCAATGAGATCATTCGCAAGTTTTGAACTAATGGATCGAGTGTTAGGTCCAGGGGTGGAAGAGGAAGAAGCAAGAGACTTAGATTTGGGAGGGTCCTTCTTAACTTCCCTGACATGATCAAATCATCTTCGACACTAACAGCCAGATCTTGATCTAGAGCTAACGTTGCGAGATTAGCCCTTCTTAGTGCATAACTAACTTTAGGTGATTGGGCATTTAGAAAGAAACATTTTTGAATTTGATCAACAGGTCGAGTGTTTGTTGGAATTTTATTTATCAACCTGTTGAATCGAGCCACAAATTCTCTCATGGGCTCTTGTGAATCTTTCTTTATTTGAGAGATTTGGGCTAGCAAGGCATGCACATCTTCTGCTGGTTTGAAACGGCTTTCAAATCTAGTTCTCATTGTGTCCCAGTCGGTGATAGCACCAGCCGGAAGGTGATAGAACCAATCAGCAGCATTATCTTGTAAAGTCTCCACGAACAGTCTTACGGAGACGTCTTCATGTTCAACTCCCAAAACTCCACATGCAACTATGAAGGCTGCAATATGTTCATCAGGATGCACTTTGCCATCACCTTTGAATTTAGGGAAGTTCTTCCGGTTACCTCTGGGTAACTCATGCAAAGGCTGAGTAAGGGCCAGGGGCCCGACACGTTGACCCCATGGCAATGGTGCCGCCATTCTTGGAAATATGGCTTGGAGAGGAAGGCGTAACACAAGGATCAAAGCTCATAGATTGGGACTAGCGAGGCTCAGAGGAGTACCACCCATAGGAATTCTGTCTTGAGCAGGTGGAGTACTTGTCGAACGAGTCCTTCTATTTCTTGTTGAAGGGAAAGGAAAACCCTGCTGCTCCAAAATCTGGAACTGAGAATCTTCAATACCAAGGGTCCTTCTCCCTCGAGTAAAACGTGGAGTCGCCAGATCAAAAGATGATCAAAAATTGCAGAAGCTGGAATGCGATTTTTTTCCCAGTAGTCGCCAAAAACTAGTGGTCATCGAGATAGGAATTTTAAGAAGAGCAACGGATCGAGTCAGGGGACAAGAAGTCCCTCCTCTTTAATGGGAGAGGTTCCCTTATTCAGAAACGAACTTATTTACAAATGTACAAGACATGATTTGTTGGTTAAACTTGGATATCACGAAAGTGTTTTCTATGAAGATCATCAATTACAAAAGGGTGAGGAAAAGAGTATGGGAAAGAGCAGAAAGGCAACATGCATAATTATAGATATCAGAGTAATTCTTTATGTATGCGAAGTCACAGTAAATTGAAACAAGATCATTTGTATTGGATAAATAAGATGGAATTGAGAGACAAAGTTACGTAAATAACATCCGCTAGAACACAAAGTTTCTTAACATAACACAGATTCATTAATCAAGGACACAAAGTTCCTTCTTGGTTATACAAGATCACCAGGCTTGCAAAGTTGAAGAGTATGCAATTGGTGAGACTAACAAACTCGAGACAAATGATCTTCACAAAGGAAATAAATGAAAGCTTAGGGATAACAGAGATCAGATAGACAAAGAATGGGAAAGTCCTTCTGTATTGATTTCTTTATAATCTATTTACACTTTCAGAAAATAAGCCAAGTTCTTCCTCCTTTTTTCTCCTTTTGAATGGCGTGAAGAAGGCCATTATATAGCTTGCAAATCAGTTACTCTTCGTAACCGTTTCTTTAACCAAGAACAGTTAAAGACCGCCTATCGCAGTACCTCAACTCGTTGCAAAGAAAACGGCAAAAGAAATGGAAGAAGAGAAAAGAATGAGGAGAAGAAGACAGGTGGCCAATCACTTGGAGAGGACCCATCGACTTGAATCCCATTGCCTGAAATTCTTTTAACGCCTCAGCTATGTCTCAGAAGTCTCATCCTAAAGATGATGGCGTATGTCTTTGAAAACTAGAGATGACCAGCGTCTTGAAAACTTCTTCCTTCTGCCAGCTGTCCTTGGAATTTGGTCTTGATTGATAGTATCGAGCCGCATCTTTAAATTCATATTTAGTTTGAAAAATAGCATATTCGGGTAGAGCGGGAAAAACTAAGTATGAATGGCATTTGGTTCGGCTTGCAGGACATGTGAGAGCGAAATGCGCGAAACACGCTGTGGCTCGGTGATTCGGGTGAAACAGGGAGAAGACGCACAAATGCATTTTGGGACATTTGGGACGAAAACGCGCGAAGTACGCGGTTCGGGTGTTTCGGCCGAAAATGGAACAAAAGGCCCGTTTGAACTTGGGACATTTGGGACAAAAAGTTCGAAGTACGCGACTCGGGTGTTTCGGCCGAAATTGGAACAACTTGCACTTTTAGCTTTGGGACATTTGGGACAAAAAGCTCTGAAGTACGCGACTCGGGAGTTTCGGCCGAAAATGGAACAGCTTGCACAATTTGATTTGGGACATTTGGAACACGAAAGTGCGAAGTACGCGGTTCGGGTGTTTCGGCCGAAAATGGAACAGAGCGCACTTTTGAAATTGGGACAGTTGGGACGAAATTGTCTGACAGGCCCGAAAATGGAACAACTTCCGGGATTTCGCCGATCGGAGAACAGAGCGTACTTTTGAACTCGGGACGCTTAGGAAAAAATGTTCGAGCCCGAAATACACAAAAAATGACCCAAAACGCATATTTTTCAATTTCATGACTTTTTTCACACATGGCTCAAGCGAGAAAAAGACACTTAAACTCAAAATTTGAAAGTTCACTTCTCAAGAAGCAGGGGGAATTTTTAGTGGACAACAACGCGTGACAAGAGCTATATTGACGCGCGACTTGGGCTAAGAGGTGACGCGCGACAGAGGAAGGGTTGACGCACGACAGAGGAAGTGTTGACGCGTGACTCGAGGCAGTGTTGGCGCGCGACCTCGAGGCGAGTTCACGCGCAGCAAGACCTCGAGATCTGGAGGCCAGTCGCTTCTTGGTTCTTTTGCTGATGCAGGACTCTTTTCAGAATAATGGAAGGTGCCAGCTCAAAGAATACGAATAACCTAAAAGTAAGTAAGAAATCTCAGAAATCACTCTTCAAGTATTTTGGAAACTCTGCGGATACAGATATTGTAAATACCAATCATATAGATGCCACCAAAGAGAATCGAATCGACCGTTGTGTGGAACATATTATTGAGGTGGACATGCATTACGCACAGTATCACGGTCAAACAAATGAAACCTACGATAATATGCCGAGATCTTGAAGATATTGTTCTATTGGGGTGCAACGAGGAAGTGCGGCTAGATATCACAGAATACAAACACTCAAAGCAAAATGGAAGACAGAAATCAAAATCAAACTCGGTCCAAGAAAGAGGAAACCAGGTGATTGTGATATTGCTCAAAATTCTACTCAAAAAAGTAAAGCATTGAAAACGAACAAGAATATGTGGACCATTGGCAGGACATACAAGTTTGATTGGGCAGCTAAATTTCCATTTATTGAACCTGTACAATCATCTAGTTACGAAGAATCCCATGTGAATGTACATGTACAATATATATGTGGAAATTGGGAAAGCAACAAAAAATGCAACTGAAGCTGGACACTATAGAAAAACATTGTGGAAAACAATATTTAACTGTAACAGGGGCGGATGGCCAGAAAATCAAAACACATAGGTGGAAAACTGAAAAGGAGTGCATGCATGTTAGATACGCAGCGGAATATGAGGCAGAGCAGAAAAACACGAGACATCATTGGAAAAGGGAGGAAGCGATCACATCGCATATTGGTAAGATGAAAGAAACAAATCTACATGCAAAATTCATACAATTCTCTACTCTTTTTCAAATACTTAAAAAGGAAAGGCGATGTCGGATTTCCTCGATTTCAAAGTTTTGTATCAATTTAACGGAATCTTTGAATGTACCTCGGTCTCATTGGTGCGAGAGTAGTGGATGGGAAATGGCAAAATGCCTCTCGATGATAGAGAAGGAAGATTTGAAAGAGAATGTAAAAAAGCAAACTTTATCTCTCTTCAATTGATGAAGTGACAATGATCGACAACACTACATGGGTATGTACCCACATCTATACTTTAGAAAATCATATAAGGACTCCTCATACATTGGGTGTTATGAAAATGGTTGAAAAGCTGCAATGCTTTGAAAACCTATATAAAATAGTTGTTTCTCATTTGAAAGATGTTGTTGGTATGACTGATTATGAAATTGCTACGAAGTTGGTATGCGTTGGAGCGAGATGGTGCATCTATCATGCGGGGTCACCGAAGCAGGTGTGTGTTAGATTACAAACAACGGTGGCCCCATATATGCTACCAATTCACCGTATGGCTCACGAGAATGAATTTAGCGTATAAAATGGTAAGCGACCACGAAAATGTTGCTAAATTAGAAGACCTCATAAGAGAACTTCATGCCTATATGTCAAGCAGCCCAAAGCGTTTTCTCGAGTTCCAAAATTTGCAATTGGAATTACTGAGATGGCAAAAAACTTGAAGGATGTGGAGACTAGATGGATCTCTTTGTATGAACTGCATGCGAGTTCGTGAGGAGTATCCTTCATTGGTTGGTTTCATGCACAAATACCGTCATGAAGTTGATAGGCGAGGACTGTTTGTTCCGCTTAAGCGATTTGGAGACATTGCTTACATTGGTTGGTATTCTTCCAATGTTAAAGGAGATCAATACACTGATGAAGCATGCATAGGGCAGATTAATCTATATTGTGGATTTTATACGGATGAGGAAAATGGTATGTCAAAGTCTTGATATATTGTATTGTTCCCAGGATAGTTTTGATGCACCTGTTTTTGAAAATTGGAGAGATTTATTAGATCTTAAAAATCCTAACACCTTTTTGAGATTTAATATCCACGATCACCTATGCATCTCTGTTAATGGGAGGGAAATACCAATGCACATTTTGCAAAAATGTCAAGATATTACAGGATCGAAACGAGAAGATGTTCCCGTGACACGTAATTTGTTTGAGTCTGTGATAGTTGAAACAAGAATAAAGCTTAAAAAAATTTCAGAAACCTTGTCATCAGAAATTAGGGAACGTTTCTGTAAAGATAAAATTCTGGAAGCCATGGGTGTGATGAATCCGAATTTTTGGAATACAGAAGGTGGCCGTGCAGACTTTGTCAATAAGCATTTCCATAAATCAATGGGTACAATAATGGAACAATTTACAAAGATGTCGTCGAGCTCAAGGTACGGAAATCAAAGGTATACTGAATGCCGATTTATTAAAGTTTCAGTCAACAAATTTTGCAACAACAATGAGGAACCAATATAAGAATTTAGATCAACCTTCTGAAAGTGGTGCTATTACAAGGCTGTGGCGAGGAATCTATCAAAGTTCTATCTTACAAGAAGATATCAGTGAATATTTTAGACTATATGAGTTATGCCAGACAATGATTTTGGGGTCTGTGGAGGATGAAAGGGTTTTCAGTGCATTGTCATTTATAAAATCAAAACTGAGAAACAGGTTGGATAAAAATCTGGAAAGTTGCATGAGGTGTTACGTTTCTTCGATATACTCCTCGAAACCTTTCCGTTTGATGAGCAAAATTGCGCCTTTGGAATTCCCTTTGCGAAAGAAGAGGTGTAAATAATACAGCTACTACAAGTACAAATATTCCTAACCTTGAGAGTGTAATTGGCTCTTCGTCACATTCTACGAGAAGACAACATCGACTTTGATGAAGCTATTGATAATGGATTGTTTCAACTTTAAGTAGGTATCTTCTTTATATCTTTTATCTTTATCATTAAAGATGTTACAGAGTCTATATACTAAAAATGTCGGGCAATTCACCCATCTATCTACTAATCCATTTCTCGTGTTGGATTTTTTTAAAACACGAGATCTAGCTCATTACAGGTGGCGGTGATGATTTTGACTTTAAGCGGTATCTTTTTCCCCTTAATCTTATTGTTTGTTACTATTCATTTTTTGACAAAGCAATTGCTCACTTTGGAATTCCCTTTGCGAAAAAAAGAGGTGTAAATAATACAGCTACAAGTACAAATATTCCAACCTTGAGAGTGTAATTGGCTCTTCGTCACATTCTCTAAGACAACAACATCGACTTTGAAGAAGCTATTGATAATGGATTGTTTCAACTTTAAGTAGGTATCTTCTTTTCTATCTTTTATCTTTATCATTAAAGATGTTATAGGTTATCATTAAAGATGTTCGTGCAGGTCTATATACTAACATTTATGCAATTCACCCATCTATCTACTAATCCATTTCTCGTGTTGGATTTTTTTAAAACAAAGATCTATCTCATTACTGGTGGCGTGATGATTTGACTTTAAGCGAGGTATCTTTTTTCCCCTTAATCTTATTGTTTGTTACTATTCATTTTTTCAGCTCTAGTTATAATTAAAGATGTTACGGGTGTATGTATTTACATTTAGTTAAATACAATCTTTTTTTTTTTGAAAAGCGTGGGTTGACATCCGTGAAAACATTTTCTAATTGTGATGTCGAAAGACTCACCCATCTATCTACTAATCAATTTTTGTGTTGAATGTTTTAAGACAAAGATTTAGCACATTCGGTGATGATTTCAATTTTAAATAGGTATCTTCTTCAACATAATCTTATTGTTTGTTACTTTACATTTTTTCAGCTCTTGTTATCATTAAAGGCGTTCAAGTCTAATTCTTTATATTTACATTTATTTAAAGATATTGTTGGTCTATATATTTAAAGATGTTGCTGGCACTTCTCAGGACTGACAATGTCAGGCAACTCACCCCTCCATCTACAATGTCATGTGAAACAAAGATCTAGCACGTTACCCTTGATGATTTCACAACAATCTAATCCCAATGAGGTAAGCTAAACCCTAGCATATTTGCAATTATGTTTAATTTCTTACCAGTGATGATTCTTTCTTGATTTCTTAGAATTATATTTAATTTATTTTTAAATACAAGTCCACATAAAATTCCTCATAAAATTCACATAAAATTCGGGATAAACAATACATTATACGATTTTAAATATAAGTCCACATAAAATTCCTCATCATCCATATATATCATATCATCACCATATCATTATCATATCCTCATTATCATCATCTATCATTAATTATCAATTATCATCATTCATCATCTCGTCCACATACAATTCATGACAATGCAAATAAACAAGAAACATACATATAATTCATGATAATCACCATCTAATGCAATTAAAATTAAAGATTGTATGTAAATCCATATAATTAAATTCAAATACCATAGTACATACTCAATAGTAGAAGTTTTCAAATTCAATATTTAAAGTTTCCTCAATAATAAAAGTTTCTAGTTTTCAAAACCCTCTTTTTCTTTATCCAATTCTACTCCTCTGCACTATTCCCCAACGGCTTCTTCCACTGTGGCTGTACCTCTTTCCCCAACACGAGAAATCTCCATGCGGATGACAAATTTGGATCACCTGCGGCGTATAAACTATCCCGTTGCCAATAATTTTCATTGATAAGAAACCTTATACATCCCATTCTATTGATTGATGAGGAAGCATCTCCATCTTTCTCATCAACCCACACAATCTTTTTTGTGCTTGTCCAGATCTATGAAATACTCCTTGCCCTCTTTAGAGGTACTTGTGCCCAAACCCTGTATGGTCCAAGCAACAAGTGATACCTAATCGGCAAGCGAACAAAACCAGAACTCGAAAACATATAAAGAGGAAAACAAACTAGCATTACTTTGTACTATATGGTCCAGCTGGTTATCGATCCACTCAATGATTCTCTCCAAGCTTCATACTCAGGAATTGTGTAGAAAGATAACACATTTCCATTTTTGTGAGTTGCCTACATTAACATGTGCCGACATTAGACATGGAGATACAAAACATCTGGAGGCTTAGAAAACAAATATAAAAAGTCTCGAAACACAACCAAATATACAGGGGGAACATTTACAGAAACTAAACAGCGCTATACAAAGATCATGTACCTGGTCTGTCATTATCATCAGATGGCCATATCTTAAAGATTTAATGTTGTCATATATTTTATCTTCCTGTAGACCAAGGATTTTTTTTCTATTTACTATCTCTTTATTCTCCATTTGTTGGTGAGTGGTAGCTTCCCAAAAAATAGATATTCCTGCCACCTGATAGGATAAAGATAACTAAAATAACAAAAAATTAAATTGGAAAGTGATGTCGAAACATGTCACAATACTACCAAATTCAGTATTCACATTTCCCTGATTCAAGGCACAAACACTTACAGCGACTGCAAGAGCCTTGGCTGAGTCACCCTCCGTTAATATTAAAGTACATTGATCAGAATTCTTCCCTCCTGCTTGATTTGCATCAAGTTTGGGAACATCATTTAATTTCCCCTTCTTGGTTCCATCAGTTTTCTTAAGATCTTTTTTTTGTTTAAACTTTTCCACTGCACTCATCAGGTCAAACAAAGTTACAAAGCTCATCTTAGACACTAGCATTGCAAAAATTACATGTACTCAGAAATGCTACATATTAGACACCACGCCTGGATATATGCGAAACAGTGAAAATTACTATAAATTTATAACAGCAAATTGTATCAGAATAAAAAATATGAATTAAAACGAATTATACTTACAATCAACATGGAAACCAAACGTTGATTCGAGAAAATTCTTTTCTTCCACGAGTGTTGCCTTGGTTGTAACAATTGGTAAATTTTTGAACGGAAGGCCCGTAAACCGATGGATTTCATTTGCTTCGATACTGAATTGAAAAATTCGGCAATCGTTCAGAGTCACATAAAAAATGCCGTCCTCTGAATTGTAGGATGACAGAAAGTAATTCAAAATATCCGGATCTGTTTCGAAATGGGGCATATTAACGAGCCCTGTAAATTCACACGCATCCATTAAATATTTATATTCTGAAGACATCTTTAAAACAGTATGGATGTGAGGGCATAAGGGACATCGATTGAATTGGATTCTCTTGATTTTTGTTACTGAACTTGCAGTTGGGAAGCATTGAGACCTGCAAAAATTCAAGAGCCGGAAGGTGAAAACGAGAAAATGACCGGTTGAAGGGTATTTATAGGCTAAATCGGGCATCGCTTCACTTGACGCGCGTCAAAGGTCTAGCTGACGCGCGACAATAGTCCGTCAGCGCGCGTCAATTGGATGCGCGACAATAGGAGTCGCGCGCGATGCGTCGATAGATGCGATGGCGCGTCATCAATGCGGTACGCGGCGTCAATAGATACTGTGACGGCGTCGATAGATCAGTGGCGTCGATAGATGCGCGCGTCGCGAGTGGCGCGCGTCGATAGATGCGCAGTGGCGCGCGTCAATAGATAGTGATGACGCGCGTCAATAGATGCCAGTGACGCGCGTCAATAGGATTTCGATGTAAATCGTCGATCAAAACAATTGACGTTCCATTGACGCACGTCAGGAGTGATGAGTAACTAGATGGATCTCTTTATGCACAGAGAAAGCCTGAGACTACCAAATAATTGATTTCTTATCCAAAATTTAATGGAATTCGAAGTTTTCACCTCTTTTGCACTAGAGGAAATTCCCTTCATGTTTGCAATGTAGCCAATTGAGATGAAGCCTTCAAATTTATCCCCAGACCAAAGAAACAAACAGTGATTGGTGTGTACTTGATGATGATATAGGGTCTCTTGATAAGTTCAAAAAAAATTTACATGATATATGTTACCTTTTAAGATGATAAACCTTGAAGTAAAGAGAACTTTGTGAACTTTATGTTGAGCTGTAAATTGTTTTTCAATATTTGAGACACTTGATTTTATAGATTGTACTTCAAGAAGATCATGATTAATCAATTCAAGGCATAGAAATGGGGAGCTTCAAGAAAATTGTCTTCAAACATACACTTGAACATTGTATCTTCAGAAAAGGAAAACAAAACATGGTGGTAGCAGGAATCTACTAAAGGATATGTAAACAACCTTATTGAGCTATGATCATATGCACCACCTTAAAAATTTGAAAAAAAAGAGACATATTTTAATTCAACCACTCCAAGAAGCAGTCCCGAAGAGAATCTCAAGATGTGAATCCTATACAACATATTTTGATACTGATCCATTTTCCCCAAAACATTTTACAATATCTCAAGATGGGAATCCTATACAAATTTAACTTCTATGATTTATCTGGAGAAGGCACTGTATTTTTTCTTGGATGCTAAGCAGAAAGGTTGTTTAGTCTGCATTTCTAAGCGATCCAGTTTTATAAAAACTTGAATAAGTTTATAGACTCATTTCAAAATCTGATTAAATTTGGCATGGTTAACCATGGCAATTCACCCATCTATCTACTAATCCATTTCTCGTGTTGGTTTTTTTTGAAACACAGATATAGCTCATTACTAGTGGCAGTGATGATTTCAACTTTAAGGAGGTATCTTTTTCCCCTTAATCTTATTGTTTGTTACTATTCATTTTTTTGGCTCTGGTTATCATTAAAGATGTCTATGTATTTACATTTAGTTAAATACAATATTTTATTTTTTGAAAACGTGGGTTGACATCCGTCCGAGGAAGCTGTTACTTCTCGGGACTGACAATGTCAGGCAACTCACCCATCTATCTACTAATCCATTTTTTGTGTTGAATTTTATTAAGACAAAGATCTAGCACATTACCGGTGATGATTTCAATTTTAAATAGGTATCTTCTTCAACATCATCTTATTGTTTGTTACTTTACATTTTTTCAGCTCTTGTTATCATTTATTTAAAGATATTGTTGGTCTATATATTTAAAGATGTTCTTCAGGACTTCTCGGGTGTCGACAATGTGGGCAACTCACCCCTCATCTCTACAATGTCGGGTAAAACAAAGATCTAGCACGTTACCCTTGATGATTTCACAAAGCAATCTAATACGCTTGAGAGGTAAGCTAAACCCTATCATATTTTCAATTATGTTTAATTTCTTTCCAGTGATGATTCTCTCTTTATTTCTTAGAATTATATTTAATTTATTAAATATTAAACTATTAAACAATACATTATACTATTATAAATATAAGTCGACACTCTTCCTAAAATTCCTGCTTTGTCATAGATCCATCACTTCTTGATTTCTCCATGAAGTTATTCAAACTCAATTCTAATGCTATCTTCCGAGATCCTATAGTCACCCACCCAAATCTACACTAATCACAACTATTTAAATTAACTTGTGCGAGTCTTTATCTAATAAAATCTTTCTAGTAATAAACCGACTCTACATAAACTATCCTGCCAAATGTAGTGTGCCTTCTTGAGGCTCTACATAAATACTTACACACACAGTTTACTATGATCTAGTTTGCAACCTTCAATATTTTCTTATACACTCAAAATTATTCCAACTTATAGCCTCCCAGTTCTAATCCACAATTATTCTTCACCCTTATCAAATATTAAAAAATGATCCAGTTCATCAACCTATGAACTTGATCTATACAGACTAATCTTCATGATAAAAACCTTATATGTTTTACATTAAACTTCAAAGTTCTATATCGAGCTTGACCTATCTTTTAATCACATGGTTATTCCAACTTTGGTTAATCTAGCCTCCATAGCCTCCATAA
This sequence comes from Taxus wallichiana var. yunnanensis, assembly GCA_018340775.1. Classification (NCBI taxonomy): domain Eukaryota; kingdom Viridiplantae; phylum Streptophyta; class Pinopsida; order Cupressales; family Taxaceae; genus Taxus; species Taxus wallichiana. The sequence goes on from CM031237.1 coordinate 125,121,653, forward strand.
TCTACTCTACACAAAACAATATCCATGATAACAAAACCATATCTTTTAAACCATGGTCTTGATTATTTCCCAAGCTCTAATTCTTATGGCCTGGAATTTAACTATTTCATAATTGGCTAATCTAGCCTCTACATCAATGATTGTTTCCAGCAAAACGTTATTTTCTGACAAATGGTCTTGACTATTTTGGATGTCAAACAACCTCTCTAGTGAAAGATTATGCACTAATATAGAGGTGAATCTCTTTAAAATAGAATTTTCCTACACCATAAGTCTATTAAGGAGAAATCCTAAATAGTAAAGATCTGTTTCAAATCTTAGTTGCTATTTTTTCCCAAAGACATAATTTTCAAGATAATTAAAGTCCCACAAGATATTTAGGCACTAAATTTTACATTATACACATTAAATTGATCATCGTCTTTCATCATCATCTATCATTGATTATCAATTGTCATCATTCATCATCTACGTCCACATCTGATTCATGTGATGCAAGTAAACAAGAAACATACATATAATTCATGATAATCACCATCTAATCACCATATAATTAAATTCAAATAGCATAGTACATACTCAATAGTAGAAGTTTTCAAATTCAATATTTAAAGTTTAGTCAATAATAAAAGTTTCTAATTTTCAAAACCCTCTTTTTCTTTAGAAAATTCTACTCTGCTCTCTTCCCCAACGGCTTCTTCCACTCTGGCTGTACCTCTTTCCCCAACACCAGAAATAACCCCTGAACTTATAAGATCTTCTGCAGCACTGTCCAGATTTTTTATAATTCTTTCTTCTTGATTTGTTGCATCTCCATGCGACAACAAATTTGGATCAGCAGCTGCTTTGGCTTTGAACAAGATGTCAGGGTCGAGACCATGCTCTTTAATTATCCGCTTTAGTGTATTGTTTTGTTTGTTAACCAAAACAATATTTTGCTTCAAATTTTTTGTTGCGGATAAGTTGTTCTTTGTTGTTTCCAAGTGAACTTGCAAAACCTTCGCCTGACTCTTCAAATTTTCATATTTCAACTGCACAAAAAGAGTAATGTCAATTCAAAATATTAATGTAAATTCAAAATTTCAAATTAACAAAAATGATTGTTTGAATGTAATAGTACTTACAACCGCTCTATCTCTTTCGGCATTTGCGATTGATACCAAATCCTTGTCCTTTGACCATTTGTTAAAATATGCCTGGGCCTCGGCACTAATATTTTCCAATTTGTTTAGTGCCTTATCTAAAATGCCATCTTTATAGTCGTTGTTAAACGTGATAGTCCCACATTTTACTTGGGTAAGTAAGGAATCCATCTTCGCAGGTTGATTACGGGTGCAGCGTATAAACTATCCCGTTGCCAATAATTTTCATAACGACTAATAATCTCATTGATAAGAACTTTAGCCCTTCTCTCCCATTCTATAAGCTGTTGGATATGAGGAATAATAAACTCACTGACATGGGATTGACAATCATTACCAATTAAGTTCTCCAAAGGATAAGGTGGAAACTCTTCACTATCGAATCGAATCGATGCGAGACGATCTTCTTTGGAGAAGTGTGGGGGCTTTCACCAAGATCAACTGCTATTTTTTGTCTTTGGGTGGGCTGATCCTGTTTTCGAAAAAATAAATCAAGATTTAGATAAATAAATTTAAATCAGAATGTAATTAAAAATTGTAAAGCATATTAAAATTGAAATTTGAAGTATACCTGCTGGCCTTGAATCATCTCGCGGGTATCGAAAAAAAAACCGGTTGGGTCATTCTTATCAATGCCCAAATAATCTTCATCTAAATTTATATTGTTCAAAACAGATATGCCGTTACTTTGGGCAAGCCACCAAGTGAGAGAGTTGGAATTCAAAGCGAGGAGTCAAGGTTTAGTGTCCCACTTAGGCCGGAGCAAAACTCATGCGTTTACCAATGGTCTTTTCTTTGTTCCTCTGGTTGGCATTTTAAAAATTAATGGTTGAGTGGGTGTCGGTGCCGTGGTTTGACCATGACTGACATGTGCTGAAAAGTACAAGAAAAAATGAAAAATATTAAAACAATTCATAAAGTCAAAACTACGAAATTAAACGTTCTATAGAAAAGTTGTACCTTGTTGTCGAGGGGTTGTTTTTTCGGTGCTACGGGTGGCCTTGTAGGAGTTGTACTCGGTGGTACATTCGGAAGATATCAATGCATGCGACTGTATGGAGTGAGTTGGGGAAGAAGGTTCCATAGTCCCTGCAATTCATCAATATTAAATGTTGTCAATTCATTTGGTTAAAATTTAAATTGAAAAATAAATCTGCAACTTTGGAATTTGTAAATAATATATGAGAATGTATTACTTCTCTGGCGTTTAACGAGTTCAAACTGTTGAGGGTTTGGAGAGGAGTGAGCTTCCATTTCAGATTGGGAGTCCCCCGAAGCCTCCGCGTGTAGTTGGCCTCTTCCTCTCGACATCTTTTTTTTTTTGGGAATGGCTTCAAGATATCTTCTCTGCAAAACATTAAAATTTAAGTTTTAATAAATGTGCACTGTAATGAAGAAAATTGTAATACAATTACAAACTAAATAGTTTATACCTGTTGTTCTGCAAATGGAATTGAGAATTTCTTCAAAGCCTCATCAGAGCAAGTAGGAATTTCTTTATGTTTTAAATTTAAAAGTGCCTCATAGTAGAAGCCGAGGAGATAGTTTGTTGAATAAATGAAAGGTTTATCTGAGACTTTTGAATTTGATATGTCAGTTCTTATTTTTTTGGATAGAAATGTGCACCAATCGAATTTTCGTTTTGAGATAGTGGCACAAATGTATGCAATGGCCCAATTTGGTATATCTGTTTGGCGACCCTGCAAAACAATTCTGGCTTGAAAAAATGAAATAAGTGCAGCAAGAAAGTGGTGTGCAATTGATTGTGTATCTACACCACGCCTGGATTTATTGACATGGGCTGCAAATGCGAAACAGTGAAAATTACTATAAATTTATAACAGAAAATTGTATCAGAATAAAAAACAGATTAAAAAATATGAATTAAAATGAATTATACTTACAATCAACATGGAAACCGTACGTTGATTCGAGAAATTTCTTGTCATCTTCCGTGAGTGTTGCCTTGGTTGTCACAGTTGGTAAATTTCTGATAGGAAGGCCCGTAAACCGATGTATGTCATTTGGTTCAATAGTGAATTGGAACATTTGGCCATCGTTCAGAGTAACATAAAATATACCGTCCTCTGAATTGTAGCATGACAGAAGGTAATTCAAAATATCCGGATCTGTTTCGAAATGGGGCATATTAACGAGCCCTGTAAATTCACACTCTTCCATTATAGCTTGATATTCTGAAGACATCTTTAAAGCCGTATGGATGTGAGGGCATAAGGGATTCCTGTAGGTTATCTTGGAAATCGATTGAGTTGGATTCTCTTCATTTTCTTGCTGAACTTGCAATTGGGAAGCATGTGAAGTCGACATTATAGCTGTAATTGCGTCTTTGTCAAAGATTTAGACCTGCAAAAATTCAAGAACGGGAAAACGAAAACGAGAAAATGAGCGGCACAAGGGTATTTATAACCTAAATAGGGTGTCACTATCCCCTATTGACGTGCGTCATTTGCTTCTAATGACGCGCGTCAATAGAAAGCAGTGTCGCGCGTCAATAGAAGGTTTGTCACGCGCGTCATGTGTTAACGTGATGCGCGTCATTTGATTACTTTGTCGGCACGCGTCAATAGAAGATAGCGGTGTCGCGCGTCATTTTTTTGATGTCGCGCGTCGATAGAGGACAATTTCGCGCGTCATAAGGATGTGTCGTGCGCGTCAATCGAAGACAATACGAAAATGTCGTAGCGTCGTCGTAGACAATATGGCGATGTCGAGCAAGTGACGCGGCGACTTCAAAGTAGAAGCGAATGGCGCGCGTCAATAGGAAGCAATCGTGGGCCATTGCGTCGGTAGAGCAAATGCGCGCGTGCGTCATCGGGGCGATGGCGTGCGCGGTAGGAGACAATGTCGCCGTCGCGTCATTACGAGCGATGTCGTGCGTCATTACGAGCTAGTGTCGCGCCCGATTATGACCGCGTCATTACGATAGCCTTGAAAACCAGTGTCGTTTTTCCGATTGTCGCGCGTCATTACGAACTAGTGTGTCGCAATTTTATAGGGTGTCCGGTGACGTGCGTCATTACTTTAAACTAGTGTTGTCGCACGTCAGCGATGGAGCCTTGAAAAACCGGTGAAAATTTTGTTTTTGAATCTTTACAAATTCACCTTTATTTCCTCCTAATGGTTACGGGGATATTCGCGAGGTATTTTCCACCTTAAATTTTATAGGGGTGTCTTAAAATGCTACCACATCACATCGTCATCATACAAAATTTGAAAGCGGTAATTCATACAACATTACAATCATCATTCTCATTAGTGCACTTCATCCTAGTTTTACATCTTTCACTATCGCATGCATGGATCATCATGTTGATCCATGGTTCATCACGCTATATGGTTTCATTTGGCATGCTCTTCTACCACATCCGTGTTTTCTTCTACAACATGGGCTTCTCCGGATTTCTCTCGTACGCATCTCTAACTACTTTAAATGTTACCAAGATTTCTATCACCAACATAAAGTGGGGAAAATGTAGTCACAAAATCATGAACTTAATATTATTATTCTACCACCAAGTATTTTGTTTTATATATGGATCTTGCGTGAGAAAAGTATTCACTTTGATGACCCATACTCTAGTCCATTCGCCGAGTCTAGTTGGTTATTGTGGTCATTTTTTTGCACAACCATCTCTCACTCACACAATTACGGTCATCTCTTAGGGAGTCTTAGTTGTTAGTATTAACTCACTTTTCATCATTGTTCTTTGAATATGGTGCCTAGGGAGGGATTACGGCACCTAGGATGCCTTGGTCTTGATTTTTAGGTTCCCTGGTCCCCATCACACTTGGTTTTAAATTATACATTCAACGTCGATCGTTTGGATTTTCCCTTACATCTCCATAGGTACTAGTCGTCATGTCGGTTCATTAGTGTAAAAATTTGAGAAAGAGATCCCTATATAAACACAACATACACATTATCTAATACGCAGACTATTTATACTAAAGGCTAGTTATCTACATAGAGCAAGGGACTATATTTGGTAACTATTTTACATCACACACTCCATAGAAAAGGGAGTCTATTCAATTCACAACCATTTTGCATTTTATATAGTTATTTCTCGTTATCTCTATGTCAATAGCATTAGGGCATCTTAGGCACATTATTACACACAAAATCACACAAAACTACATTGGGTCTGAGATGTAGTGCAATGCTTAGTTGTAAGACCACCATTTTGGCTTGCTAAGGATAATCTGACCCCTTCATATGCATCTTTATTTTTTAGGTTTTGATGCTTTGTGTGGGGTTTTGTAGGTGATTCTTCATTGCAAGTTCATGACGACATCAATGAACTAGGTGCAACATCATCTTTACCAAAGGTGAAGTATTAAAAATACCTAACAACCATACCAAGATCAAATTCCAAGTTGTTCCACAAACCAGGCATCCAGATTTCAAAGAAGGGTTCCCTAGGCACCCTTATCCTTCCCTAGGCACCCTAGTCTAGCCAAATCTTCCTCCACCGCTGCTATTTTCTCGAGGTTAGTCATGACACTTTGTTCCACCATTTCAACATTATGTTCATTCCCAGAGATCACTACGAGGTAAGTTCATTTTAGGATAGTACCTTTCCCCTTTCATTTTATTTCATTTAAAGTATCAAATAAATTCATAATGGCCCTAAATTTTCTTGAATTTCACTTGATCGCATTGCATTGCTATACTCATAGATTCATAATAAAATCTAAATTTTATTGAATCGGTAGAAACCACATTGGATTTGGTTGATTTAGGGAATGAAGTAGGTGAAGGTGACAAAGATCTTTATTGGATTAGGTAATATATAGGGTGAGAAGAGTAATTGTATTAGATTTGTTAGATTTGGGAGGTTGTGACTTAGGATCCACTTTATATGTTTTAGGATTGGGGGATGGTGGATTTGAATTAGGATTAAAGGATAGGATAGTTGGAGATTTAGGTGATGAAGGGAGTAAGATAGGATTAGGTATAGATGAAGAGGATTAGGGTGGCATAAAAGCCACATTATATTGTGTAGGAATGGGGGTATAAGGGGATGAGGGTGACTTAGGAGTCACGATGGAAGTGATATTATTGATAGGATTAGGTGTAGGTGATGAAGTGGATGCATTAGGCTTAGGCGATGAATTTGATGGTGGATTAGGGGATGTGGGAATATCTAGGAGAAATTCCATAGGATTGGATCGATATAATGAAGATGACGAGGATGGAGGACTAACATGGGATGTGGGATATAATAATTGTGTATGAAGTTGTTGGGATTGTGGTGGATACATGAATGGGAATCGATGATAGGTTTTAAGATGATTGGATTTAGCAGTTGAGGTGTTAGATGATGGTGGATTATTTTCATGAGTTTTGATAGCAGGAAGGTGTTGGTTATGATGATTGATATGGGATTTGGAGGTTAGGATATTGGATTTTTGTGGGTTTGGGATTGGTGCCTAGATTAGAAAGGACATAAAGGAGGTCCTCTTCATCTAAGTCATAGTTAGTGAGCTGGTCAAAGTCGATGTAATTAACTTTCAAGGATAGTGATTTATGTTTTTTATGTCGAGGTGTGGATTGAGATTATTTTGGTTCCTTAAATAGGAAGTCCATGGGGTGAGGAGTAAGGGTCGTAGAAAGGGAAATTGTGGATGGTGTTTGTTGGGAGATGATGGCTTAGAATATTCTTGATTGATGCCTAATTTAAGATTGGATATTCATTGATTAATATATTGGATGGTTTTTAAGATATTAGGATCAATATGGGATGGTTGATTTGGATGGAGAGGGGAGGATTGGTTAAGGTAGGATGTTAAGTTTAAGATTTGTTTATTAGTGTGTTGGATAGTTTGTGGAAATTCATGGTCAAAGAGAGATGTTTGACTTTGATGGGTGGGGGATGATGGGATATCTTGGTTGATGGATTTAAAAAAGAGGTAGGGGTTTGGATGTTGGTTTAGAGAGGATGGGGATTGAGGATCGAAGGTCATGGCTAGATATGATGTGTTGGGAGATAAGTTTAGGATTAGGATTGTACATCAACGATGGTGATAGGATTGGGATTGGGATCATGTTATTAAGGATGGATGATTATGATAATGTTTGATTAATAAAGATTTTAAAATGATTTGATGGTTAAGGGTGTTCACAAGCACACAAAAACATGCAACACGCACCCTAACTAGTCAAGTAGGATTATAATCAAGATATAGCCCACTTCCAATACCGACACTAATGATGATGGCACAATTGGCTCTCTACATATGTTTCAATGTGGGGTTGGCTAGCGAGTAATCTTGGGGAGTACAGAGTCCTTACACTATAGCTCAATATGTGGCCAAGAGGGCTACCTAGTTTAGCATTACCTTCTATACTTGGAGCCCAAGTCCATGTTGCGAGGATGTTTTTGAGGCTTGGGTATTGGCAAGGATAAATTTAGGAGAAATATGATAAATTGGAGGTGGAATATACTTGGAAATAATTTCGTGAAACAATTGAATTTACCGGGGTTTACAAATACAATATTCGAAAGGCATAATTGTTCTTGTCGCATGAAAACACTATTCGTATCGCACAACATGAAATTTACTTTTGCGCGACAAAAATTGATTTTTGTCATGCAACGAGAAAAATGCCCTATTGTGTGACATCAAATTCCCTTTCACATGATAACAAATGCCCTGTCACATGACGGGAAGTTTTTTACGTGACGGGACATATGTTGTCATCATGACAAGACATTTACATTTTTACTTATTACTTGTTGCACTCCTTGATATTTTTCACTCAATTGTTCTTATTGTCCGCATGTCTCTCTCTACGGATCCTTGTCAATTTTTACACGGTACTTTATTGTTCTTCTTCATTAAGATGGTATTTTACTAGTAATTTAATAGTATACTATATGGTGAATTATCTATGTTTATAAAGGAGAAGTTTTCAATAATATGTGAATTCAACCCCTAAAACATTTTATACTAGAAAATTTAGGTGAAAGGTACACTGTCGTACTCTGGAAAAATTAACTTTTAAATTTTCCAAATTTGGAATATTTGTCAAATTACAAACATTCACCATTAAAATTTTCCTTGGGTATTAGGATGTGGAAGTCCCTCACTTCACGCCACTAACGATAGTTTTCAAGAATTTATATACCCTACTAGAATACTACATATGTCTACATGTTATAAGATGAATCCCATAGTCGCAAGACCCTAGGAATATGAAAAGCGCATGGATATCACTTCCATGTCGTGTTTCCCCTAAAAATGAAAAAGGAAAGGAAGACTAGTTGTATTTTTGTCCTCAAGACCTTCCTAGGATGCGAGAGGAGATCATACACGGTGTTGTCATCGGGTCAAAAACAAGCAACAACACGTAACACGATATACACAAGACAAAAATAATTAATAACATAGTTTTTATAATGGGTCCTTCAACAAAGGGACCTATAAAACAAAATGATTAGTGGTTTATTTTAAACCTCAATGTTCTTGGACCATTTGAGATGTAAGACAAAGGGTTAGTAGTTTTGGTTAATCAATATCATGTAACCATAATCGTTAGGTAAATAATAATTGAAAATTAAAAATGAAAAATTTTCACCTTATTCTGTGATATTCTTACAAAAATAACATGTACGAACTGGAAAACACTACTAAAACACAAAAAATGAGATTAGATTGGTTAATATTAATTTAAACTATTATCAAGACAAAATTGATTCTACAAGAAAAAAGCACCACTACAAGTCAAAAGCACTACTACATGTCAAAAGTGTTATTACAAGACAAAAGTGCTAAATTGCAGAAATAAATGCTAAAAGCAGTGAAAAAAGCGCTACAATCCAAACAAATGCCTTTGTAATAAAAAATAAAATTATTTGGATATATTTTTCAAAGTCTACACATAAACGTCAATATATTAACATATGCGCTACTTTAGAACATATGTGCTACTTTAGAACATATGCACTACTTTACAACATATACACTACTTTACAACATATGTGCTACTTTTTTCTCGCAAATGTGCTATTGTATCTGCAAATGTGCTATTATAGCTATGCAAATGTGTTGCTCTGTCTATAAATGCACTACTTTGTCTACAAATGATCTAATCTGTTAAAAAATGGTGATTTTGGGGTTTTAAAGGTTAAACAAAAGGGATGAATTATTTTCAAAAGTTCCACGGGGTTTGTAAAAGCATTTTTTCAAGTCAAAATCACTTTGAAATGGAAGACTGTCACAAAAATTGAAATTTTAAGGGGTAAATCTTACCAAAAATTCTCAAATTTGGAAAGTTTGTTTATAATATGAAATGCTAGTAAAGACACTCAAATTTTTTGGGGTTAAGCCCCACCATGGGCACAAAAATGTATATATGGAAAATATTAGTGTACTGAAATATGAGAAAACAAGAAAATTTACTTCTAAGTAATCTAATCTCTACAACAATACACCAGATAGAGAAATCATTTGAAGAGGGAGAGAAATGAAATACCACCACTTACCAAGAAGATGGAAAGCCTCTTCCTTTGAGATAGTGGATTTTCTCTTTATTTTTATGGTTGCTTTCTTTGCTTTAGATTTGTGGATTCATTTGGACAACATCTCCCCTTTGATTGTGCTTGGATTTGCTTGATGATGATGATGATAGATAGATTGTAGATGAATGGATTGATTTAGTGATTTGAGATGAAAGGGATGATTGATAAAATTAGCAAAACTTTGTTATGGATTTGAGAGATTATTCCAAGATAGATCTCATGGAGGAGGAGAGCTTGATTTATAGATTTTGGATGGAGGATTCAATGTCTAATATGAAGCCATGTTGGATTTAGATCAATGGTGGATGATGTATGTTAGGATTGGAGGATTATAGAGTGGAAGAATCTAGATTTTGAATTTAAAATTCATGGAGGAAAGAAGCTTCCATTGAATTGCAAATTCAATGGAAGGAGAATGTTAAATAGGATTCTAGATTTAGAGGTGAAGATGTAATTAGTATTAGAGTTGTATTAGGTTAATAAATGGTGATTAGGGTGAGGTTACATGGAAAGGCTAGGAATAGCGATGTGTAGGGTAGGTGGGTAGGTAGATGTAGGAATATTAAATTCATAGGAAATGGTAATGAAGAATTAAAATAGGATAATAAGATATAATAATAGAGTAATAAGATTAATGATAAAATGGGATGTAATAATGGATTTAAAGGATTAATGATGAAATGATAAAATAAATGATAAATGATAAAGGGTAAATATGATAAAATGGATTAATAATAATAATTAATCTTGTGATTAATTATTATATGGGTGATGTTGGGATATTTGCGGGACAAGTTAATCGTAATTAACCATGTCGACATTTTAGATGTCTACACTTTCCATGCAAGCCTTGTATTATCATGTGGTATGTGTTTATGTTCATATAATGTAAGTGGAATAAATATGTTATTTCAACTAGGCTTTAAATACTATGGACATTCCCAATAAAGGAATTACGAGATATATTTTTACCTTGTCAAGTAGAAAGAAATATGTTTTGGTTTTACATATGAATTGCAAGATATAAGGGTGTTCATTTACTCCAATTTTTAATTTAGTAAGGTGAAGATTCATTAAGTACAAATTAAGTGATTAATTGTGTTACCTAGCATGATATTTATTTGTGAAAGAGAATTTGATGTATGTTTGTCCCACAATTGAAAAAAATCTTAGAAGGAATTTGAATGCATTAAATTGTATCGAATGTCTCACTTGTAATATGTATTTAATACTTGAGTTCATAGGAATAATGAAATGAATTGTGTTGTGTGAGATCAAAATCCTTGTATTGTTGAATCCTAAATGAAAAACAAGTGTTTTGTGAATCATAATTGTTCTAAAAATGATGTTAATATGAGATCTAAGTAACAATGTAAATATAATTAGAACAAGAGTAAATGAGATGAAACTATGGAATGATTGTTACAAAAATCATATGCACCTTGAATGATGTCAAACCAACTAAAATTCCTAAGACAATCTTAAAACAAATGAAAATAAAGGAGGGCATCATTGTGATCCAAAATGTTTTATTAAAATGGGAAATATACAACCTTGAGGTATGAGCACATATTTCATATACATAATGTGGTTTAAACAACAATGTAAAATGAAATAATGAATATGTAGCTTTGGGAACGAGAATATTTTCTTATATGTTAAATTTTCTTCAATCTATAAGGTTAAACAATGGAATTGAATTATAATAAAGATGTAACCATGAATGATGTGTTGTAGAATATGGCTAGCCTTAGGATTCTCGTGTGGGGTTGAGTCATTGTAATGTGTACATCCTTTTTGAGTAAGTTTGAAAATCATGTGCTCTGGTGTTTTCATGTTGTCTATGTGGGTCCATGCTTTTGTTACTATGCTTTGTGATGTTTATTTACTTTGTTGAGCCCAAGTCGTGTCATATAACAAGCAATGAAAGATAAATAAAAGTATTGATAATTTTATTGTTGTTTTGGGTGTATAATTTGTGGACATGCCAAAATTGTTTTTGGGACCATGAACAAAAAAGTAAGAAATCCCACCTTAACATGTTTCCATGGACATATTTGAACCCTCAACTACAATCCTTGACCCATTAAAATAAAAACAAAGCGGGGGTCTTGGAATCAAATTTATAAATTGAAACTACATGATATTGATCTTAAATCTTAACAGTTGATTCATAAAAGAGCGATCCCAAAAATTTCATAAATAAATCTATTCACTATTCCGCTTCCACATTCCTTCTTTTAACCCACTTTCTTTTCGTTAGTGCTTTAATTTTATAAATAATTGAAAAAATGATAGTGAAACAATGATGACTTTACCAAGAAACTGAACTTTCGAAAATTATATTGACTCAAGGATGAGATTTTATGCCCGTCCCAAATGTTACGGCCTATTTTAATTGTATTTTTACAATTTCCAAAATAATCTTCGGTCCCTATATGATGTGTAGTAATTTAGTAAAACCATTAATATAAAGTATGGAAAATATCAATATAAATTTATGACATAAATATTTTTTTATGAAAAGGATATTATATTATATTAATTCAATGCGATACAAGATATCTTTCAAAAAAACAACCGGGAGGTATGAGAGCATGCCCAAAAACCATGAACAATACAAGAAGGACAAAAAACTAGGTGAGCGAGGAGATTCTGAAAAAGCATTGCCTAAAAATAGAAAAACAACCATTTCATGCAGCACCAACAAACATGCCCAAAGTGGGTGGATCATGATCATCTGGACAACCCGAGCTAGGTAAGTCTTTACCAAAGATCTCGGGATCTCTAGCTAGTAGCAAATTATTTTGAAATATTTTAAATACAAAATAAACTTGTGAGTCGTGATAGACATGGAAGGCCATTGAAAATTCAGTTGGCATCATAAATGTTTGGTGTGATAGGAAGGGTCAACCGTCATATCTCATTCTTGCTATCGACCAATTATAAAGTCCAAATAATTATTTGAGTGTGTCCTTTTATTATTAACACTACATACTTATAATATGTTTATAAACTAGAAATTATATGATGGATCGTGCGATATGGGCGTCGTAAGGGATCGAAAGGTGTATTGTTCCATAATGTTGGCTATATTAGCATTAGGAGAACATGACGTATGTAGGAAATGTATTAGTAACTCTATGTAGATGGATTAGGGGTTGATTAGTGAGGATGATGTATATATGAGTGTATGAATGAACCAAAATGAATATTTGTTAGCAGTAGCTACAAACATCTAAACGAGAAGATCGACATTTGAAACCATATAGTTATGAAATCCATGAAGTAAAAGATACATTGCCTTTTTTTATTCTACAATAAGAACTATTTTCTTTGTTAATCAAAGTAACATGGTTTTTACATAGTTGATCCTATATTCATTCGGTCTCACTCCTACTTGCATATGAAAGTTACTTTACAAAAATGAAAATTCAAAAACAGTAGACAAATGTCTTTGTTCTTAGGTTTGCAAGTCACTTCTCCATAGCCTTTATCATCTCGAACTCGATCAAAACCTACAAGCATTTTTCGGAAGGAAAACACGGCTAGCTACTCAAGATCGGATGTCGAAGATATTCTTGAGAGCATTTGGTGGTATGATTCAGAACGTCTCTCTACTTTGGAAGCATATTTAGCAATATACTTAAGGGTTGCATGCTTAGAGAGTACAGGCTGGCAATCAACATTGGCTCTCCAGATGGACACCATGGCGGAGTTGTGGATGATTAATCTAACATCAATTTTGGCTAGCATGTATTGGACTTTATGTGTCTCATTGAGTCCTAGTGATGACTATTCAAGTAGTTCCCAAGGTGCTTCGTACCTACATTCCATGCCATTTTGGTTTTTCGCCGGAACATACGTTCAGTGCATTTGGTATGCCTTTGCACTCGATTTAACATTTCTTCCAAGTCTAAAATAAGATTGGTCACCAATATTTCTGATGTCTTTAATAAGAAGGGATCATCCTGGAGTGGATGGTGAATGTATTTTGACCTACATGAAATAGAATGGGGATTCGATGCGGAAACAAATTTTCAAAGTACTCTCTAACTTGGTTGATAGCAGACGTGTCACTCCAGTCAATTGTCTCCACATTTGGGGCTTCTGGAAGCCAAAGGAACCCATGCACATGTGCGGATCCTCTATGTTGCCATTCATACCTAGAAAGAGATGAATAAGTAGGAGGAAGGTTTGTGTTTCCATTTGTACATGGAAAGAGATGAATAAGTATGAGGAAGGTTTGTGGAAGAGGAAAGAAAGAAAGAGACAATTTTTACCTATACCAATAGTCTATTTCTCCCAAGTATTTTTGCAAGACCTCTTCACGGAATATTGTGAATCTTTGGTGTAAGTATGCAAAAACTCAATGAGGGTTGGAGACAATGTTATGGTTCCTCCATTTTTGTGCTTTGTGAGGATCTACATGGATAATGCTTTGAGAATCACACTTTATGCGAGTTTGGCCATTTCGTGTCAGCAACACTTAAAGTGAAGAACAAGTTCGTTGTTCCTAGTTGTTCAATCATATCATAAACTTCACCTCTGATTTTCAAACAAAAAGACCTAGTTTCACTAAGTTTTGTGCTAAACCGCATAATATTTTGGGAGAGTGCATCATTTAGACTATCTTGAAGGCATTTCCATAGTGCACCTATAGTTTTTGGAATGTTTTGAAGGATATCTTGTCTCATGACACCAGAATCTATTGTTTGGCTATGATGACGCATGATGAGGTTGAGAAAAAAATACCTGAACCTGGGGTGCCCTCCAAAGTGGTTGTCAAAGTAATGGAGTAGGTGCGGTGCGTATTCATGACACCCAGAAATTTTTCATGTGATGTTGATTAAACATGCTGAACCTATGGAAAAAAAATTGGGAATGCCATTGAAAACAAGCCTTCTGTGTTGTATTCATTGATTGGCGAAAGGTTGATTCTAGGCCAAGGTAAAGATAATGGTGGACCATTTGTTGAACCTAAAAAAGAAGCCGTTGAATCTCCTCTTCAATACCTAAATTAGGAAAAATAGAACAAAGGATGATGGAAGGGATTGAATATTGGGTGATATAAATTCCTCAAGATCATATACAATGGGAATGCCTTCTTGATAGGGGGATTATCTATTTCAATAGTTTGTAAGATGGAAGAAACATTGGCTGGTTCATCTAGTAAAGAGGACAAGGCATCATAGTAGATCGAGAAGGAAATAATCTTAGGATACTCTTAATGATCACGCAATTTTGCGTGGTTCCACCAAAATAGAACCCATGACCTATTGCCCCCTAATTTGGCATTTGGCTACCACTAGGCCACAACATTTTTTCAGCTATGCATTTGGAAAATTTTAATTTATCTGTGTCTCCTAATATTTGTGACATTTAGGTTGATCGGTAAGCTTTTCACTCTCTATAATCATAATTGGAACATCATTGAATCATTGAAAATTCAAGGATAGTTCTTGATGCACTATCACACCCACCTATATAGTTATTTATGTATTTTGTATTTTTCCCAATATTACAATCCATAATAAAAATTATATATTTCAAATGATTACAAGTATGTTACAAATTTATGATAATTTGTTTCGACATTATTTTAACGTTTTAACAAGAACTATATATATATTATTTCGCATTCATTCATTTTTATGTTGAACATGTGTTCAGGGAACATAAACTCGAGCTTTGAGTCTTTAAAAATTATAGGCCCAAATAATCCGGGTATGATCACCTAATGTTAGAATAAAAC
The DNA here is from genome assembly GCA_018340775.1 of Taxus wallichiana var. yunnanensis. NCBI lineage: Eukaryota > Viridiplantae > Streptophyta > Pinopsida > Cupressales > Taxaceae > Taxus > Taxus wallichiana. The sequence continues at coordinate 125,137,096 of CM031237.1, forward strand.
CAAATTATTCTCACAACATAATAAATCTAGAATAAAAAATGATAAAAATAATTGAGAGAAAAATTTTCCGCATAGGAACCCTTGGTGTTATATAACGATATAAAAACAAGCTTCAATGAAAAATAAAATATATCTTTCCTATTGAAAAATTTGATGCCATTAAATAAAAAATATACCATAGCTTTATTATAAGATAAAATTAACTTGGTAATTGCACTTTGACGTATATTTTTTGTGTCTTTGTTGTCCATCACTTATTTCTTGCACATTTTTATACCTAATTTTCTCTCATTGCAATGTGTTGCAACCAATGCCACTTCAGCAGTTCCAAGGACTTTATGCTTTAGAGAGGCAATCATCAGTGCTTTCCGTCCAATTGGAGATTCAGCGTCTTCCTTATCAAAAATAGGACCTGTAAAGCACCTAGCTAGGACTTCTCTGCCCAAAAGTGTCTTATTCATTTGTTTTGTTGGTTTTAATCTGCCCTTGGACTACGTAGATAAATATGGAATTGTTTACCCTCCACTCAATATGCACCACTAGGGTGCATCACAGCCAAATCCATGTTCCATTTAAACATGGGCGGCTGCGATGCACCCTAGTGGTGCATATTAGTGGAGAAATAGGCTATCGCTTGATAAATATATTCATCTTTAAGAGTTGTTGCCAAAATACGATGCATGACTATGTCAGGATATCATCAAATTGGTGAAGTAAAATGTGTGTACAGCGGGGTAGCTAATGCATAATGTTCCCATTTTATTTCCTTTTCCCTTAATTATCATGTACAAAAGTATGTTGCTAGTCGCATTAGTTTTGTAGCATAAAGAACAATAATGTCGAACAATGGAGGGTCATCTTTCAAATTGTCCCTCAATTTTTGTAGGGATAGATGAAGTGCCCCTGCAGAGGACACATCAAGGTCAAAACCAATCTTACTGCAAAAAGCTTCCATGTCTTTTAACTTCCGTAAGATGGGTTCTGGATGCCTACGCAACAAAGATAATTTAGGAAAAGCTCTGTAAATAACTTTTGCAACTGTCATGTTTGCTAAAAGCATGAATTCCTCCACAAGAATGTTTGAATCCTTCTGTTCATAGAAAATACTATCACATCGCATGCCATCCTTAAAACAAATGCAATCTTACAGCTATTCAATTTTAAAGCCCCATTTCCAAACCTGCTTTCCCTCCTATGCTTGGCAATTTTATGCAGATTTTGAATATCTACAATAATATCCTGCCATTTAATTTGACCAGTGCACCTCTAGAAAACCTGTGTCACTTGCTAATTGTTTTATTGCATTTAAATGTGCCTTCTATAATCTCCTGTGCATTTTGATATGAAAACTTGCAGTATGATCCAATTACTACACGTCCAGTCTAGTGATCAATATTTCACATAAAGAATCAATATCCCACATAACTGAAAAAGCCAACCTATCAACTCCTGGATTCAATAAACGCATCTCTTCGCAAAGTAACCGAGGCAACATTGGAAAATTGCAGGATAACATAGACAATTGTAGAACAGTGTTTTTCCTCTGTCTCCAACATTGTATATGGGTGAGCGAGTAGAAAACATCTGCAATGTGAGCTCCCACTCTCATTACACCATTTCCTACATTTTCAATCGATGGTGCATTATCAATATCACTTGAAGTGGGGGAGTCAAATGAGAATATACAGAGCTTTCTCAAGTCTCTCCTAACTTTAAACTCCCGTGTCGGTATTTTCCATGGAGCGTTCTTTGTAGTGCCCACTTCCCTTGACACCATTTTTGTTTTGTTGTTTTGGACTGATTACTTCACTTATGGATTTATTATGGCTTCTTGATTTAGCATGCTAGTAGATATCATAGACACTAGAATTTTATTGATTTGATCTTTATATGATGCATATGGTCTCTTGGTGGACATTTGATGATGATATTTGTATATTTTTGACATGGTTATTTATCTTTAATTATGACATGTGATATGTTTAATCATATTGAGTAGAACTTGATAATTGGGCTAATGCATGATGATCGTTTTGACTTAAATGAAATGTGGAATAGAAATGTGCTAGAAAGTGTAAGTGATATCGTACTTGCATAGATGATAGTAAATCATGTGTCATTTATTTTAGATTATATTGTATATTTGGCATGAATGTTTTAATGCGGCCAACAGGCCGAAGGAGGTATTCTCTGTTCTGCAGGTATATTATATTCACAACAATATTGGGGAGTGGAGACCAACCACATCGGAATTCGAGAAGAATCCAACTAAGGTCACCATGGCAACAAGTAATTGTGTGTGTGTTAGAATTATTTGGTTAGGGAAAAATTGTGACCTAGGGGTCATGTGTTGTTTTGTTTTAATTTTTCCTTTTTATTATGTTAGTATGTGTTGCTCTTAGTAAGTGAAATTTTACTTGTGTTATTATTCATATTCTTTGGATTGGTGTTTACCCCTTTATTAGCCATGGGTTGTAGTGTCTTAATTAAGTTAATTTGAATTTGTCCTAAACTAATTAAAGGATATGACCAAAGAGAGCTCATTTATTAGGCTTGATTTACTTGGGATTTTGTGTGGATTGATGTGTGTTTGAGTTTGAGTGTAGCACACTCTACCCCACATGGGAAACTCGAATTTGGCCTTAGAGGCCAAATTTCAAAGCTTAATGGGACAAGTCAAACTTGTCCCACACCTCTTAAAACCCCATGCCAACCCTACCATGGGTTGGAAGGCCAAATTTAGGTCTTTTAGGTGTTTTGGGGGATAAAAAGGGTAAAATATTAATTGCACTTTCTTTCAAAATTTAATTTTGTCCTTTGGGGAGTGGGCTTAGATGGAGTGTGTAAGGTGCTTGCCTTTCTTTCAACCACTTCTTAATGGTGAATTGGAATATGAGGTTGACTAAATGATGTGGAGTGGAGGGAAAAGGAGGTGGCATCCTACTTGGAGCCACATCATCCCTCCCTCTCTTTTCTCTATTTATTTGATCCTCTTGTTTGTTTTGGGGGTTGGAGGTTTCATTTTAGTCTCTTGTATTTTGGAGAGGAGAGGATTTTGAAGGAGTTTGTGGATTTTTGGAGCTTGTTGATACTTGTGGGATTTTGTTGGAGCTTGTGGATGCTTGCTTGACCTTTGGAGGGAATTGAGACTTCATACTTGGAGCAAGCTCTACCATGGAAAGGTAGGAGCTTCACCTTTGTTTGCATTATGTTTCTTTTTTTTGTTATATGAATGTATATTTATGTTGTGTTGAATGTTGTTGTTTGAAATGCTTGTTGGGAATGGGTAGAATGCCTAAGTTGGGAGTGGGAGGAGACTATGGGGAGTTTTATTTGAGGGAGGCATAAGAGATCATTTTCTTGAGGAGGGAGTTTGGGTTGGGTGCCCACCTAGTATGAGAAATGCTTGCATTTTCTTCTTGTTCTTACCTTGGGGGAGCCATAAGAGTTGAGGAGGCATAAGAGTGGATGGAGGGATAAGGGTACTTGAGGGAGGCATAAGAGTTTTGACGGGTAATGTGTTTTTCATTGGAGGCTTTTAGGTGGCACCCATTCCCATTGGGAGGCATAAGTGGCCTCCCCATAGGTCTTACTCTTATGGCTTCCTTGATAAGCCTTGTGACTTCGTTGTTTTGACGGTTTCCCTCTTGTTGAGTTGTTGATTCTTTTGTTTTGAAGGATTATGGAATGCATGTGAAATGTTATGTTAAGTTATGTGGAAGCTAGTAGTTGCCATGAGTTGGATTTTCTCCCATTGTAATGTCGTTGGGGCTCGGGACCAATGGAGAGGATGGCTTCTCTTCTCCATTGGGTATCTTGGTTGGGAGGAGAGTGTTGCCTCTCCCCTTATTTTGTTGTGAATCAAGAAAACTATTGGAGGAGCTACCTTGTTGATGTTTGTAGCATTGGAGCCTTGTTGATGACAATGTGAAACTACCTTGTATTTTTACCCACCTAGAGTGGAAGAAAGTGTAATATTGCTTTGTATTTTAGCTTCCATTATTGTAAAATGTTCCCACATTAAGTGGAAAATGTTGTAACAAGATGTTGAAGGAAAGTTGTATTGATCTTCATTAGTAAGGTTGTAATGTGGATGGAATTGAAAGTTGAAGGAAAGACAATTTATTTATTCTCCTTTAACTTGGCTTGGAACCTCATATGAGTGTGTTGATCTTGTTGAAATGTTAGTAGTGCTTACTCTAAAACTTAATGGAAATATTGTTGAAACCCTCTTGAGGAATGTTGGGAATTTTTTTTTTTTTAAATATTAAATTTCATTTTGTTACTTAAAAGAGATGTATTGAAAAAGTGGGAATATTAGTGCATTATCTCTTCTTGTATTGTTGATGGAATGACTTAAGTTTTAAATAGTTTTCAATATGCCAATGAAGTAATTTAAGTCCTAGCTCTATTATGTGTTCCTCATTTAAGAATTTATTGTAAATCTTATTGCAAATTATAAAGGAAATGAAATCAAATCTACTTGAAATCCCGTTCAAATGCCTATTAGATTGTGTAGAAAGGAATTTTAATGCAAAAGCTCTAACTTATCAAGTCCATTAACCACATGTCCTTAATGTTTAAGAAGGAAACTAATATTTTAAATATTACTCATATTAAAGTAATACTAAAACTAATGGATTTATTATTATTAAATTATATTAATATTAATGTACTATTAATACTTTTTTATATATATTAACAAAAGTATACTAATAATTATATATATAAATAGACCTACATATCCTTATGAATTCTAATAGACCTCCTAAGACACGCGGCCATTGAATCGGCGAACCGGGTAGGCTTTGTGAGCTCGTTTTATGCAAAGTGTTTGTGCTTCATGAATATTCGATATGAAACGATCCACCTCTACGAGATTCTCTTCCTCAAGCTGCCTCGTAAAACATGTAAGGACTCAAAGGAAGATCTTTGAAAGCGAATTTAATCAGTCTCCCGTAACACTCTCACTTTGTTCCTTAATCGATTTTGATAAAAATATCTCGAAGGATAATTCCGAATTTGAGGATGCATTCGATGTTGAGCAGAGATAACAACATAGTTAGACAACTGCTTGTTGGAAGCACTAAAAAAGGCTTACCGCCATACTATGCGAGCCGCCTACTTGTAGACCGCCACAAACACACCTTACGGCACACCGATGACGAGTGGAGGTAGCACGCCTTTCCACTCGCTTTGTAGCTTCATCTATTGTCATCACATCTGCTCACATGGCCAGGGGCCGAATGCAGTGAAGTAACATGCCACTCTAGCTGTAGCTTCATCTCTAACCACCATTCTGACCCGCGCGGCCATGGCTAGGTAACACGCCTACTCCACTCACCTGTAGCTTCATCTACAACCTCCCTAACAGACTTACATGGCGGGGCGAGTGGAATGAGAAAAACACTGCTCACTAGCACTTGTAGCTTCATCTTTAATCACCACACCAAACCTACGCGGCCAGGGCGGGTAAACTAAAGCAGGCCGACCACAACAGGTAAAGGATTTGCAAATCCAAGGTGAAATGATTGAGGATATGCGACCAGTGAGAGTTGTTAAGAAAGTAAATTGAGGAGGAATTTTAATGTTATGGCGGTGGCCATTAAAGCCACCACCCCCTGACCAAAATTTCAAATTTATGTTTAAACATATAGATTTACATAATGTAATTTTGCTAAAATATATATTTCATTTAATTTTGCAATTCAAATTCATTCCTTTTATACTAAATTAAAAATTAACAAATAATGACAGTACCTAATCACCCCCTTAATTTTCATTTGTAGAATTACGATCATGACACGAGAATAATTATTCACCGACACATGCTCTTAATGTTTATTTAGAGGCAAGATTAAATGACTCATTGGATAATAACTGGCTCATGACGTCAAGCTTTGACGACAATGCTAGTGCCAAGAAGAACATTAGGGAGGCTCTATGTGACCTAACTAGACTCTATTTTCAGCATCCAATGCTTGACACTAGATAACAAGTGACCTGATTTAAATATATAGCAATTATAAACTCCAGGATGTCAATGCCGCTGCATGTTATACGCGAGAGCCCTTGGGAGGACGATTTACAAGACATAGTTTGGAGCCATCGGTAGATGCCGGGTATCCTCGACACGGCGAGAGCACGGGCGAGAGAACTTGTGGAGTCGGCTAGGCGAGTCACCATAGAGAGGACATGGGGACAAGATCTCAGGACATAGGGACAGGTCTCGGAGCCCTAGATAGAGGAGGAGCATACAAAGAGACATAGGATTCGTCATACGTCAGGCCGAGACCATATCGGGGAGCTCCTGAATCTACGACCATCTCACTATTTAGGTGATACAGGTGGTTTTTAGGCAGAGGCCTGGTTGGTGAGCTTGAGTGGATGCTTCAAGCTCTGCCATTATCTTAGAAACATGAAAGCTCATGTTGCAATCCATCTTATGAAGGATGGAGCGGGAGTGCAGTGGAGGACCGAGGAGCGAAGCTCCATGTTGACTCGAGAGAGATGATTACCTCGGGGGCTGTTTGAGGAGCGCCTTTCGGGAGCAGGTATCTACCAGGATATTTATACAAACTGGCGGATAGCGAGTTTCATGACCTCCGTTAGGCATCGATGTGATGGTCAGTATGAGAGTCGATTTACGGACCTACTCCGATACATTGACTATATGCGGGGATGGCAGTGCAATTCACAGTTCATCCGGGGCCTAAACTTGGATTTAGGTGGAGCAATGTGCATTCACCGCCCTGAGACATTAGCATGAGGCCGTGGAGAAGGCCTATATTGAAGAGAGACACGGGGAAGGCGGCGAGGCTAGAGACGAGTTGAGCCGTATCCAAGCAAATGCGAGGATGTAGGTCAAAGGGTGAGTTCCTCCTCCACGGGGTGGACGGGAGTTCGAGGCAAGCTTCATTCGAGGCCACCACAGCCCAATAGCATACCCGCCCACCTTACCGACCTCCTCGGAGATTTGATGCGCTGAGAGAGGGCGTAGTATGGGGCCTCCTCCCCTAGGGTCCCATCGGGACATAAGTGCGCCGAGAGCTCGGTCGGTAGGAGCTCGTCGGCAGAGACCTCGGCATTCCATAGCCATATCGCTAGGATCAGCTCGGGCATCTAGAGTACCAGCTGGAGTTGCTTCCCACTGGAGAGGACCAGGCAGTTGTTATGGTTGTGGTGTTGTTGGACATCATTGGAGAGATTGCCCAGAACCCTAACAAGGGTAAGACACAGAGCTCAGAGCCTATTGTTGGAGATATGGCATGGAGTCATCGGATCTACGCAGCGGTCGAGAACCACCAAGCTGAGCACCAGAGTATTGTGATTGAGATGACAGGTAGTATTGGTGGTATTTCCACCTCTATATTATTTGATTCTAGTTCTTCTGATTCTTTTATTGCACCATCCTTAGTAGAGCGTTGTAGGCTGGTGGTAGTTAGGCAGGGCCGTAGTTGGGATGTTGAGATGGCTTCTGGAGCCAAAATTTCTGTAGACTCCTTAGTTAAGGAGTGTGTAGTGGATTTGGGACCCTTCACCACTACTTCTGATCTTTGGATCCTTCCATTAGGATCTTATGGCATCATTTTAGGCATGGATTGGTTGTCGCTCACAGAGCTAGAGTGGATTGTTACCATAAGACTATTGTTTTGCATAGATGATCTTGGAGTAGAGTCAGTGATATCAGGAGTTAGGAGGGCCGTATCCATTCGCACCATCTCCGCTATGCAGCTTAAGCGGTGTGCGCGACGGGGTTGTTAGTTGTTTTCTATTACGATCAGTGACAGATCAGAGGATGAGTCAAGAGGACCTTCCCTCGATGACCATCCCATCTTATCAGAGTTTGCTGATGTGTTCCCAGGGGAGCTACCGGGGTTACCTCCCCCACGTGAGATCGACTTCCATATATATCTAGTTAGGGACGAGCCTATCTCATGAGCACCCTATTGGATGACTACTCTGAGTTATGTGAGCTCAAGTTGTAGTTTTAGGGCTTTCTGGAGAAACTCCTAATCCATCCTAATGTATCCCCTTAGGTGCACCAATAATCTTCTTGAAGAAGAAGGATGGATCTCTTGGTTTGTGTATTGACTACCGTCAATTTGAATAAAGTAACGATCAAGAATCGTTACCCCCTTCCACGCATTGATGATTTATTTGATCAGATGAAGGGGGCTACAGTTTTCTCTAAGATATATCTTAAGTCGAGTACCATCAGCTCGGGATTACGGAGACGAGATATTCACAAGACAACATTAAAATCGAAATATGGCCACTACGAGTTCATAGTGGTACCTTTCGGTTTAGCGAATGCCCCAGTGAGTGTTTATGAGTTTGATGAATGGGGTATTCATGACCTTCCTTGATCACTTCGTGCTCATCTTCCTTGATGACATTCTGATTTACTCACGCACACGTGAGGAGCACGAGAGCACCTTCGCCAGGTTCTTGATGTCTTCGCGAAGCAAGCACCTTTACGGGAACTTGGAGAAGTGTGTGTTTTTTCTTTGAGGTGCAGTATTTGGGCCACATCATTTCTAGGGAAGGTATCACCATCGATCCTTCCAAGATTCGAGCCATCATGGACTATCTAGCACCCACTAGTGTGACCGAGGTGTGTAGCTTCATGGGTCTAGCAGGGTATTACAGGAGGTTTGTTCAGGACTTTTCTCGGATTACGCACCCCATCACTTCCCTTCAGTGGAAAGGGAAGAATTTTTTATGGTCAGATAGATGTGAGCAAGCCTTCAGTACACTGAAGGAATGCCTCACGAGAGCACCTATTCTTGCAGTGCCAGATCCTCAGGGTGAGTTCTACGTTTGCACAGATGCTTCCTTGGCAGGACTTGGAGGTGTGTTAATGCAGGAGGGTAGAGTAGTTGCCTTTGAGTCTCACAAACTCAAAGATTATGAGCTCAATTATCCGACCCATGACCTTGAGCTTGCAGCAGTGGTACATGCCTTAGTGCGGTGGAGGCATTTTCTTCTTGGTCGGAGATTTACACTCAGGACTGATCACTTGAGTCTTTGCCACCTCTTCACGCAGCCCAATCTCAACGCTCGTCAGCGGCATTGGATGGAATTACTCTGTGAGTATGACATGGAGATAGAGCATGTGAAAGGGAAGGAGAATGTGGTTGCAGATGCCTTGAGTAGGTAGAGACATGTGGCTATGGCCACCTCAGTGGGCACAGATTTGTGGAGTAGGATCTTGTAGCGATCAACTTCCTCGGGATAGTTTCTACCTTGCGGCAACAGAGCGAGATTTAGTCTCAGAGACCCCTTGAGGGGAGATTTGATGGATTTTCATTAGAGGCAGATGGTCTTCTCAAGAACAAAGGTTGGATATATGTTCCTATAGATGGAGGCTTGAGACATGACATTTTTGTGAGGCTCATCGTGCACCTTATTCATCCCATCCCGGGGTGAAGAAGATGCATGCCACCTGAGACAGTTGTATTTTGGGAGGACTTTGAGAGACGTGGCCTCGTTTGTGTCCCATTATTTAGAGTGCCGGAGGGTGAAAGCGAGCATCGGCATCATTGGCCTTCTTTATCCTCGTGCCATACCAGAGTGGAAGTGGGACAACATTTCCATGGACTTCATCGTTGGGTTACCTACGTCGAGATACCATCACGACGCCATCATGGTCACGGTGGATAAATTGTGAAGGTAGCTCATTTTTCTCCGGTGAAGACCACCTATATAGCCAGTTTTGTGGCATGCAGTATACCTTGATGAGATTGTTAGATTACATGGGATTTGTGGAAGATCATTTGCGACAGCGACCCTTGTACACCTCCCATTTCTGAGACCACCATGCGGTATGCCCTCGGGGCGAGATTAATTTCAACACTGACTTACCACCTTGAGCACGGATGGACAGACGAGAGGGTGAATCAGATTTTGGAGGATATGCTCGGGATGTACATTATGGATCATCGGTCGAGATGGGAGGAGTATCGTATTTGGTGGAGTTTTGCATACAATAATAGTTTCCAAAGGTCGATAGGCATGGCCCTTTTCGGGCTTTATATGCAGAGAGTGTAGGACACCTCTTAGTTGGGGAGGATTGAGACGGGGGTTTCCCTTGGGCTAGCATTATTACAGGATATGGAGTAGCTAGGTTACCTTGATCGGTAGAGGTGCAGGAGAGTGCGAGGATGACGAGAAGAAGTATGCGAGACCGGCATGGGACAGATCACGATTTTGAGGTAGGCACGAAGTTTTCCTTCGTGTCAGACCGCATAAGAGCCCTATCCATTACGGAAAAGGTTCTAAGCTTGCTCCTAGGTTTGTGGGTCCCTTTGAGATCTTGGAGCACCTCGGTCCCTTGGCCTATCGTCTAGCATTGCCACCTAGCTTATCTCACATCCATGATGTGTTTCACGTTTCTGTGCTTAGGAGATATATTTCTGATCCTTCTCATGTGCTAGATTGGACCACATTGCAGGTGATGGTGGAGCCCATACGCATTATGCCTGTACGCAGGACCACGGGCCTTCATGGTAGCAGACAGATTGATCAGGTTTGGGTCTAATGGGACAGATATGATGAGACTGTAGCTACTTGGGAGGATGCTACTTTGCTACGAGGACAGTTTCCACACCTTTTCCAGTGACTTCCAAGAGAAAGTCAAGTCTAAGGGGAGGGGGATGTAGTGCCCACTTCCCTTTGACACCATTTTTGTTTTTTTGTTTTGAGACTGATTACTTCACTTATGGATTTATTATGGATTCTTGATTTAGCATGCTAGTAGATATCATGTATTAATCGGTCATTATTGATTTGATCTTTATATGATGCATATGGTCTACTGGTGGACATTTGATGATGATATTTGTATATTTTTGACATGGTTATTTATCTTTAATTATGACATGTGATATGTTTAATCATATTGAGTAGAACTTGATAATTGGACTAATGTGATGATCGTTTTGACATAAATGAAATGTGGAATAGAAATGTGCTAGAAAGTGTAAGTGATATCGTACTTGCATAGATGATAGTAAATCATGTGTCGTTTATTTTAGATTATATTGTATATTTGGCATGAATGTTTTAATGCGGCCAATAGGCCGAAGGAGGTATTCTCTGTTCTGCAGGTATATTATATTCACAACAATATTGGGGAGTGGAGACCAACCACATCGTAATTCGATAAGAATCCACTAAGGTCACCATGGCAATAAGTAATTGTGTGTGTGTTAGAATTATTTGGTTAGGGGAAAATTGTGACCTAAGGGTCATGTGTTGTTTTGTTTCAATTTTCCCTTTTATTATGTTAGTATGTGTTGCTCTTAGTAAGTGAAATTTTACTTGTGTTATTATTCATATTCTTTGGATTGGTGTTTACCCCTTTATTAGCCATGGGTTGTAGTGTCTTAATTAAGTTAATTTGAATTTGTCCTAAACTAATTAAAGGATATGACCAAAGAGAGCTCATTTATTAGGCTTGATTTACTTGGGATTTTGTGTGGATTGATGTGTGTTTGAGTTTGAGTGTAGCACACTCTACCCCACATGGGAAACTCGAATTTGGCCTTAGAGGCCAAATTTCAAAGCTTGTGGGACAAGTCAAACTTGTCCCACACCTCTTAAAGCTGCGTGCCAACCCTACCTATGGGTTGGAAGGCCAAATTTAGGGTCTTTTAGGTGTTTTGGGGGATAAAAAGGGTAAAATATTAATTGCACTTTCTTTCAAAATTTAATTTTGTCCTTTGGGGAGTGGGCTTAGATGGAGTGTGTAAGGTGCTTGCCTTTCTTTCAACCACTTATTAATGGTGCATTGGAATATGAGGTTGACTAAATGATGTGGAGTGGAGGGAAAAGGAGGTGGCATCCTACTTGGAGCCACATCATCCCTCCCTCTCTTTTCTCTATTTATTTGATCCTCTTGTTTGTTTTGGGGGTTGGAGGTTTCATTTTTAGTCTCTTGTATTTTGGAGAGGAGAGGATTTTGAAGGTGTTTGTGGATTTTGGAGCTTTTTGATAATTGTGGGATTTTTTTGGAGCTTGTGGATGCTTGCTTGACCTTTGGAGGAATTGAGACTTAATACTTGGAGCAAGCTCTACCATGGAAAGGTAGGAGCTTCACCCTTGTTTTGCATTATGTTTCTTTTTTGTTATATGAATGTATATTTATGTTGTGTTGAATGTTGTTGTTTGAAATACTTGTTGGGAATGGGTAGAATGCCTAAGTTTGGAGTGGGAGGATACTATGGGAGTTTTATTTGAGGGAGGCATAAGAGATCATTTTCTTGAGGAGGAGTTTGGGTTGGGTGCCCACCTAGTATGAGAAATGCTTGCATTTTCTTCTTGTTCTTACTTTGGGGAGCCATAAGAGTTGAGGGAGGCATAAGAGTGGATGGAGGGATAAGGGGTACTTGAGGGAGGCATAAGAGTTGTGAGGGGTAATGTGTTTTGCATTGGAGGCTTTTAGGTGGCACCCATTCCCATTGGGAGGCATAAGTGGCCTCCCCATAGGTCTTACTCTTATGGCTTTCTTGATAAGCCTTGTGACTTTGTTGTTTTGATGGTTTCCCTCTTGTTGAGTTGTTGATTCTTTTGTTTTGAAGGATTATGGAATGAATGTGAAATTTTATGTTAAGTTATGTGGAAGCTAGTAGTTGCCATGAGTTGGATTTTCTCCCATTGTAATGTGGTTGGGGCTCGGGGCCAATGGAGAGGATGGCTTCTCTTCTCCATTGGGTATCTTGGTTGGGAGGAGAGCGTTGCCTCTCCCCTTATTTTGTTGTGAATCAAGAAAACTATTGGAGGAGCTACCTTGTTGATGTTTGTAGCATTGGAGCCTTGTTGATGACAATGTGAAACTACCTTGTATTTTTACCCACCTAGAGTGGAAGAAAGTGTAATATTGCTTTGTATTTTAGCTTCCATTATTGTAAAATGTTCCCACATTAAGTGGAAAATGTTGTAACAAGATGTTGAAGGAAAGTTGTGTTGTTCTTTATTAGTAAGGTTGTAATGTGGATGGAATTGAAAGTTGAAGGAAAGACAATTTATTTATTCTCCTTTAACTTGGCTTGGAACCTCATATGAGTGTGTTGATCTTGTTGAAATGTTAGTAGTGCTTACTCTAAAACTTAATGGAAATATTGTTGAAACCCTCTTGAGGAATGTTGGGAGATTTATTTTTTTTTAAATATTAAATTTCATTTTGTTACTTAAAAGAGATGTATTGAAAAAGTGGGAATATTAGTGCATTATCTCTTCTTGTATTGTTGATGGAATGACTTAAGTTTTAAATAGTTTTCAATATGCCAATGAAGTAATTTAAGTCCTAGCTCTATTATGTTTTTCCTCATTTAAGAATTTATTGTAAATCTATTTGCAAATTATAAAGGAAATGAAATCAAATCTACTTGAAATCTCGTACAATGCCTATTAGATTGTGTAGAAAGGAATATTAATGCAAAAGCTCTAAACTTATCAAGTTCATTACCCACATGTCCTTAATGTTTAAGAAGGAAACTAATATTTTAAATATTACTCATATTAAAGTAATACTAAAACTAATGGATTTATTATTATTAAATTATATTAATATTAATGTACTATTAATACTTTTTTTTATATATATTAACAAAAGTATACTAATAATTATATATATAAATAGACCTACGTATCCTTATGAATTCTAATAGACCTCCTAAGACCAGGCACGCCGAATCAGCGAACCAGCAGGCTTTGCGAGCTCATTTTATGCAAAGCAGACTGTGCTTCATGAATATTCTGATATGAAACAGATCCACCTCTGTGAGATTCTCTTCCTCGAGCTGCCTCGTAAAACAGGTAAGGTCTCAATGGAAGATCTTTGAAACGAATTTCATCGGGTCTCCCGTAACACTCTCACTGTCCCTTAATCGATTTTGATAAAAATATCTCGAAGGAGAATTCTGAATTTGAGGATGCATTCGATGCTGAACAGATAACAACATAGTTGGACAACCTACTTGTTGGAAGCGCTCCAAAAAAAGGCTTCTGCCATACTGTGCAGGCCGCTGCTGTAGACCCTGCCATGAACACACCTCGCAGCACCCGATGACAGTGGAGGTAGCACGCCCTTCCACTCACCTGTAGCTTCATCTATTGTCACCACATTCGCCACGCGGCGGGGCCGAATGCGGCAAATAAGTAACACGCTGCACTGCTAGCCGTAGCTTCATCTCTAACCACCATTCTAACCGCGCGGCCATGGTGGGTAACACGCCCGCTCCACTCGCCTGTAGCTTCATCTACAATCTCCTAACAAATCGCAGCCCAAGGCCAAGTGGAATGAGGAAAAATGCTGCTCACCAGCTTTGTAGCTTCATCTTTAACCACCACACCAAACCTACGCGGCGGGCGGAGGTAAACTAAAGTAGCGGCCAATGTAAAAGATTTGTAAATCCAAGGTGAAATGAATGAGGATATGCGACCCAGCTGGAGTTGTTCAGCACGCAAGGTGAGGGAATTTTAATGTTATGGCGGTGGCCATTAAAGCCACCCACCCCCAACCAAAATTTCAAATTTATGTTTAAACATATAGATTTACATAATGTAATTTTTGCTAAAATATATATTTCATTTTTAATTTTGAAATTCAAATTCAATCCTTTTATACTAAATTAAAAATTAATAGATAATGATGAGTACCTAATCACCCCCTTAATGTTCATTTGTAGAATTACGATCATGACACGAGAATAATTATTCACCGACACCTGCTCTTAATGTTTATTTAGAGGCAAGATTAAATGACTCATTGGATAATAACTGGCTCATGACGTCAAGCTTTGATGACAATGCTAGTGCCAAGAAGAACATTAGGGAGGCTCTATGTGACCTAACTAGACTCTATTTTCAGCATCCAGTCCTAGACACAATAACAAGTGACCCGATTTAAATATATAGCAATTATAAACTGGTTCTCTTAAATCTTTAACTTCATGCAAAAAAAAAAAAATTAGTCATTTTTTTGGGTTATATGCTCGTGGAAGCAAGTTCTTAGAGCGTCATCGTCTTTTTTTTAGCGCATCACGGTTGGGGTGTAAGCAAGCGACTTCAAAGAGAAATTGGCACTATGAATGGCATGCTCAAATAAGATTGTTCCACAGTTTGTGCTTCAGTTTCTCCACCTTGCCCCAAACTATGTTTAACAATTTCTTGTGGAAGTAAACTCTCTGGCCTCTATAAATCAATGGAAGCAGCAACAAGCTCGCTTTCAAGGGTAAAGTCACCTTCATCCAATCTCTTACTAAGATTGTCTGGAAAACTCCTCCCAAGGATAGTCATTTTTGGAAATCTTGCATCTGTTGGTATGAACTTGATATATCCTTCCCTAGTATGTGAAGCCAATCCATTCCAATTATTGTGTGGGGAATTCTCATACCATGCAACAACTCCACTATTGCCCTTACAAGAAATCTAGTGTTTAAGTTCAACA
The DNA here is from genome assembly GCA_018340775.1 of Taxus wallichiana var. yunnanensis. Classification (NCBI taxonomy): domain Eukaryota; kingdom Viridiplantae; phylum Streptophyta; class Pinopsida; order Cupressales; family Taxaceae; genus Taxus; species Taxus wallichiana. Next base: position 125,152,550 of record CM031237.1, read on the forward strand.
AAAGCAATCACTGCATCACAGCATGGTGATTTCTCAATGATACCTATCAGACTATCTGTGGGCCATCTACCAGGTAGTAAGCTCAAAATCATAGTTATATTTTTAAGGCCTTTTCCATCTTATGTTGTTCATCATCACAAGATCTTATTTCAGATGAATCAGAATTTTCCAAATGCTGCTCAACAATGTGACAAGAAGAACCATTACCTAATATACCATTTTCAGCTTCATTAGCACACATCCCATTGTATGTACACCCAAAGTAGTATGTTCAAGATCCAAATGACTATTTGTACTTTCTTCATCTAAATTTCTATTACAAGCCTGACTAGTGTGACCATTTTTACACAAATGATCCACCCTATAATGAGCTTTGGAAAGATCTTCACTTTCTGCTGTAATTGTGTTACCATTCGTATCTGAGATCCTTATCTGCTGCTTGCTTCGAGCACCTTTAAGTTTGGGCCATGAAGATACTGGATCCATGACAATGGACACCACATCACCTTCCACCTAAAACAAATAAGAGTAAAATGTAAAAGAACTGTTATATTCGATAGAATAACTCCAGACACCTGATGATATTGGTGATCATGTAGTCATTCTCAAAAACTACAAGCATAGACATAAACCTAGAGAAAAGACAAGAGGCAACTTAAAGTACAAGAAACAATATATAATCTTATGTCTAATCGAGCCAGAATTATAAGAAAAATGCAGCAAAAATAGAAAGCAATGCAGTTGATCACAAAAATAGAAAAAGACTCATCTCTATTCTATTCCTCTGCTCCACTATTGAGAATGTCAATCGACACACCATCTAATATGCACAACAATGTAGCTAAACTGTTGAAACTGTTTTAAATATAAATATGTAAAATGGACCTAAACCTCATTGGAAATATCCATAACCAATCTTTCTGGAAACGAACCTAAATCATTGCTCCCAATAACATATTGTTCTCTGAGAATTTCATGGGACAAAAATGCAGAGTAAAACCCGTCACCCAAATACAAGATAATACACACGGTATTCAATGGCATACAAAGCATATAATAAAAGGTTTTGTTAGAGTAAAATGATGAAATGTTACAAACCCAACCATTATAGGTTCAAAAACTTGTAGGATATGTCTCTATTTAGTGGATTTCTAGTGCATCAAAGAGGATATAACACTCTACAGTATATTTATTGCAGAAAAGCACAAGATATATTGCTGTATAACAGATACACAACAATTGTTTTGCACTTTTACATAAGTCATGTACTTACTACTGGTTTGAAAAGAAAAATACCATGAATGGAGCCCAAAGACTAGAGGAGGATGTTGCATTGAATAATATTAGAGATACCACATAATAAGAAACATAATGTAAATTAAAAAATCGCAGTCTTGAAGCCTGAAAGGTAAATTCACAATAAATATGGATTAATCCTAAACATGAAATTTTAAAAGTATAAAATTTGATTTACAAGTGTTAGACCTATCATAGAATCAGTCCATGAAGTTTCATGAAAATTGGATAAGTTTTGATTCACCAATAGTGAGCTGCAGCACCATTAGCATCCTGTAAACAAGTAATATCAGTCAAGAAGAATTAAATTGGGCTTATCATGCCCAAATGAGCTGAAACATGGTGTTCATGCGAGAGAGATAAGCTGTCACTTTTCAAGTTTCAAAATTTTATCATTGTGAGCCCAAAAAGTGTTTGTAAGATCGGTGAATTAAAAGATGCTAAAAAAGTCCTTCCATCGAATTTAGCGGATTTTTCCCATGCTAAACCCATTTATATTATGACGAGAAAAAAGAAAACATTCTAGTAGATGCCAAACTCATCTCCAATTGTCGTATTGAGGTGGAGCACATGCAACGGACAAAGGTTTGTATTCCATTGACCCGTGTGAGCACCTTTATAGCCTTTTGGCATCATCTATGGCCCTTGGGCCTCCAGATGGGATGGCAGCAAAGGTGACATCTCACACATATTTTGCTTTGTCTCCCATGGATATTGGAACTCAAACCCTAAACCCTAAACCCTTTGGAATCTATAAATGCACTAATTAGGTCCACGAGTTGATTGTCCAAGTGGGGATAGGTTGTACAATAAATTAACGAGCATGAGAACCACAAAATATTGTGTTAAGGATGATATTTCAAAAGTAAGTATGTTCTCATGTATAGAATTTGGCCTTATATATGTTGCACACCAGTTGTTTGACAAAATGGATGACTGAAATGAATACAGATATTGCTCTGCTGGTCTCCATAACCACCATCATACAAGAAACAAGGCATGCCCATGTGAGACTAATAAACAACACCAACACACTGGATTTCTTAGATTAAATGTTTTTTGACAAAGTAGAGACTACCAACCTTTCGATGGTAAAAATCATTTATTTACATAATGATTTTTGACGTTAAAAAAAGCCACTATCTCAATAACATATTTCAAGGAAGATTAATGTGATGTTGATGGAAAATTCACGAGGCACAACACAAATAAAAATCGGCGCAAAGAATTAAAGATTTGAACTCTCATCCCACTGGGGTTTCGTATATAGGTCTTTAAAATTTTACTCTACCAGTCCACCAAAATCAATGAACCCACGGTTTTTGTTCTTTATTGTATTTACCTATTTTTGTTCCAGGATAAAACATTATACAAAGACAAGACCTCAATAGACCCTGCCACATTCACAAGAATTTCAAAAGTTCAGAAGAATATGATCAGAGATCTCTAAATCAACTGGGGTGATAAATCCTAAAAATCAATTAATATGTAAACAAGGCCCCGTTAAAATCCCACTCCCTAAAAAACCATGAGCCTATCTCTCATGCATGTTCGCAGGGAGATAGGCGATTTGAACTCGTGACCTCAAACTAATAGGCAAGAGGCCCACCGGTGTGCCGCAGCAATAATTTAGTTCAATTTTGACTGATTTTAATAAATATCCCCCGCGAACGTGCGTGGGGGATAGGTAGAACGTGAAAACCGAAGCGAGATTGATTACATTGACCTCTAAAGCAATACCCAAGTGCTGTACAAACCCAATTGAAAAAATCTAGACAATACCAAAGGAAGTGGGCACATAGCCATCAACTATTTATAGCATCCAGGTAAACACTATCATGAAAAAAACAATGAAATCAAAGGATTTTTTATGCATGCTATAGTACCCACCTCAGAAGGAAAAACTCCACAATGTTGAAGTCAAAATTTTCAGAACTTAAAGAAAAGAAAAACTATAAAAACATTGAGTTAAGAGTATAGATACCTAGTTAATCACCGAGGTCTGAGAACTTCTCCAGCCAAAACACGATCATGAAAGTAAGAACAAGTCATTTCACAAACAAATTAACTCGCGTGGTTTGATCTTCTACCTTGCTTCTCTGCCTTCCACTTCCATTCCAGCATGTATGTGTTCACAATATTAATGGGTGGCATACCAAGCACGTACAAGATTCCTTGAGCAGTTAAAAGGTCAATTGATATTCCTCACAACTAAGGAACACAACATAATTTTCAAATTAAATTGAAAGTACTTTTTTCAAGTAAAATTTTATATAGTTAAGGTCATCAAGTGGGGAAGAGAACCTACTGCCACACGGCTCCCTAAATCTGGAAGATTGAACTATGACCAATTTTCATCTGCTAAAACTGATGACACCAACAAAGCGATAGAAATAAGCACCTCCACATCTCAAAAACCAAAGCCTGAGATTGAACCCCAACAGAAATATGAAGCAACTATTATAAGAAAATTGAATTTAGCAGGACAGGGAGGAAAGTTAACATACATCCACAGCCCTAGATCATGCAATTGGAGGCATCTTCCAGCCTAGGCTACTGCGGTTCCTCATACAGAAAACCACCTGTCTCGGCCTCACATCAACACCTGTCACAAATGCAAAGGCCACTTCGCTCGGGCTTTCAGCAGCCCACTCGTCTCCACCATTGAATTAATCTGTGTGCTGCAATTCCATTGGCCACATCCATACTCAATGCAGGCCATTTGATTTCAACGAAAACACGAAATCAAATCTTAGCCGTCGAAAATCAAACATTTTTCAGAGTCTCCAGGTCGCGCCTCGCATAGTAACGCATTACGGCGTAAAAAAATCGTTCGCTTCCGAAAATTGAGCATCGCCACGAAAGGCATTGAATTTTTATTTGTGGGAGATTAAATGCTTCGATACTACCCTTGTGAAACCAAGAAGTACCCGCGAAATTCTGTGGATTACATTTCCCCATGCAATAATTGGATAACTCGGTGGTCCATGAGAGCAAGGGATTTTGTTTTCTTCAAGCACAAAACTTTTGATGCAGTAAGATTGGGGGCTCCGACATTGTATCTAGATATGGTTTTGAATGTGACGAGGATGCTTCTGATTGTTATCTCTTATATATCTTCACAATTGGAAGTTGGGCACTTTTTGCCTTCCATTTATAATTGTAGCTGCAGGTGTATGGAGCGCGTTCAGGAAAAGGAAACACTGGATTTCTGCAGACTCTCTGGTTCTAGGTACTCTTGCTCTTCAACTTCTCGTGCTCCAGCCTCCATAATAATTCTTTCGGATTTTCTGGCAGCTATGGTGGCAGTTTGTAACGGACAGTTCTAAATCTCACAAGGCATGTATAGATTTAAGTATTTTCCACTATTATTGAGTATAGGTTGTGAGTGGGAGAGTGACTGTGTGTGTGTCGACGGGATGTTTGTTACCTGGAGTAGCACGCCCTCTTTCCTCCAATTTGTGGAGTGACACGTCAGCGCTCATCATTAACTCTTCTGTCTCTCTTCCAGATTTCATACAAAAGCGCACAGCACAACGGCACAGGCTCCATACAGCCTTTCGAAATTCAGGGTTCCTCTTGCTTGTGGTGGAATAATAGGTAGGAGTGAATATGATTCTATGCAAAAGGTGAACTTTACAATATTAGGCTTAATTATATTTCTGCTTCTTCTGTTGTGTTGCGCTGCTCTGGCAAGTGTCAGTATGCGCCAAATTGTATCTCCTAAAATACCCAATATTTTCCTATTCCAAATTTCCATACACACTTTACATGGGAAAAGGTGGGGAAGCAACTAACCAAGTCGTGGATTGCGATTTGCACTTAGGATGCTCAATATATATTTGCAAGAACATGTCTCACTTTATCTGTAGCACATACATTTTCTTTTTACTAATAAAAGCATTAAAGCGCACCATATAATGTACAACGATGTAAGAGGTAATCAAAGGAGATCTGCCATGTTATATTATAACATATAACATCTAGGCTTTATTATATCATCTAGGCTTCGCTCGTTTCGTTTAAGCAAATGTAATTTGTACAAAAATGAAAAAGGAAAATTTAACACGGTCTAAGTTTAAAATCTAATTGTAATGCTTGTTTGTTATAGCATTTTGTATTCTCTTTTTCAGTTTTAAGTTTGAGAAATGTCAGGAGAACAGGTGATGCACGAATAGTGATAAAAATTTGAACTCCTCTAAGGGTTGACCATATAAGTGGTACATAGATTTTTATGTGTGGAACAAAAAAATTAGACTCAGAATCCATATGATTTCTTAAGTTGTTAAGAGAAAATTTCTCTCTAATTTACAAGGATAATTTTTACTAATAAAACCATTAAAGTGCAATGTAATGTACATGTCTGAAAGAGGTAATCGGAGGAGATATGCCATGTTATATTAAAATAGGAACTAGAAATGGAAAGGGGCTATGCCACGAGGAACTGAGGTTTGGCACATGGGATTTTCACATTACAGTGGCATATTGATATTTGATGAGGGAAGGAATATCAATGGCTATCAAATCATTAGGTTTACATGGTGTTGCAAAGCAATACCAAAGCAGAGCTAAAACATGGGCACAAGGCCAAGGAGGCAACAACACCCAACTCATATATTTCAACCTCTTGTTTTAATTCTCCACGTTATGTGCTCAACAACACTCCATTGACATTTTTAATGTGGTTTGGGTAGATGGAAAAACATATCGAGGCGTTGTGTGGAGTGGACTTAACTCTGTACATATGTCGAATGCATTTGTGAGAAAGTCTCGAGGGTCTTTTCAACAAACCCATTATTTGCATGTCCAAAATCATTGCAGTCGATATCTTTTAGGCATTTTTTCGAACAAGTCGCATGCTTCAAATTTACATATGTATTTGGGAGGGATGTACTTACTATAAATTGAAGCGGTCGATTTCTTGCCAATTCTAGCCATATAATTCATGAATAAAATAATCATTACAGATTTATAAATGGGAAAGTTTTGAACTTCAATTATGTTGTATCTAAACGTGATCCCAAAGAGAGAGAACACACATAAAAATAGTGATTGGGAAAAAGATTGTGTAACATAGTTTTTGTTGAGTGCCCACAAGCTTCACTACATGCCATTAGCCAGGGATTTCCACCTCCACTAGATCTAGCTCCATGTAAATTAAATCTTCTTGAACATGTCATTCACCGTGTATTCCTTTCGTGCTGCAGAGTTTTCCACTAGTTCCATTTCTCAAAAGCAAAGGAAAATAAACAAAACTAATGTATAAGCCATGTGCAGATCATAATAGAGCAGATAACCCCATATATGTCGAAAAGAAACTGAGATTTATACAAAAATGTGTACCTTTATAAAAAAGGTATGATCGAGCAATCGAGCTAAAGAATCCAATGATGGTTAAGTCCAACTAGAAAAGAGCCTGCAATATACAGTGAGGTATCTCAATGAACTCAGTGGTGAGCGGGATCAAAACAAAATACACAGAACTGAAAGATAAGACACTGACAATATCAACGATTGTTGTTGGGTCGTGCTTCAACGCATCCGTCCTCACTCGCCTGCCCACCATTGATATGTGTCAGAAGTAAAGACCTTCCTCAGACTCCCCACAGGCAATGCTAATGTGTTTGGCATTTGGGTATGTGGGTCTACTCACTAACATAATCACAATCAATCACAATACAAAGAACAATTGTATGTCGATGTCCTCCTACGCCTCATCTGTCGGATCAAAATAAAAAATAAATTTCTACGAAGCATCGCTATCATTTACACTTTCCACCTACTTCTCTGTTGTTAGAGGGTAAGCCTCAGCCAAACTATAAATGTCTTTTGTGTAACAAGTACTTTATTACGCTAAAGGTGTTTCCAGTTGGATCAGGCATGAAATTTCAAATTATTTGTGCCTGTCAAATCAAAATTCGCTAACGGTTTAGCTCTTTCAGGTGACTGTAAATTCCAGTAATTTTTATAGATATTTCTATAATATGTTCATATATATATAAATAGGTATTATGTTTTTATATAAATCACCTAAACAAATTTACAGATTTTGAAATTTTCCGCTGTCATTGTCTACAGTTTATAAAAAAATTACTTGTAAAATACGGTTAAAATCACAAAAAAACGCCTACAGCCTGTCAATTTCAATTTTCCAGGCCTGAGGGCTTCCCAATTCTGACAGTCTCCAGAAAATCAACGCTCACGAATGGGGAGAATGTGCGGTGACTCACGGATGTCCAGAGACCGTCGATTGAAGTGCAGTGAATGCCTTTATCAACATGTATATTGCTGATTTGTGGGTTTTTGTCCATGACTTTGACTACGTTTAAAGGTTCTTTTTAAATTAATGCCGACCAGTACAAGCTACTCCTGACGCAGTGACGACTGACGAGATCCGAGTTTTAAGAGCATTTTGATGCTCTGAAAAACATTTCCCTTGGAGCGTTATATGACCCTGTATTTCATATAACGCTGATTAATGTATTCAATATAACACTTATTTTACGAACAGGAATATTTACCGCTACTTTCGTAGTGGTCAATTTTCCCTTTATAGGCTTGATCCGCCACTAAGTCTCATCCCCAAAACAGTAAAATTTAAAACCTTTATTTTAGACAAAAACTCTTTTGTGGTAATCAAATGGATATCGAATTTAAGATATTTAATAAAAATTCTCACACTTAGTCTCACAAATACTGTGTCAATATTATGATGTATTCTTTACTATTTAAAAAATAAATTTAAAATTAGATGGGAATTTTAAAAGAACCCGCAGTACAAATCTTAACTCTGGGGCTTGGGCTTGTTTGGAATAACTTTCACGAGCCATAAACTTCTTGTTGGTTGAATGTGTAATATACTTTACGCGTCTCAATTTTTTTTTTTCTATATTTTATTGATATTTTTAAGTATGTCGGGCTTTCACTAAATTTTTACATCGAAGGCATTTCCAAATTGGATCACGGGTTCCCTTATTTGACAATCGTCGAGAAAATCAACGGTCATGAATCGCCGAGAGTGTGCGTTGATGCATATCCACACACATGTTATGCAACCATATATTTGTTGGCCATTTGAGGAATGTGATCTCTAAAATGTTGTCAATTGCTTTTGTATTGTCCGATTGGGTTTGAACAGGGAACCCTATTGTAATTTCTTCCCTTTTATATTTTGGCGAGGCATGTGAATAATGAGAACAATATCCACATACCGGTGTGTGCTCAATCAATATTTTATTTTTCGGTTGGAAGTACGACTTTTCTATTAACCATTACTTAGAAATTGTTAGTGAATATTTTCATGTCGTTTTGCACGTCCTTGTCAATTAAAGTATTCCAAATGGAAATTGACGAGGATGTGGGATGCTTTTTGTGCTTTTATTCGTACATTATCAAGAAAAAATTGGTATCCATTGAAAATGACATGATGAAAAGTTATAAAATCATATAATTGTTTAAATAGTCTTTTATAAATATAATATACAAATGCATCGGAAGAAAGCAAAAAAAAAAAAGGGTAGAAAAATAGAATTTACAATCACATTAAAGAACTACTCCGTCAACAAACTTTGATTTGAGAGGTAGTGATAATTTGAAATTCTAGGCCCGATTCTCGGTGAAAGGTCCGATTAATGTACTCTACATCAATTAGACAGAAATGCGGGTGCTTAGCTCCAGCGTTGGATTATAATACCGATAATATTTAATCCCAAGTATAATTAGGGGAGAATTGGGCCTCTTCATTACTATTGTCATGTCGTGGATATTAAGGATTCACGAATTCTTTACCACACATGCGCAACAAACAAATAAATCACCAATATTTTCGTCTTATCGACGTTGACTAATTTCCAATGCAAAAATTATCAATTACTCAATTTATGTTTTAGGTGTTTAGGTGTTTCCCCTATTGGATTAGGATGTTTACTCTAACAATGGTGAGAGAGTTGGATGGCTAGCATCCGGTTGGCAGAACATTGAGAATCGACTCAATCTTCATCATCCACGTATGTTTTCCAAATACAAACCACTTAATTGATTAATCGATCCGTGTCTCCATATGTTCTGTTTGGTTGAGGTAATTAAAATCACTCAGATGGTATTTATTCCCTCTTAAGATTCCCAACACTATATCACTACCGTCAATACGAGCACCATAACTAATGGCTAGGATAATTATGAACTATTTTGGGAAAAGGTAAGAAATTTGGCTATCATCAAATTATGGGAAAATATGGGAAGTTAGTTTTATATCATCCAATTGTCATTGCGTTGATGGAATGGCTTGGCATTAGAATTTAACATAAGCATCATAATGATAATGTTTGTTGGATAGCTCAACCGAGAATGTCTCCAACATTCCACTTATGGATGCTTGCATTTTAAGGTCTTTAGTAGCCATTGTGAGATGTCATCAAGATGCCAAGAATATTTTGGGGCCCCATTTAAGCACAACTTAAAGTCACGTGGAACCTATTATATTTCCCTACTTTTTTATTTTTCCCTATTTAAGTGCAAATTGTAGTCACGTGAATAATACAAGTAATATTGAGACGGTAAAGTAGAGCACATATAGTTATATTATTTTTGCTAGGACTATTTGAGTCATGGAAGAGGCGTGGGACATGCATGTATTTAATCCCTACCTTTTTCATTCCATCTTTCCATTATTGGTTCCATTTGATATAATAAATAAAACATCGTACAAATGAAAGTCTCAACACCATAAAAAATAACAAATCCCATTTTCCCCATTTTTTCTAAACAAATTTGATTTCTTTTAGTTGAATAATGACCAGGTGTTGATGTCGTAGAACTAATGAACAAGGTAACACCAAAGTGACTTAGCAAGCCCTCTATATGGATTTTAATAGATGCGGTGCAACATTATTCTTAATCTTGCTACTATTTTTTATTAGGTTATAACTCATATTACATTTTGTAGATGTACTTGTCGGAGTTTGGGGTGGAAAGACCCCAAGTGTGAATCTTTTGATCTGCAACCTACATTCTACTACAAAATAACATAAACAAACCCACGAGATAAATAATTCTCCATTACATCGAAAAAAACATATTATAAAAAGACATCATCACTTGCATACACTCAAAAATCAAAGGCTCTGCTACAAATTATTTACCAAAAAAATGAACAATAGCGATTATTGGATTTCTAATGTTAACATGCAATTACGTTAGTATCATTTTTTTCCAAACTAAATTGTTTCAAAGAACTTCGACACCTCTAGGTTGTTTTTCCTTTCCTTTTGACCATATATATCATAAAAAAAAATTAGAGTGCTTGTTATTTAGGAGAGGAGGTCCCATAGAAGGGTCCATGTTCCTCATTCCACCTTGGAAAACACCTTTTGTTATTTGTCCTCACTTTTTCTCCTCTACAGACCCCTATAAAGTGATTTCCTCTTCTCCTTGTGCACTTTAGTTAGGATCATTCTAACGTTGAAGATTAAACATTCACTCGAGTTCGACTTAGATACACATAATGTTAGGATAAATTTTATTATCCTATTATTAATTATGCATAGTAGGATTATTTAATTAATTTTATTAATTAAATAATAAATGGTTATACTGTTGTATGGTTAATCAACCATATATGTCTGTATTCACATTATTATATTGTTTTCAACAGATATTTGTTTTTATGTAATTTTGCTTCCCGGATGTTATTGGAAGCTTGTGAATTCTGGTTTTTGGTTGCACCTGTGCAACTCATTTTCCCGGATGTATTTGGCTGTGCAATATCTATAAATATTGCAGCCCATCCTCTGTAATTTTTACTGATTGAGATTAATAAAATCTACATGAGGCTTCCATCCTGTTTCTCAATCAACATTTGGTACAGAGTGAAATTCTAGCCCTGTGAAGGTGTGGAAGAGAGAGCGCAGCAGAGAGAGAGGAGATTGGAGACGTGTTTGCAGCATTTGAGAGCCATGCGCCTCGTGCAAACTCCCAGCCCCATCTCTGCCTCCCCACATCCGCTGTTCCTTCCAGTACTTGGAAGGCAAAATTTTTTACTTTGGTGCACTCGACTGTGCAAAAATGCTACTGAGTATTGAAAATAATTATAAAAAAAAATTCCGATAAGGGTTTTGTTTTCTTGTATTTGGAGATTGTTTTGCTTGTTTGGAGGACTGTATCTGTGCACCTGCGGTGAACACACAGAGCAAAGAAAATAAAAAAAAGGAGGCACTTTTCTTGATCCAAAGAACACTCGTGAGGAAAGGAAAAAAAAGGCGATTTTTTCTTGAGCATATGTGCCCTTTGCTGTCCCCCACGGCCTGCATAGCAAAAAAAACGGTTTTTGGAGCTTGCCCACGCCATTTGAGCCTCCACCGGCTAATTGCATAAACAAACAGCAAGCAAAATACAGTCAAAAACGTGCCCAGGCATTGAAAAAATGCGCACAGCAATTCATACACGCGCCCGAGGCATTCCAAAGCGCGTCAAGGCAAAAATACGGTAAAAACACGCGCCAAAGAAAGACAAAGAAGCAATATACAGTAAAAAATACGGCCCAGGCAAGAGAAAATGCGGCCAGGACAATAAAAAACAGTGGCAAAGGAAAAAACGCGCCCCCAGGAGGAAAATACAGCGCCCAAACAAAAAAAACGCGGCCTGTACATGCATTACAGTGCGTGGGAAGGAGAAAATGCGGCCTGAGCAAAGAAATAAAGCCTCAGATCCGGTTTTTGGGCAATTACAACCCTAAAAATGCCCCTTCACCAGCATGCGCCACGTGGCATCCATTTTTCAAGAGGTAAGTCAATTTATTTGTCAATAAATACAATTTGCTTCCTTCCATAGCCCAAGCGCCCCAAGTGGCCAAGTTGGTTAATGCATGTGCCTTAGAAGTGAGAGGTTTGAGGGTCAAATCCCACTAAAAACACTCAAAAACTCTCCTTTGCATCGGCGGAACTGCTAAATTTAGCAGGTTTTTTGAATTTAGTTACAACTAGCTAAATTTAGCGGAGCAATCCCTAACTTAGGGTAAAAAAAAATTCTCCTATTTGGTCTGTTTTCTCATTCCAAACATTTTTTGCAAAAGGAGACCCACCTAAAAATTGCATTTTCAGCTATTTTTTTGCAATTTTTAGCATTTAGGGCTTAGGAGGTCACCAGGACCCGAAACCGAAATTTTTTGCCTGTCATTCAAATTGTATTGTATATTGTACTAATTTTCAGGTTGCCATAGTCAACTGCAAAACTTTTGAATTGCTTTAAACCGCGAATTGTAATAAAAATAGTAAATTTGGTTCTGTAACACTCACGAGATCCTAGATCTCATTCGCAGCGTTCGGTATATACAGTGCCTCTGGGAAGCGCTTACGGGTAAAGCCATCGCGACTACTACTGCACTTAATGCCTAATATAGCTGCAACAACATCGTCTAGGCATCGTCCCTATAAATCGACGGGGAGTAATAAGGTCACAGTGCACACACTATGAGCCATCCCATCCGCTCATCGTGAACGATTACAAGACATAAATCCGGACTGAGAAATTATCCGAGTATATAGTGAAGTTACGCGCGCATATGAGGATATTTCTTTGAGCCGGTGTCAATAATCGCACAGACCCCATCAGTACTGTCTTGGTACCACGTATCGAATTCTTTCACGTACGTTAACGCCTCTTTCACGTACTGCCGGGTATATAGAAAGGGCGAGCTTCTTCCACATACCGATGGGTATATCGGAAGGGCGCGTATATAGAAAGGTTCGGTATATCGGATTGACGGTATATAGATTGGGAGACCTTATACCTGGAGTGATAAGAGCCAAACCCTGTCAGTGATCTCTGCAAAATGGGCACCAATGCCCCCAAATTTTTTCTTCCGGATTCACAATTGCTCAGAGGAAGCAACTATGCTGCTTGGAAGACAAAAATCAAAACACAACTTGAGTTTGAAGAAATCTGGCCTGTTGTGACTGGTACTCTAACCAGATCACCAACGGATGCAACACAACAATGACAATTTGATAGAGCAGATCAGAAAGCAAAACTCATCATCTTGTTTGGAGTATCCGACGATGTGCAAGTCCACATTCGAGATGCCACATCAGCAAAAGAAGCTTGGGATAAGCTGAGCACAATATATGAGGCCAAGAACAAGAATGTCATACTCAATTTGCAGAGTCAGTTACATACATTGAAATTCAAACAGAATGAGAAAATTGAAGCCTTCCTAAGAAGAGTTGCAGAGTTGAGGGCTTCACTTCTAGCCCTAGGAGAAGAGGTCAAAGATGAGTCTCTCGTTCCCATTGTTCTGAGAGCTCTCCCTTCTTCTTACCGAATTTTTGTCACAACTCTAAACTTGTCAGATACGAAAATTAGTTTTGACAAGTTAGTAAACCTACTGCAACAAGAGGAAGCAATGTACAACAAGGATGATGAAGAAGAGGAGAGGCAACTTTGTCTTCACATCAAAAATGGAAAGGAAAAGGTAAAGGTAAACCTAAATCCTATCGAAGTCCCCACATCGAGAATCGAGTATCATGGGGACAATCAACGAAGAAAAAGCGATGTCCAATTTGCAAAAGAGGACATGACTTGCAAGAATGTTGGTTTAACACATATAAGAAAGGTTCATCAAGCAATTACGGACCTCAACAACAACAAACTTACAAGGACATTCAAACAACTATCACGGGCGTAGAAAAGGGGAATTGGAAAAGAAGACCCCACTGAAGAAGGTAATATTCTTTGAGCAACAATCGATCGGACAATGAAGACTTCTTGTTCACTCGCTCGATCAAGTGAACCATCCACGTCATCTAGTGACGCCCGGTATGTTGATTCGGGAGCCACTCGACACATGACCGCCACGAGACTGGTTTATTTCAATGAGGACACGCCATCGAAAAATCATGTTTCGTTGGGAGATGATTCTTCATATACTGATTCAGGGATTGGAAACATTTCTCTACCCCTTGGTTCATGCAAATGCAAACTATCGATGTTCTATATGTCCCCCAGGTTGACAAAGAATCTTCTTTCGGTCGATCAACTCCTAGATCACAACCTGAAAATTGACTTTGATAGTCAATCCGGCAAGAAAATGTGTCTAATTCAAGATAAATCCGAGAGGCTCGAAAATAATTGCAAAAGCCTCAAATGTGGGACGAATGTTTCAACTTGATTTCATTCACAAAAATGATCAAGCACTTGTGGCTAAAAACTCCACCTCAGCTCAGTTGTGGCATCGGAGATTTGGTCATGTAAGTTTCAAATATCTCGAAACACTTCGCGGTGTAATATGGTACATGGGCTACCATCTCTTCGAAGGATACAGACAAGTGTCCTCACTTCTTAGCAGGAAAACAACACAGAGTTTCATTCCAAACGAGTACTTTTCGAGCTCATGGTAAACTTGACCTGGTTCATACCGATCTGTGCGGTCCAATGCAGCCAAGTCATTCAGGGTTCCAGTACTTCATGCTCTGTGTTGATGACTATTCACGCAAAATGTGGATTTTCGTCTTCGCAAGAAAAGTGAAGCCTTTGAAACGTTCAAAAAGTTCAAAGTGGCAGTTGAGAAAGAAACTGGTCGTCACATCAGAACTCTCCGCTCAGATCGAGGGGGGGAATTCACCAGTGATGAGTTCAGAGACTATCTACAAACTCACGGGATTCGTCGACAAATGCCTCCTCCACACACACCACAGCAAAATGGTGTTGTTGAGAGAAGAAATCGTACTATCATGGAAATGGTGCGATGCATGATCGATGATTCCGAACTTGCAAAGACATTTTGGGCAGAAGCAGCAAAAACAGCAGTGTATTTGCTAAACAGAGCGCCCACAACTGCTCTTGATGGAATTACACCACAAGAAGCATGGTCAAAAAGGAAACCATCCATTGCACACCTCAGAGTATTCGGGTGCAAAGCCAGCATGCACATACCCAAACAGAACAAAAGAAATTGGACATGAAGTCACAAAATCTCATCTTCATTGGATACAGTGAAGAGACTCTTGGTACAGATGATGGATCCTAAGACCAGAAAAGTCTACACAAGCAGAGATGTTGAGTTTTTCGAGAAGAAGGAAGCAGAGACTCCTCCTCCGGACTCGCAAGATGTAGATTTTTCACCAGTTGTAAAAACTGAAGCAAATGTTCCCTCAGAAGATGAAAGTGATGATGGGGATGATGGTGTTGATCAGATAGAACCACAACCCATGGGAACAACTCAACGTATGCCTAAATGGTGTACAAGTACATTACGAGATGCAAGATTGGATGCTCCACCGGATACATCCACCCCTGGACCACGGACTCGCAGTAAAGCAAGAGAAGAAGTTAACTTTGCTTTGATGAGTAGAGTCATTGAATCAGACGAGCCCTCTATAGTCCAGGAAGCCCTACAGTCAAAAGCTTGGAAAGATGCCATGGATTCTGAATATCAATCAGTGATGAAGAATAACACTTGGCAGCTTGTCGATCTTCCACCAGGGAAGAAACCCATTGGATGCAGATGGATATTCAAAACTAAGTACAAAGCAGATGGGACAGTGGACAAGTGTAAAGCAAGACTTGTAGCAAAGGGGTATGCACAGAAAGAAGGCATTGACTATGAGGAGACATTTTCTCCCACAGCTAAGATCAAAACGATCAGGATGATCGTGCTCTCAGCCTTTCAGTTTGGATGGAAAGTTCACCAAATGGACGCAAAAGTTCCTTCTGAATGGAGATTTGCTAGAAGAAGTCTACATGACTCAACTTTGGGATATGTTGTACACTGGTCAAGAAGAAAAGGTATGCGGACTCAGAAATCTCCGTATGGCCTCAAACAGGCACCGGGCATGGTACATCAAGATTGATGAGCATCTCGTACAACATGGATTTGTCAGAAATCCATACGATCCCAATCTCTACCTCAAAAAGCAAGGGGGGGAGATGGTGATTGTTGTAGTTTATGTCGATGATCTAGTCATCACTGGCAGTTCAGTGAAGATGATTGATGAAACAAAGAAAGATCTTAAGCGATCATTCGACATGACAGATCTCGGGCTTATGCACTACTGTCTTGGACTGGAAGTATGGCAGAAAGAGAATCACATCTTTGTTTCTCAGATGAAATATACCAAGACAACGCTCGAGAAGTTTAGGATGATGGATTGCACACCAATTGCTACACCTATGGAGAACAGATTACAGTTATCTCGTTCAGATCCATCTCCTGAGGTAAGTGCCACTCTCTATCGGCAGTTGATTGGGAGTCTCATTTACGACCTACACTACACACGATATCAGGCTTTGCAGTGAGCTATCTATCCAGGTTCATGCAGAACCCAAAATTTGTCATTGGAAAGCAGAAAGCACATTTTGAGATATCTCAAATGATCGGTGCATCTTGGTCTAGAATACAAGAAGAACGAAAACTTCTTCTTGACCTGGATATTCGGATTCGGATCATGCGGGTAACATTGATGATAGAAAATCCACATACGGATTTGTATTCTTTATGGGATCGGACCAATATCATGGGGAAGTAAGAAACAACACTTTGTTTCTCGCTCTTCCACGAAGCTTAGTATCGTTCTACTACAGAGAAGATGTCTCGTGAAGCGATTTGGCTATGTCGCATACTGGAAGGACTTGGAATACCACAGGACAAATCGACTACCATGTATGTTGACAATGAAGGTGTTCTCAAACTTGTTCGCAATCCAGTTTTTCACGAGAGAACAAAGCACATTGAAGTTCAAGTTCATTTCATACGCGAACATGTGTTGAAGCACAACATCCGGCTTGATTTTGTCAACAATGGAACAACGAGTAGATATTTTCACAAAGTCACTTGCACGTGACAAGTTCGAGTTGTTCAGAGCATTTCTCTCCTCATCTCTTCAAACAATGCACAATTAAGGGGGGGAATGTTAGGATAAATTTTATTATCCTATTATTAATTATGCATAGTAGGATTATTTAATTAATTTTATTAATTAAATAATAAATGGTTATATTGTTGTATGGTTAATCAACCATATATGTCTCGTATTCACATTATTATATTGTTTTCAACAGATATTTGTTTTTATGTAATTTGGTTCCCGGATGTTATTGGAAGCTTGTGAATTTGGTTTTGGTTGCACTGCAAGGTAACTCATTTTCCGGATGTATTTGGTCATGCAATATCTATAAATATTCCAGCCCATCCTCTGTAATTTTTCTTGATTGAGATTAATAAAATCTACACAAAGCTTCCATCCTGTTTCTTAATCAACACATAATTCAAGCCATGTTTGTTTGACTAGATCCTTTAAGTTTTGGAATCAATAGGCATTGATATTTGCATTATCGGCCCTCCAGCGAGCTCAAAATCATATTTCATTATGGAGCATGTATTGAGTATTATGATCCATTCTTGCTCGCATCTAGCATCTCCTCACACCATTGACAAGATCACTAGAGTTTGCATCTTCCTTCATATCAACCATCATTTTGCATTGCATGTTGTGGTTAAACATTGCATTGCTCGACTTTTCAAACAAGTAGATGATGTTGGATATTCATGTCCCTATGCCTCAGAAAAAGGGTAGTCATCTCCTCTAACTATCCTCCATTGAAATCCATGCATTTAGATTTGTTGGCTCATTAATAGATTTTACTCTACACATCGACTTGCCAAATTATAATTTTCTAACCATCCACCAAATTATAATCTTCAAATTCAAATGTTACCTATTTGTAACCTTGGATGACCTTGATGATCAAAGGAGGAAACGATGTGCATGAAATTTGATTCCATCTTTTGCCAATGCCTCAACCATTAATTACACTAAAAATCATTTCAAAATGCAAGTCTCAATAACTATGTTTGTCAAGCATTAGGAAAATGAGAGGTCAAGGTGTTGTGTTAATGGTCATTGATGGACACGTGTTTCATATATGTATATTCATAAGAAAGAGGATTTTTACATAGGTTCCCCCAACATTTATCACAATCTAGGACTTCTCCCTCAATCTTCTTCTTTTCCATCCTCCTCTCTCTCTTATTTATTTCCATTAACTATAACTTCTTGAAAACATCCTCTTTCGAGTTTCCATTACACATTTCATTATGTCCGTATTTTAACGTAATATGAAAGACAATACCGATAAAACACCGAGTCCCTTAAATTGTTGTTTGATGACCACAAGTAAGTAGTGTTAATAATATGTTAATAATATTGGTCAAATTAATTGGTTGACTTTACCCTATTATTACTAACAATACGTACTTTAATATGTTTACGCCGAAAGGCGTGTTCTTAGTTAGAAAGCCGGGGGCTCTGACAACATTCAATGATCCAGATCTTCTCCATCGTCGACCATCTAAACGGTGGAAAATACGTTGAATCTCCTCCCGCACGGACCGATCTCTGCCTTACACGTGGGTTTGGTGCATTTTGCAAAAAGCGTGGAAAAACTGGCATGCATCTTTACTCGCGCCAACTCAAAATTAACCCTTCTAAAACCCTACTTATCGCATCAAACCCTTGGAAATTACAGCTTTGAAATCATCAAGAGAAGAAAGAAAGCATGCCCAGAGCCGGGGCTTCATCATTCACAATGACGCTTAGGAAGAGAAGCGCAAAAAATGCAGCTACATCTTGTTCGAATTAGAAGAAACGCGGCGAGGCGGAGAGCAGCATGGCGGGGGGTCGAGCTGCGAAGCACTGCAGAAAGGAGGAGGAATAGAAGCGGCAGGCGTGTTTCATCGCATGCCCCACCGTGGCCGTTTTAGAGCGCATAGAGCCCGCATTCGAGTTTTTCGTGTTGGACACCACGTAAAACGTTTCGCGTCGCGACTCGACCTCCGCCCCTCCTGCACCTGCCCGACTTCCTCCGTGGCAACACCTGCAAGCATATTCTCTTCGTTATGCTACGTGTTATCAAGCTGCCACGTGACGACCCACATGTCTGGCAGAAAGCACTCCTCGAATCCAGCTGGATCAACTTCTTCACACATCCTCTGTCAACGAGGCCGTTCTTGCCAGCCAGAGTGTGCGTTCTAGGTTTCAAGAGATCATGGGTTTGAATCCCCAACACGAGGACAAAGCGACTATGCAGTGAGATTTGGAGGGGGATTGCCCCGTGTGTTACGAGCCACTGGCTGGAGGTAGAGAGGCGGTTGTCTTTTGTAGGATTTGCAGGAATAACGTGCACACAGACTGTTTTGTCAAGTGGAGTCAAAGTAAGCGCTCTGGGACTATGACCTGTATTTACTGCAGGGCTCCATGGGAGGGTCAAAACAAGGAAAGTAAAAACAATAAGGGTTATGTTAATTTGGTGGCTTATTCAGACTCGCACAGCCCAAAGAGACCAGTTTGGAGGCACTATATCCTTACACATCCGCCTGGATTTGACGCAGATAGAGATTTTACATTCTCACCCCATGCTGGTTAGTGCTCCAAGCTGTGTAAAGGACCAATACTGTAATTATTTGTTAGTTCAACTGCACGATGGAATAATTTAGGGTTTGTATTTATTTTTTTGGACCATTTTGACCATGCATAATAATTTTTTATAGATATTCTTTCGATTAGAATATATACAACATCGAATCCATTATCAAAAAGAAAATACCTTTCCGACGACCTATATGGAACAAATCCCATATACTTTGCCATCCCCATACACACATGTATATTGTAAGGAAGATCCCCATAATACATTCATCAAATTATACGGTGACAATATAGAGATATTCAAAAGAAGATTCAAAATGTCAATTTATATGGAGGTTTGTTTCTTTACAATAAGTGACGGAATCACAAATTGTTATTACGTCGCGAAAATAATATTTTATATTCCTTTGTTGCGGCCAAGAAAATAATGTGCATTAAAACACAAGCACGATAATGTGCGTAATAAACATTCCTATTTTTTGTAATTAAGTTATTACCTCGTTATCCGATGTCCCTCTAAAGACTCGTGTTCTCGCTTGCGCATGGACCTGAGAGCGTCCATTGGACGGAAATAGTACTATCATGTAAACAATCTCTCCATACTTACGTCGTTAGAGGCCAACACGCATTGCTCCAGTTGTATATATTGGATTAGGGAATAGCGTTTGAAAAATAACAAAGTTGTTGCTTTTTGGGAAAAGCAAACAATGGTTTAGGTGTTGTTATAGACAATATGGACTGATTCGCAGATGCGCAACGCACAAACTTGATGACAATAACTTGGTTTGATCTGAACAATCAGACGAGGCATCCTAGATCATGTGGTGACTTAACCATTCCCCTCAGTCACATTGTCGTCGGCTCCAAGTTCGCGTGCTCAAGAGAATGAGGAGCGAGACGAGGCATCCCAGATCGTGCGGGGACTTAACCATTCCCCTCAGTCACATTTTCATCGGCTCCAAGTTCGTGTGCTCAAGAGAATGAAGAGAAAGAAACAAAGCAAATTAACTAAGAACTGTCTCATCCAAGGCTTGTTTAATGGCGGGCTCTAGCCATTCGATTTGTGAATATCCCAAAACCGCCTCAAACCAGAGCTCTGATACGTCGTCTGACAAAGCCAGATTAAACGTTCGTCATTTTCTCCACATTGCATCGTTTAGTCTCTTTGTTGCTTCCATTGTCACGTTTCTGTAAGGAAATGATAATTCCTTGAGATCCTTTAGAGTTGCGTGATTGAGCCAGAAATTTCTCTAGAGATTTAGCAAAACAATTCTCCGAACGAGTTTTTATGGATTTGGATTTTTTTGCGATGAAATCGTTTCTCTCATAAGCCAAATATATATGGTCACTGCCAAACAGGTCGTAGACCATTTTTTTATATATCACGTTTTGTAATATATTTATTTATTCTATATGTATACTGTTATTACTACTGGTTTGTTTTACTGTTTTTAATAAATATTTATTTATTTATATATATATATATATAGTGTTTTATTAATGATGTTCTACAGATTTTTTAAATTCTTTAGTTATTCATATATATATATATATATATATATATATATATATATATATATATATATATATTTGCATATATTTATATACTAACATAAATAGTGTTTTGTATATTGTATTTTGAATTTTTTTGATATGTTTTTCATGTTTTTATTAAGCTCAAGTTATTATCCTAAAAGGCATTTCCATGAGCGGAAGCCTCCTCCCCCTCTGACAACTGATAGAGACATGAATGATTACAATTTATTTGGCTACCGAAGCACTGACATTTATCGCTCATACATGTGGCACGCAGTGGTTGGAGACAACTTGTCGCATGTCAGATGACCAAAACTGTTGTGAGGCCTTCAAAATTTTGTTCTTCCAACACCAAATTTGTATCTTTAAAATTGAACACGTCAACTAATGGATGAGAAGAATGGCTATGGAGAAGCTCGGATCGTCGTATAACAGACAATTGTCCATCTGTGCCAAGATCGATGTCGGAATATTCGTCAGGGAACCTTCCTCCAGCTCTAGATTCCTTGTGTTGAGATCCCCACCACGAAAAATTGAATCCATCTTTGAAGTACAAGAAAGGTTTTCGCCGTTATTATCATCGTTCATTATGAAATTGACATATACTTTAGCTTGAGTTACCTTGCAATTGCAAGAAAAGTAATTACGGCTAGAAGCCTCCTCCATTTTTTGGCAACTGATATAGACATCGATGCTTATGATGTATTTGGTTGGCGAAGCACAAACATTCATCTACCGTACACGTGGCTCAAAGTGGTTGGAGAGTGACTGTCACACGTCAGATGAATAAAGCATGTTTACGTCACAACTATATCATCGACATTGTTTACGTCAACTTCTTTTGTCACCATATTTGATTTTATTACTCGTTGTCTAATTTGATCGATATACAGGGCCCTTACGAAAAACCCCTCCCATGTTCCAACTACCGTAATTTCCAGAGGTCACCGAATGCAATTACCAGTTAACTTGGCTTGATTGTTTTCAATCCAAAAAACTCAAGGCTTTACTTTGAAGAGAACCACTATTGAAATTGGGGAATGGAAACTGATGACTTTCCTTCACAACTATATCGATTGTTCCCACCTTGTTTGCCTATCAGATGTCACCCCTTTTCCCACTAAATTGCTATTACACAATTTCTCAATAGCAATTTTGTAATCACACTTATATGAGGAATCCCATCTTCGTTCCCTATCCTTAACAATCCCCTCTTATTCAACGGTGGACTGTTATCACCGAATCACAACACCCCTGTGCATATATTTGAATTCACGGTGTGATTGGATAACATGGGTACTATCTCCAAGTTGTAGGACTTGCTACTTAAGATAGACCTCCAGAGAAAGTGGTTCTTGCTCCTAAACTACCGCCTTACAATCTACTCTAATGCGGGAGAAACTAGCTATTCTAACCTAAAATTCCAAGGGACCGAGAGAGAGAGAATGCATGAAATGAAAGCCTACACTAAAGCGGTGATACACCGAGAAAAAGAGGGTGTGAGTAATCTCCAAATGTGTGAAATACGAGGCAAAGTGCACACTAGAAGAGGTGATGACAGTTCACCATAATCTAGAAAAATGCATTCACAAAGAATATTCCAAGCACACACAATGATAATGAATTCCTGCAAGAACATAATAGATAGACACAATATTCTCATAGAAGGATCAAAGGGGCAAGAAGAATGCAAGAAAGCACAGCAGGGGAAGATATATCCACAAACTGGTATTTTATTGCTTCATGACATGCACAGTTCAATCTATTACAAGATAAGGGCCTGGATCACCATGCAAGGAGTCCACTACAAGGGCCTGCAACACACTCGGGCTTCACAAAACAATTTTGTGAGCTTTGTTACCCAAAAAAATCCCCCGTTCTGACAATGAGCCCAACACTCCAATTTGTAAAAAATGAGAAGGAAAAGAGAGGGAAAATAGAAATCCGAAATCTGTCCTTCAACCACTGTAAGAGGCATTAAATTGATTGGAATGGGTATACATTACTTGCAAAAAGGCTCCCCATCTTGTCCCATGTGCTGCAGCAGAGAAGGAATGATGACCATGCCTCTTAATTGCACTCCAACTACCAAATAAAACAACATTACGAACCCGGCCACGTTTTCTTAAAAATATCAATCAATTTCTGATCAAATCTAGAATTTCTTGATTGCTGTGCGTCGGGCTCGGAACCACGATTCCAACGGTACCAATTTTGTGTGATTTCGTTGAGAAATGCAAAAGTTATGGCCTTCGAGTGCGTGGCATTTGTTTTGGACTGGCAGGCGTTTTCTGTCATTTGACGGGAATGAGCATTGATTGACTGGAGCCGAATATGTTTCTTTTATTTAAATATATCTACCCTCATTAAAAATAAGAAATCCAGTTTTTGTGGCGTAGAGGACGTCGTGCTCGTTCCAGAAAGTCCAATTTTATCAAAATCGGAGCTCGGAGTCAAAAGTTATGGCCGTTTGAAGTTTCCGGACCAAACGTTGACTTTTCCTCCTGCGACACGTGTCATGATCTGATTGGTCCTCGGCTCCTTCGGCTCCATTTGTCCCGGATGTCCCATTTGATTAGTGTTGTCTTGACTGATTTCGGCCGATCCGGCCGGTTCGGGCCCATTTGTCCCAGTCGTCCCAAATGCCTCTTTGACTGCCTGTGCTCATTTCGGCCGGTTCGGCCGGTTCGCGCATTTTTGTTCCACTTGGCTGCTTTTTTGGTCGCCTTGGTGATTTCGGCGGTTGGTCTTTTTGTCCCAACGTCCCGAGCAACACTTAGCCAATTTTTCTTCCTCTTTCGGCGGATCGGCCGCGCCGTCACGTACTTTTGTCCCATTTGTCCCTTCTGCGTTTCGGACTGTTTGTGTTGATTTGGCCGAACCGGCCGGTTCGCGCCTTTCTGTCCCACACGTCCCGGAGGCGACCTTGAGCGGGACTTAGCCAATTTTCACGATTTTCTGGATCGACCTATTTGCCTTCTTGAACCTTTTTCGCATTTTCTCAGAACTTACTCTCTTCCTCTTGGACAGGGGAGTTAGACAAATATGAGGGGACCCTAGAAACATGACTTTTTACCCTGAATCAATATAATTGCTTGCATGTTATCAAAATTACCTTGGGGGTGAATTTTGGATAACGAGGACCTTCCCTTTCAAGCTACTCCACTTCTTCTAGACTCTGAATCTTTTCTACTTCTCCACTTTTCACTACTTCATTTTGCTTTTCATTTACTAACTACAAATATCATATTACTTGTGTTTTTCAATTACTTTTCCGCCTTAAGAATATTTTGATTTCGGCGTTAACATCGCACACCTCACATGTGATTGCTAGTTATAAAAAAATTGATAGCTTTTGAAAATTGAACATCACCATGAAAGGTGTTGAAATTTGAATACTTATTGAGGTGCATTAAATGCCTCAACACTTCTCCTTTTATTACTAACACTATATACTTTAATATGTTTACGCCGAAAGGCGTGACCAAATGGGAGAGGCACTCAGGCACCTCATGTGCTAAATTGACGCCCCCTTTGCAGCGTACATCAACGCACAGTACTACACAATGGCCACCATGGATTTCTAACATTTGTTTGCAGTTGCAAGGCACCGTATTATTTAATGCGACACTGTCGGAGATGAAGTAAAATATATTTTACCTCCTGCCAAATCTGCCATCTATTCAGCTTGGGTAGTGTGCGATCTACCATCTGATCTATTTGGGTATATGGCTTCTGATTAAGAAAGCTCAGTGAGAAGAACATGGCATGACCAAAAATCCATTTATCCTTCGCGCGTAGATATTTCTTCTTCTTTGTAAATGTCACAGGGATGACACTATGCACTATTATGACTTGCCTGCAGCCGTTTGCCACTGTTGTGGTATGACTCCACCAGATCTGTAATTGAAGGTGATTTTTGTAAGTTATTTTGGCTGGCCAGGGACTTTCAAGTTTCCAGATGAGCAACGTCTAGACGTTGATGTGTCGACCACTTCCTGGAAGTCTTTGCTGGCAGGGTTAAAGTTCCTGTGAGGAGACGAGTGCAGAAGTCATGCAAGATGACCAACAACACTCTAGACAGCTCTCCTTAACAGGCTCGCAGTCCGTGCATGGTATAAAAAAGATTTTCTTTTGTAATGTAATATTATGTATGAGGTTGTGTTTGGTTCTTTCCTGCGTTGCATTGTTCTATTCTGTAATTTATGTTTTTTACCCTTTAATACAAAGAAAATGTTTATAGCACAATACGGGCTTTACTGGTGAAGGGCATATTGGTAGGGTTATTAAATTTTGATGGCGGAGAGTTTTGGACTCGGGAAAAGGGTCGCTGTAAATTCATTTGTCGAAGTAATAAACGTAGATGGCGAATAAAAAGAGACGGGATCGAGTCCAGGAATTTCCTAAACATTACTCTGGACAGATGCTTTTCATTTTTTCCTTTAGCCCACGGATGTTAACTATTTTCCAGTTTTATTATTTTGTTACTGCTGCATAAATTGTACAGTAAAGCCCTTTGCAACAGACCAATTTTTGTGCATATGCCACAATCTTTGCAGTTTATGAAACAACATATTTTTTAGGCATTTTGTCGAACAGTTTACATGTTTCCACATTTCGTAGACATATCCTCGTTATACTTGCAACTGAAACAACTTTGGTAGATGTTCACATCATGTTTGAAAGCTCCATTTTTTGCACGAGCAATAGATCATTTCCTTCTCAAAAGAAATATCAGGAATTACATGTAGAGCTCATAACAATACCTTTGAAGTGGGTAATGGAGTGTTTCATGCCTCTCTACCTCAACAAAAGGAGATTATTAAAATAAAATTTTCCCTGTCTTAAGCTGTAAAGTTTATCGGTGTTCTAACAAATCATTTAACTCTGTGTTTATGTGCTATGGCAGTCCATATTATTAACGAAATAGTTTTATTTGTCTGTCCATTAATTTATTTGCAGTCTTTCTATATAGTATGGAACATTTACAATATAAACGCCTCATATATTTACTTTAAAAGTAGAGAAATCTGCATAAACATCCCATACTACAACATAATAGACTAAGTCAATACAAGGCGGAATAAGAAAATAATGGCATAGATTAGATTGATTTTGTTAAAATAAAAAATGTTACAAATAAAAATCTACGAAGTTGTATGCATAAAAATATCAAAAGATAATGGATATAGATTAACATGGTATATCAAAAGATTATTTAAAATATTTCATCATTGTTTAGAATAGTAAGTAAGTATATAAGAATTATAAGCGTTTTTTTGCACTCTCTTTAGTGTACGATACTCGCGTAATTAATGTGTGGTTGTAATGGGTCATGCACATGTGTAAACTGCAAATAATATGGCGTGTGAAATTGTATGCATAAAAATATCAAAAGATAATGGATATAGATTAACATGGTATATCAAAAGATTTTTAAAAATATTTCATCATTGTTTAGAATAGTAACCTTAAGTAAGTATATAAGAATTATAATCATTTTTTTGCACTTTCTTTGTATGGTATGATACTCCGTAATTAATGTGTGGTTGTAATGGGCAGTGCACTTGTGTAAACTACAAATAATATGGTGTGCAATTATTTTAAATTATATTTTAACAGATTGCTTTGTACGCAGATTTCCTCAACCTTCCGATGTTACGCAGATCTTTCTTGTAAACCATCTTAATTTATTTCCTTTGTGATCGAAGATACTATTACTCAGATCATGTATACTTTGTTTTCCATTTTTTGCAAATATAGTTTGCTTTATTAATCAAATCGTGTCATTGTAGTCCAATATAAATGTGTTCTTTTTACTATTGTCCCTGTTGTTTGCCAAGGAAATACATAGCATTTATACAGATTTTTGCATGGGGCGTAGTGTGGATTAATTCTACAATAGGTCATGGGTAAGTTTACCATCTCTCTATTTGTAACATTTTTACTTTGTTACTGTTAGTGCAAGTTGTCTTGCTTGTAATGTTTATTTGATGTTTGAGAAATCAATATCATTTCTTTTCTTTTCCCATTGTGTATGCGGTTATTAAAAAATTGTATGCGTGTCTTTTTTTCCTTTCCCCTTTGAAATTATGGTTGTTAGAAAAAAATGTTTTGGGTACTTGCACATTTACTATAGATTTGTTTGTCACTTCCAACTTTGCAATAAATTTCCCTTTCTTGTAAACTATTCTTTTGCTTTCCATAGCGAGAACCTACATTGTTATGCATTGTATACTTTACAACATACACACTACTTTACAACATATGTGCTACTTTAAAACATATGTGCTCGTGTCTGCAAATGTGTTGCTCTGTCTGTAAATGCACTACTTTTTCTACACATGAGCTACTCTATCAAAAATGGTGATTTTGTGGTTTTAAAGGTTAAACAAAGGGATGAAGTATATTCAAAAGTGCCACGGGATTTGTAAAAGCATTGTTTGAGTCAAATTCTTTGAAAAGGAAGATCATGTCACAAAAATTTGAAATTTCAAGGGGTAAATCTCAACAAAAATTCTCAAATATTGAAAGTTTGTTTATAACATGAAATGCTATTAAAGACACTCAAATTTTTGGGGTAAGCCCCCACCGTTGGCACCAAAATGTATATATGGAAAATATTAGTGTATGAGATATGAGAAAACAAGCAAATTTACTTCTCGTAATCTAATCTCTACAACAATACACGAGATAGAGAAATCATTTGAAAGAGGAGAGAAATGCAATACCACCACTTACCAATAAGATGGCAAGATTCTTCCTTTGAGGTGTTTGATTTTCTCTTTATTTTTTATGGTTTCTTGCTTTGCTTGATTTGTGTATTCATTTGGAAAACATCTCCCCTTTGATTGTGCTTGGATTTGGTGATGATGATGAAGATAGATAGATAGATTATATATGAATGGATTGATTTAGTGATTTGAGATAAAAGGGATGATTGATAAAATTAGCAAAACTTTGTTATCGATTTGAGAGATTATTCAAGCTAGCTCTCTCATGGAGGAGGACAACTTGATTTATAGATTTTGGGTGGAGCATTCAATGGCTAATATGAAGCCATGTTGGATTTGGATCAATGGTGGATGGTGCATGTGACGATTGGAGGATTCTAGAGTGGAAGAATCTATAATTTTAAATTCAAAATTCATGGAGGAAAGAAGCTTCCATTGATTGAAATTCAATGGAAGGAGAATGTTAAAGAGGCTTCTAGATTTAGAAGCCTCTAGATTTTGAGGTGAGGATCTGATTAGTATTATAGTTGTATTAGGTTAATAAATGGTGATTAGGGTGAGGTTACATGGAAAGGCTAGGAGTAGCGATGTGTAGTGTAGGTGAGTAGGTAGATGTAGGAATATTAAATTCCTAGGAAAGGGTAATGAAGAATTAAAATAGGATAATAAGATATAATAATAAAGTAATAAGATTAATGATAAAATGGGATGTAATAATGGATTTAAAGGATTAATGATGAAATGATAAAATAAAAGATAAATGATAAAGGGTAAATATGATAAAATGGATTAATAATTAATCTTGTGATTAATTATTATATGGGTGATGTTGGGATATTTGCAGGACAAGTTAATTGTAATTAACCATGTCGACATTTTAGATGTCTACACATTCCATGCGAGTCTTGTAGTATCATGTGGTATGTGCTTATGTTCATATAATGTGAGTGGAATAAATATGTTATTTCAACTAGGCTTTAAATCTTTGTGAACATTCCCAATAAAGGAATTGCGAGATATATTTTTACCTTGTCAAGTAGAAAGAAATACCTTTGGATTTTACAAAGGTATTGTGAAATAAGGGTGTTTAGTTACTCTGGTTTTTAATTTAGTAAGGTGTAGATTCCTTAAGTACAAATTAAGTGATTAATTGTGTTACCTCACACGATATTTATTTGTGAAAGAAACCTGTGATGTATGTTTACCCCATAATTGAAAATATTTCTTAGAAGGCATTTGAACGCATAAAATTGTATCGAATGTCTCACTTGTAATATGTATTTAATACTTGAGTGCCTAGGAATAATGAAATGAATTGTGTTGTGTGAGATCACACTCCTTGTAGTCTTGAATCCCTAAGTGAAAAGCAAGTGTTTTACGAATCATAATTGTTCTAAAAAATGATGTTAATATGAGATCTAAGTAACAACGTAAATATAATTAGAACAAGAGTAAATGAGATGAAACTATGGAATGATTGTTACAAAAATCATACGCACCTTGAATGATGTCAAACCAACTAAAATGCCTAAGACAATCTTAAAACAAATGAAAATAAAGGAGGGCATCATTGTGATCAAATTTTTTTATTAAAATGGGAAATATACAACCTTGAGGTATGAGCACATGTTTCATATACATAATGTGGTTTAAACAACAATGTAAAAAGAAATAATGAATATGTAGCTTCAAGGCGTAGAATATTTCTTTATATGTTAAATTCTCTTCAATCTATAAGGTTAAAAATGGAATTGAATTATAATAAAGATGTAACCATGAATGACGTGTTGTAGAATATGGCTAGCCATATGAATCTCGTGTCGGATTGAGTCATTGAAATGAGTCCATCCTTTTTTAGTAAGTTTGAAAATCATGTGCTCTAGTGTTTTCATGTGGTCTATTTGGGTCCATGCTTGTGTTAATATGATTTGTGATGTTTATTTACTTTGTTGATCCCAAGCGGTGTCATGTAACAAGCAATGAAAGACAAAAAAAGTATTTTGATAATTTAATTGTTGTTTTGGGTGTATAGTTTGTGGACATGACAAAATTATTTTTTGGGACCATGAACAAAAAATGTAAGGAAGCCCACCTTAACATTTTTCTTGGACATATTTGAAGTATCCAAATACAATCCTTCAAACTGTTAAATAAAAACAAATAAGGGTCTTGGAATCAAATTTATAAATTGAAACTACACGATATTGATCTTAAATCTTAACAGTTGATTCATAAAAAAGAAGCGATCCCAAAAAATTCATAAATAAATCTATTCAATATTCCACTTCCACATTCCTTC
Source organism: Taxus wallichiana var. yunnanensis (assembly GCA_018340775.1). Lineage (NCBI taxonomy): Eukaryota > Viridiplantae > Streptophyta > Pinopsida > Cupressales > Taxaceae > Taxus > Taxus wallichiana. The sequence continues at coordinate 125,182,831 of CM031237.1, forward strand.
TTTTAACCCACTTTCTTTTAGTTAGTGCTTTAATTTTATAAATAATTGAAAAAAATAATAGTTAAACAATGACGACTTTACCAAGCGCACTTTAGAAAAGTCTATTGACCGAGGATTAGATTTGATGCCCATCCCAAATGTTTTGTCCTATTTTACTCATATTTACAGTTTCCAAAATAATCTTCCGGTCCATGTATGATGTGTAGTAATTTAGTAAAACCATCAATATCGGTATGGACAATATCAATATAAATTTATGACATAAATATTTTTTTGATGAAAAGGATCTTATATTATATTAATTCAATACGATACAAGATAGCTTTCAACAAAAAAGTGGGCGGTATGAGAGCATGCCCAAAAACCACAAACAAAGAAAGGAAAAAAACTAGGTGAGCCTAGGACATTAGAAAAAGGCATTGCCTAAAAATAGAAAAACAACCAATTCACGCTTGCAGTTGAAACAAACATGCCCAAAGTGGGTGGATCATGATCATCCGACCAACCTAAGCTAGGTAAGTCTTTTTGAGCATTTGGGATATCTAGTCAATAAGCAACCTCTTCCTCTGGTCCACCTCTTCGTGAATAGGAATGGCGAGGCTAAGGTGAGGGAACTTGTCACACATATTTATATCGATCCACTAATTCATGAAACTTGTTGGACATTCATAAATATAGGCAGCTCAAGTAAACAATATATTTTGAAATATTTTAAATACAAAATAAACATGTGAGTTTGTGATAGACATTAAAGGCCATTGAAAAGTCGGTTGCCATCATAAATGTTTGGTGTGATAGGCATGGTGACCGTCATATCTCATCCCTGTTATCAACCAAATATAAAGTCAATTAATTGTTTGAGTGTGTCCTTTTATTATTAACACTACGTACTTATAATATGTTTATAAACTAGCAATTGCATGATGGACCGTGCGATGTGGGCGTCATAAGGGATGGCGAGGTGTATTGTTCCATAATGTGGGCTATATTTGCATCGGGAGAACACGTCGTATGTAAGAAATGTATTAGTAACTCTATGTAGATGGATTAGTGATTTATTAGTGAGGATGATGTATATATGAGTGTATGAAGGTATGAATGAACCAAAATGAATATTTGTTAAGCGATGGTTCCAAATATCTAAACGAGAAGAACCACATTTAAAACCATATAGTTATAAAATCCACGAAGTAAAAGATACATTGCCTTTTTTTCAATTTACAATGTCAACTATTTTCTTTGTTAATCAAAGTAACATGGTTTTTACATAGTTGATCCTATATTCATTTGGTCTCACTCCTACTCGCGCATATGAAACTTACTTCACTGAAAAATAAAATTCAAAAGCGTATACAAATGTTTTTGTTCTTAGGTTTGCAAGTCACTTCTCCATAGCCTTTAGCGTCTCAAGAACTCGACTAAAACCTACAAGCATTTTCAGAAAGAAAACCTAGGTGGCTGCTTGCGATCGGATGTCAAATATATTCTTGAGAGAATTTGGTGGTATGATTCATAACGTCGCTCTGCTTTAGAATCGTATTTATCAATATACTTTAGGATTGCATGTTTAGAAGTACAAGCTTGCAATCAACATTGGCTCCCAGGATGGACACCATGGTAGGGTTGTGGATGATTAATCTAACATCATTTCTGGCTAGCATGTATTGGACTTTATGTGTCTCGTTGAGTCCTAGTGATGACTGTTCAAGTAGTTCCCAAGGTGCTTTGTACTTGCATTCCATGCCATTTTGGTTTTTCAACTGGAACATACGTTCGGTGCATTTGGTATGCCTCTTCACTCAATTTAACATTTCTTCCAAGTCTAAAATAAGATTGGTCGTCAATATTTCTAATGTCTTTAATAAGAAGGGATTATCCTAGTGCGGATGGTGAATGTATTTTGACCTGCATGAAATAGAATGGGGATTCCATGTGGAAACAATTTTTTGAAGTACTCTCTAACTTGGTTGACAGAGACGATTAATTTCAGTCAATTGTCTCCACATTTGGGGCTTCTGGAAGCCAAAGGAACCCATGCACGTGTGTGGATCCTCTATGTTGTCATTCATACCTAGAAAGAGATGAATAAGTAGGAGGAAGGTTTGTGTTGACATTACATACGTGGAAAGAGATGAACAAGTACGAGGAAGCTTTGTGGAAGAGGAAAGAAAGAAAGAGACAATTTTTACCTATACCAATAGTTTATTGCTCCCAAGTATTTTTGCAAGACCTCTTTACAGAATATTGTGAATCTTTGGTGTAAGTATGCAGAAACTCGATGAGGGTTGGAGACAATGTTATGGTTCCTCCATTGTTGTGCTTTGTGAGGATCTCTGAGGCTAATGTTGAGAATCACACTATTCGAGTTTAGCCATTTCGTAAAGCATTAACACTTAAAGTGAAGAACAAATTTGGTGTTCCTAGTTGTTCAATCATATCAGAAACTTCACCTCTACTTTTCAACCAGAAAGACCTAGTTCCACGAAGTGTCGTGCCAAACCGCATAAGATTTTGTGGGAGTGCATCATTTGGATTATCTTGAAGGCATTTTTGTAGTGCACCTATAGTTGTTGGAATGTTTTGAAGGATATCTGTCTCACGAAGCTAGAATCTATTGTTTGGCTATGATGATGACGCAAGATGAGGTTGAAAAAATACCTTAACCTTGGGGTGCCCTCAAAGCGATTGTCAAAGTAATGGAGCAGGTGCAGTGCATATTCATGAAGTTAGACCTCTTTCATGTGAGGTTGTTTAAACATGGCTGAACCTGTGGGAAACAAAGTTGGGAATGCCATTGAAAACAAGCCTTATGTGTTGTATTCATTGATTAGGAAAAGGCTGATTTCAGGCCAAGGTAATGATAAGGGCGAACCATTTGTTGAACCAAATAAGAACCGTTGAATCTCCTCCTCTTCAATACCTGAATTAGGGAAAATTGGGACAAAGGATGATGGAAGGGATTGAATATTGGGTGATGTAAATTCCTCAGGATCAGATACAAGGGGAATGTCCTCTTGATAGGGGGATTATCTATTTCAATAGTTTGCAAGATGGAAGAAACATTGGTTCGTTCATCCGGTAAAGAGGACAAGGCATCATAGTAGATCGAGAGAAGGAAATAATCTTAGGCTGCTCTTAACGATCACATAGGTTCGCGTGGTTCCAACCAAAATGGAACCCATGACTTGTTGACCCCTAATTTCGTGGGCCACCACTACGCCACAACACTTTTTCAGCTATGCATTTGGAAAAGTTTAATTTATCTATGTCTCCTAATGTTTGTGACATTTAGGGTGATCGGTAATCTTTTCACTCTCTGTAATCATAATTGGAACATCACCGAATCGTTGACAAGTCAAGGATAGTTCTTGATGTACTATCACACCCACCTATATAGTTCACTTTATGTATTTTGTATTTTTTTCCCAATATTGCAATCCATAATAAAAATTATATATTTCAAATGATTACAGTAGTATGTTACAAATTTAAGATAAGTTGTTTTGACATTATTTTAATGTTTTAACAAGAACTATATATATATTATTTAGCATTCATTCATTTTTATGTTGAATGTGTGTTCCCAGAACATAAGCTCAAGCTTTGAGTCTTCAAAACTTGTAGGCCCAAATAATATGGGTATGATCACCTAATGTTCGAATAAAACCAAATTATTCTCACAACATAATAAATCCGAGTAAAAAATGATAAAAAGAATTGAGGAGAAATTTGCCACATAGGAACCCTTGGTGCTACAAAATGATATAAAAACAAGCTTCATTGAAAAATAAAATGTATCCTTCACTATTCAAAAAAATTGATGCATTTAAATAAAAAAATTATTATAAAATAAAATTAGCTTGATAATTGCTCTTTGACACATTTTTGTGTCTTTGTTGTCCATCACTTATTTCTTGCACATTTGTTATAGTTAATTTTCTCTCATTTGATGTCTGCTGCAACCAATACCGATTCAGCCCAGTTCAAGGACTTTATGCTTTAGAGAGCGGTCATCGGTGCTTTCCATCCATTGGAGATTCAACAACTTCCTTATCAAAAATAGGACTTCTTTGCCCAAAAGCGTCTTATTCATTTGTTTTTTTTTGGTTTACATCGCACCACAAATTCTATGCAAATGGTGAACTTCACAATATTAGGCTTGATTATATTTTTATTATTCTTTTTTTTGTCTTTGCTCTGGCAAGTGTTACTATGCGCCAAATTGTATCTCCTAAAATACCCACCATTTTCTCTATTCCAAATTTCAATACACACTTTACATGGGAAAAGGTGGCGAGCCTCACCAAACTATAAATGTCTTTTGTGTAACAAGTACTTTATTACGCTAAAGGCGTTTCCAGTTGGATCAGGCATGAAATTTCAAATTATTTTTTCTGTCAAATTAAAATTCGCTAACGGTTTAGCTCTTTCATGTGATTAATTCAAAGATTAATTTTTATAGGTATTTTTGTAATCTTGAACGAGACGGTGCTATAATATTTTTACAGGTATTTGACACTTAAAAAAGAAATATGAAAAATTTGTAATCGAACGTCAAACTTAAAACCTTAATTTTAGACAAAAACTCTTTTGTGGTAATCAAATGGATATAGAATTTAAGATATTTAATAAAAAATTCTCACACTTAGTCTCACAAATACTGTGTCAATATTATGATGTATTATTTGCTACTTAAAAATAAATTTAAAATTAGATGGGAATTTTAAACAGAACCCTGTACAAATCTTAACTCTAGGGCTTGGGCTTGTTTGGAATAACTTTCACTAAGTCTGCTGACCTTCTTGTTGGTTGAATGCGTATACTATACCGCATCTCAAAAAAATTCTATATTTTATTGATATTTTTAAGTATGGCGGGCTTTCACTAAATTTTTACATCGAAGGCATTTCCCGGTTGGATCATGGGTTCCCTTGTTTTGTGATAAATCGAGAAAATCACGGTCATGAACCGCGGAGAGTGTGCGTTGATGCATATCCACACACATGTTATGCAACCATATATTTGCTGGCCATTTGAGGAATGTGATCTCTAAAATGTTGTCAATTGCTTTTGTATGGTCCGATTGAGTTTCGAACATGAAACTGTTGTAATTTCTTCCCTTTTATATTTTGGCCGAGGCGTGTGAATATCGAGAACAATATCCACATCTTGGTGTGTGCTCAATCAATATTTTATTTTTAAATGCGGAAGTACGACTTTTCTATTAACCATTACTTAGAAATTGTTAGTGAATATTTTCATGTCGTTTTGCACGTGCTGTCGATTAAAGTATTCCAAATGGAAATTGACGAGGATGTGGGATGTTTTTTTGTGCTTTTATTTGTATATTATCAAGAAAAAAATTGGTATCCATTGAAAATGATAGGATGAAAAGTTATAAAATCATATAATTGTTTAAATAGTCTTTTATAAATATAATACAAATGCATCAGAAGAAAGCAAAATAAAAAAGTGTAGAAAAAATAGAATTTACAATCACATTAAAGAACTACACCGTCAACAAACTTTGATTTGAGAGGTAGTGATAATTTGAAATTCTAGGCCCAATTATGGTGAAATGTCTGATTAATTTACTCTACATCAATTAGACAGGATGCGGGTGCTTAGTTGGATTTAAATACTGACAATATTTAATACCAAGTAAAATTAGGGGAGAATTGGGCCTCTTCATTACTATTGTCATGTTGTGGATATTGAGGATTCACCGAATTCTGGACCACACATGTGCAACAAACAAATAAATCACCAATATTTTCGTGCTATCGACGTTGACTAATTTCATTTCATTATGACAGGGCTTTTGCACATTTCCAATGCGAAAATTATAAATTACTCAATTTATTTTTAAGGTGTTCAAGTGTTTCCCCTATTGGATTTGGGGATGTTTAGTCTAACAATGGTCAGAGAGTTGGATGGCTAGCATCCAGTTTGCTGGAACATTGACAATCCGACTCAATCTTCATCATCCACGTATGTCTTCCAAATACAAACCACTTAATTGATTAATCAATGTGTCTCTAGTATGTTTTGTTTGGTTGAGGTAATTAAAATCATTCAAATGGTATTTATTCCCTCTCAGGATTCCCAACACTATATCACTACCATCCAATACCAAAGCATTATAAGTAATGGTTACGACAATTATGAACTATTTTGGGAAAAGGTAAGAAATTTGGCTATCATCGGACTGTGGGAAAATATGGGAAGGTAGATATATTTTTACGTACGACTGGTACTTATTGTAGTTTATATTTTGTAGGGATCCTTTGTATAAGTGTTTTGTATCATCCAATTGTCACTACGTTGATCGACTGGTTTGGCATTAGAAAAACATAAGCATCATAATGATAATGTTTGTTGGATAACTCGACCGAGAACGTGTCCCACAGTCCACTTATGGATGTTTGCATTTTCAAGGTCTTTAGGTAGCCATTATGAGATGTCATCAAGATGCCAAGAATATTTTGGGGCCCCATTTAAGCACAACTTAAAGTCACATGGAACCTATTATATCTCCCTACTTTTTTATTTATCCATATTTAAGTGCAAATTATAGTTGCGTGAATAATACAATTAATATTGAGACAGTAAAGTAGAACACATATAACTATATTATTTTTGCTAGGATTGTTTGAGTCATGGAGGAGGCGTGGGACATGCATGTATTTAATCCCTTCCTTTTGTTAGCATTAGTTTAAATTAATACATTGTTGTTATGGTGGACAGTGGGACAGTTATAACTGTCTCCTACTCCCGCAGCCTTTATATGGCTATGCTATTTTGTTTGCAATACGCATTGAATGGATATCATTCTGTCTTCTGCAATTGATCTCTGTTCCATCATTGGTATCAGAGCTTATTATCTATCCTTGGCGTGGAGAATTTGCTCAGACCTTCGTGGCATCTTTGGTAGCAATTTTCTTTCTCCTTCAAAAGCGTGAAATTCAAAATATTTTTGGACGTGGCAGCTCTTCTTCTCAGCTTGGGTGGAAACTTGGCATGAAGAACTGGCAGACCTGCGACCTGTTTTGTCAACAGTTGCAGACCAAGGTAATTTACTTCATCACGAAGGGTTTGTGCAAAGAGCAAAAGCGAGAAATGAGAGCTTGTGCGAGGAGTCTGAGGTTCCTTCGTTCAAGAATGTGATTTTCATCTAGTTAGTTCGATTCCACTCTTTTTAACCCCAAATTTGAGGGTTCTGCATGCCAATTCGCATCGAAAATGATGGAAAAAGAGAGGGAGAACCATGTGTACATGGCAAAGCTTGCAAAGCAGGCTGAACGATATGATGAAATGGTGGAGTCAATGAAGAAAGTTGCCAAGTTAGATGTTGAGCTCACAGTAGAGGAAAGGAACCTACTTTCAGTTGGCTACAAGAATGTCATTAGGGCACGAAGAGCTTCATGGCGGATTATGTCATCCATTGAGAAAAAAGAAGAGGCAAAGGGAAATGATGTTAATGTTAAATGGATCAAAGAGTACCGTCACAAAGTTGAGGATGAACTTTGCAGGATTTGCAATGACATTCTTACAATCATTGATGAGCATCTTATTCCCTCTTCTGGCACTGGTGAGTCCACATTCTTCTACTACAAGATGAAGGGAGATTATTATCGTTATCTTGCAGAATTTAAAGTACTGTAAGCAGCAAAATAGGAGGACGGAGGAAAACAGAGGCTGGAGGAAATCCAGCGACCTCTTGCCAGCCATGGCAGCGAGGCTGCTGCTTGGCAGATATTGTGGTGAATAAGGTATTGAGGACCAATTCCTCAATTTTGGTTTGTGTTTATTTCAGTTTCTGTTTTGTTCCGTGTTCTGTTGTTTTGTGATCGGATGTTGAAAATGGATTACTCTGGAGCATAGTTGTTTGCCAATGGTTCTTCGTTTTGAATTGATCCTCTGAGTGCCATGCTTGAAAAGAAGATGGTTCGCTTGTGAATACGTTCACTTGCAACATGAACCATGTGCAACAAGGTCTAAGTGGCGAGATCTAGTCAATAGCATGTTTCTTGATGCAGTCTCTTTCTCAGTATTCACATTTCACATTATGGGTGAAAACAACTTAGTCAAGGGAAACATCCAGTGGCAGTGATTTGTTTCCTTTATTGTTGAAGATTGGCTAAACGACAATCGACATCAGTGCATTCAACTAAGAACATGATTGCTTTATGATTCTTAGAAGTGAATGTGGAATATTTGTTAGTATTGTTTGTTGTTTTTCTATTTTGTGTTGGTTGTTGTTGTTGTTTTTCAATAAAGGGAAAATGTTGCACGGTTTCTGTTTGGGACCTCCTAAATTGAAAAGCATCGTGGGGAACAGAAAATCACTAAAAGCAGCGCATGGTACTCGAAGTTGGGTTCGTGGTAATCCTGTAAAACCACCGAGGTATCATCCTCTTGGGTTCGTGGTACGCCTGTAAAACCACCGAGGTAAAATCCTCTTGGTTTGTGGTAAGCCTGTAAAACCACCGAGGTGAACAATCGGAAAGTGTTCTGTCCCTCTAGGTTCATGGTCAACCTCTAGGTTTATGGTGAATTGAGACCATGTAGGCACATGCTCGTGTGAAGACCCTCTTTGCGGTGTTCTCATTAAGGGGGACCTATCATCAGGAAATGTATCTTTGTACGAACAATGTAATAAGGGGGGGAATGTTAGCATTAGTTTAAATTAATACATTGTTGTTATGGTGGGACGATTGGACAGTTATAACTATCTCCTCCTCCCCTGACCTTTATATGGCTATCTTTATTTTGTTTACAATACGCATTGAATGAATATCATTCGTCTTCTGCAATTGATCTCTATTCCATCACCTTTTCCATTCCATATTTCCATTATTGGTTGTGTTTTATATTATAAATACGACATCGTACAAATGAAAGTCTCAACTACGATAGAAAAAATCCCATCTTCCCAATTTTTCTAAACAATTTTGATTTCATTTAGTTGAATAATGACAGGATGTTGATGTCGTAGAACTAATGGACAAGGTAATACCACCTTGACTTAGCAAGCTCTCTATATGGATTTTAATAGATGCGGTGCAACATTTTTCTTAATCTTCCTACTATTTTTTATCGAGTTACAACTCATATTACATTTTTATGTGCTTGTCGGCGTTGGGGTAGAAATACCCCAAGTGTGAACCTTTGATCTCTGACCTACAGTCTACTAAAAATAACATAAAAAAAAACCCACAAATAAATTATTCTCCATTACATTGAAAAAAACATACTATAAAAGTGGACACGATCACTTATATACACTCAAAAATCAAAGGCCCACTACAAATTATTTATTAAAAAAATGAACAATAGTGATTGTTGGATTTTTAATGTTAACATGCAATTACGTTAGTATCTTTTTCCAAACTAAATTGTTTCTAGCAACTTCTAACACCTCTAGGTTGTTTTTCCTTTCCTTTTGACCATATATATATCGTAAAAAAATATTAGAGTGCTTGTTATTTAGGAGAGGAGGTCCCATAAAAGGGTCCATGTTCGTCATTCCACCTTGGAAAACACCTTTTTTTATTCGTCCTCACTTTTCCTCCCCTACTGCACTGAGACCCCTATAAAGTGATTTCCTCTTGTCCTTGTGCGCTTCAATTGGGATCATTCTAACGTTGAAGATTAAACATTCTTGAGTTTGAATAAATACACATAATTCAATCCATATTTGTTCGACTAGATCCATTAAGTTTTGGAATCAATAGGCATCGGAATTTGCATTATCATCCTTCCAGCGAGCTCGAAATCATATTTCATTATGGAGCATGTATTGAGTATTATGATCCATTATTGCTCGCATCTAGCATCTCCTCACACCACTGACTGGATCACTAGAGTTTGCATCTTCCTTCATCTCAACCATCATTTTGATGTTGTGGTTAAACATTTGCAATGCTCCACTTTTCAAATGAGTAGTTAATGCTCAATATTCATGTCCCTATGTCTCAAAAAAAAAGGGTAATCATCTCCTCTAACTATCCTCCATCAAAATCCATGCATTTAGATTTGTTGTCTCATTAATATATTTTTTTCTACACATCGACTTGCCAAATTATAATTTTCTAACCATCCACCAAATTATAATCTTCAAATTCAAATGTTCCCTATTTGTAACCTTGGATGACCTAGACGATCAAAGGAGGAAACAATGTGCATGAAATTTTTTCCATTTTTTTCAATGCCTTAACCATTAATTACACTAAAAGCATTTCTAAATGCACATCTCATTAACTATGCATGTCAAGCATTCAGGAAATGAGAGGTCAAGGTGTTGTGCTAATGGTCATTGATGGATACGTGTTTCATATATGTATAGTCCTAAGAAAGAGCATTTTTGCATTGGTTCCCCCAACATTTTTCACAATCATTGACTTCTCCCTCAATCATCTTCTTTTCCACCCTCTTCCTCCTCTCTTATTTATTTCCCTTAACTATAACTTATTGAAACATCCTCTTTGGAGTTTCCATTACACATTCATGTGTGATTGTTAGTAGTATGAAAATAATAGTGTGCACTCAACATTATCGTAAGGGTTAACAAATGAAGGTTGACATAGTCATTTGCGTCCATATTTTAACGTTATATGAAAGACAATAATGATAAAACACCGATTTCCTTAAATTGTTTTTAAATGACCATAGGTAAGAGTTATCCTAAATTCAACCCCGAGAAAATTTGGTGAACAAGCCCCACACATAAAAAGAAATATGAAGGAGCGATTCATACCCGAGCTCACATTCCATAATGAAAAATAAAGGGACGGGGAAAGCTTGACTCAAGGAGCACAAGGACAAAATGAGGCTGAGCAGCCTTGAAAAAGGATACTAGAGGCCCAAAAGAGTCAAATTCGACCTGCACATGAAGGAATTAATGAAACGGCTTTGTCAAGCGAATCATGCTTCAAATCCGTGGCTTGAAACAGACTCGGGTAGGCTCCGAAATGGAATAGAAAGATCGAGGAAGGAGTGAACGGTGTCAAAGAAGCCGGAGGCTCGATGAAAAGAGATAGCGAAGGTTCAAAGTCTTCGGGCTCTCAAACAACTCGAAACGATCCTCAAAATGACTAAGTATGGAGGAGACAACGGATCTTGCCAAAGTGTCAAAGAGGCACACCTCCACGAATTAAATCCCAAGAGGCATACTCAAATGAGCGCCGGGGCCCCATGTGTCCCAAGTCCATTGCGAGGACGAGTCACAGAATTCAAAAGGCGGACATGGTGGGCCTCAAATTAGCTAAGTATAGAATTGCTAGCAAAAAGCATGATTCGTAAAATTGACAACATCTCTAAGGGTGAATCCAAAAGCGAGGCTCAAATGGCGTGGGGCTTCCACGTGTCCCAAAGTCCAAGGAGGCGTAGTCAGTCATTGAAAATTCCAAAGGCAAGCGGAGGTCTCACATGTCTCGACCACGTAACTTCAAAGGTGAAATCTAGGGCGAGTTTAAAATGAGCGCCAAGCCTCCATGTGTACGAGGTTAGACCTTTGACCCGCCCGTGCAGAGGGGCATAGGGAAAATAGAAAGGAGCCCAAAGAAGCTTGTGGATACCACCACATGTCGATCTAGTGCTATTTCAAGAGCTTAGCAGGGGATGGGCCAAATGTCCAACAAGCATGAGGCCACCACGTGGAACCTAAAGTGGTAGAATCTTTAAATATTGCCCTCATGACCCTAATATTCAAATGGTCATATCTTTTATTTGGAGGATCAGATTTGTGTGGGAGAATACTTTGGAAATGTCTCTATGCCCTCTATGCCATAGAGACAAAAAATCATTTTAGCGAGGCCCTAGTAGGTGAAAAATGAAGAAAAGTCTCCCAAGACATTAATCTTTGAATCGATTTCCTCAACCACTAGATCGATTCGATTTGATCCGTCGGGAAAAGAAGCAACATATTATGGGTGGATTTGTAGAAGGCATTGATATTCAGTGGTTGAGCTTTTAAAATGGGATTCAATGCATATCTCATGGTGGTTGGAGCAGGATTCAAATTCTTCCCTCTTCTCTCTCTTATTCTTCCTATATATTGTAATAGAGGGTACATTCAAACGGTTGGTTGTTATTTCTCTTCCGCCCCCTCTCTCTTTCTTCCTTATGATTGAATAAAGAGTCTAAGCCTCCTCTCATGGCTCTGTAATGGCATTTTCTTGCCTCTTTCCCACTCACGATGTACTATGTGAACTTTTGGAGCAATAAAATTTATTTTGTGATGCATCTGTCCATCCTTCCTTATTTTATTTGTCTCTTCTTGTGTCTTGTCATTGTAGGGTATACTATGAATATTCCAACGTCTATTGGAGATTGTGGGAGCTATGTGTAATGGGTCTCAAAGTGGTACTCTGTGTGAAATCTATCTTCATCTGTGGTGCATTCTGTCCACCCTCTCCTCTACTCACCTCTCTCTCTGCTTTAGGCGGTCTAGATGCTGTGATCATCCACTTCCTTTTACGGTGTATCACCACTTAGTGTAGGCTCTTTCACCTCTCTCTATCTCTCTATCCCTTTGGAAAGGTTAGATTCGGATAGAATATGTTCGCCTGCACTTTGAGTAGCTTGTGGCGAGTAGATTAGGAAGCAAGGCGACTTTCTCGAGGAGGTCCATCTTAGGTTTTGCAAGTCCCCACTTGAGAGATGGTCCCATGTTGTGCAATCACACCAAATTCCCCAATTCACAAGGGTCGTTCGGGGTGCTTGTGATTTTGCACTAACAATTGTGGCACTTCGGTGGGACACCGAGGTTATATCTTCCATCTTTTTAAGGTATCTCATATCAATGACAAATCATAAGCCACCGTGTGACCACACTAATGAGTTTTGGCATGGTGGGACAGGTCCAAGCACCTTAACACTTCATCTTAGCAAGTTGATGTGTTCTTGTTAAGTGTTATCCTTTTGAGGCACATTCAAGCACATCCGCGACTCCATCCGGTCAATAACCCATCTTCGAGTTCTGAAACATTTTCCATCCATTTTCATGTTATTTCTTCTTCCATATCTTTCTTTTTTCTCCCATTTAATGAATTTGTGCAATCATGACTTCATTCCCTTCATGGAACTCACACTTACGTGAGCAAACGGTGCAATGCCTCCAATGCATTTTCCAACTCCTCCAAATCATCATTATGATCAGATCTAGAACCAATATGCTTACCCATATGACTAGGGTCAAAGTCGGTTTGTCTATGAAGCTTATCCGGAACAAGGTGGTGCATACTGATGGTGACAACTATGTGGAAAATGCTAGTTTTTTTGGAGAAGATTCAAAGAATGGAGGCTAAAGCATGTTGCAATCTAGGGGCATAGCACAAATGAAGGCATTCAAGATTGGTTACTGAGCACCTTCTCCATGGGAAGGCCATTTTCAAGACATTATAGCCCTCAAGAGAAGCTTGACTTCATGGTTGAAGTGCTGCCTGGGGAAAAATTTAGTGGCAAATTTTTGTAAACTCACGAAAAATCAAGGATTATGGAAATTCGAAATGGCGAATATTTTGTTGTTCAGAGCCAACTTATTCACCAAAAAAATCAGCCAACATGTCCCTTATACTATTCCTTTCACCTAGATTTTACACATATATAAGAGCTTATGAATGTAATTCGCCACCATTTCGAATCATATCGTGTGCATATTCACCGAAGTAAGCATATCAGCCGCCAACACGAAGTCGATATCGACCATTTAACCATAAGGCGTCCAACTCTAAGAGTTTGAGCCGTCTAGTCTTTATCGACATACTTTGCAATCGAAAGGTCCAACTCTATTCCATCAACTCCGAGTCGTCTAACCCCTAGCCATCCAACACCTAGCCGTCTAAGCCCCTACCCGTTCAACCCCTAGCCATCCGACCCCTAGCCGTCGACCCTAGTCATCCAACCCTTATCCTGTCCAACCCCCTGTCCATCCAACCCCTAGCCATCCGATCTATAGTCATCCAACCCTTAGCCTTCAAACCCTTTACCATCCATTCTTAGAGCCTTGGAACATAAAAGCCACTTGTAAGGCCCTAAGCGAAAGATCATAGATACTAGAAATCAAGGTAAAAAGATTACAAATTCATCGAGTTAAAAAAGGGTTCTTGGCTATTTTGGAAAATCACAAAAGATGAAGTCGGTTTCTGCTTTGAAAATATCGGTATGTGGCAAGTGTTATTTACTGGTTATTTTATCTAATAGAATTTAATAATTATGTTTATAATATTGTTCTTGGAACTCTTTGACATTTGTACTCTATAAAAATTTAACTATAGATAAGATTAATACTATATAAGTAACAATTTTATAAAATTATTTGTAGAATTTTCAGAAATTCCTTCATCAGAATAATCAATTTATAGATATTGATGATCAATATATGTTGAGGCAAACATTCCATCCCTTGATGAAATAGAAGTACAGGAAAATTCATCGAACTCCCGGATACACTAGCAGAGGAAGCTTCTACTCTAAGGTCTATTTCCAGAAAGAGGAGACATGAGATTCAAAATATTTTTGCTGATAGCCCAGATGCAGAAGTTGAATCCCAAGGAAAAAAGAAAATATGTTAGAAGAAAGATGGAAAACTGGACAATTGGAAGGAAATTCCAGTTCGAATGGGCTGCAAAATATCCTTTTATTGAACCTATGCACACTGAAAATTGTAATGATGTTCCAACACAATGTCGATGCAAAATATGTGGTTGGAAACAGGGGAAGGGTCACACGATGCAGCTCAAACTAGACACAATTGAAAAATCTTTGGGAAAATATGCATTTCCCAAAAGCTAAAGGATGGCAAGTATAGTCGAGAACACATAAATGGAAAGATGCAAAATATTTTCTACATGTCAAATATAATGAGAAGAGTATGAAAAGGAAAAAAACATATCAAATATGTAAATGAAAAGGTGGGACCATAGTAGCAAAATTGAGCAAAGCTATGGTAGCAAATTGAGCAAATCTATGGAGGCAAAAATGCAAGCAAAAGGATATTCAATTTTGCAACCGTATTTTATATAATGAAAAGGGGAAGACGATGTCAAATTTTGGAGAAAATAGAATGTTGTATCAAGTTATTGGTTTAAAGAACGTTCCACAATCTCATTGGTCAGATACCAGCAGCTGGGAGATTGGAAAATTTCTCTCTTGTAGAGAAGGACGATATGAAACTGTGTGTTCAAAAGGCAAAGTGTATTTCCATTTCTTTAGATGAGGTTACCGTAGTCGATAATACTTCCTGGATATGTATTCATGTTTACACATTTACTAATGAAACGAGGACTCCACACCTCTTGGCAATTCATAAAATGACAGAGAATTACAATTCTGAGAATATTTATAAATTGGTGGTATCAAATCTGAAGGATATCGTCGGAATGGATGACTTTGCCATTGCAACAAAATTAGTTTGTGTCGGAACCAATGGTGCAAGCCTTGTAATGCTGAGGATGATCCATAAATGGTTTGTGTGTTAGACTTCAGACAACTATTGCTCCGTATATGGTTTTTGTCCACTACATGGCTCACAGAATGAATCTCACATACAAAATTGTGAGCACATTTGAAAATGTAGCTAAAGTGGAGGAATTGATATGTGATCTCCATGCCTATTATTCTTGCAGTCCTAAGAGATTTTTAGAATTTCAAAAATTTCTATTGGACTAACAGAGGGAAAAAAACTTCTCAAAGATGTAGATACGAGATGGATATCTATGTATGAACCTGCTGTAGAATATATGATGAATATCCTTCACTGACAGGATTTATGTTTAAATACCACAGGGATGTAGATAAAGCTAAAGATCTATTGTGCCGTCTAACTGACATAGAAACTTTACTCACACTTTGCGGTATTTTACCCATGTTGAGGGAGCTTAATATTTTAACGAAGCATGCTCAAGATCGATCTTTCTACATTACAAACTTTATAAGACTTAGAAGACGTGTTTGTTGGAGTCTAGAAAGTTTATATATTTCTGATGGGAGTTTTCAGGGTGTTGCTTTTGAAAACTAAAATGCATTCATGATTTGAATTTTTCTATGTGCTTCTTAAAGTACAATATAAATGATCATTTGTGTATAATAGCACATGGAAAAGAGATTCCACTTCATATGTACCAAAAAAGAATTGATATGGCTAACTCAGAAATAGAAGAAGTAAAAGTGACACAAAATTTATATGATTCAGTATTAATCGAAACTAGGAATAAGTTGAGAAAGATCTCTGAATCGTTAGCTAAAGAGATCCGGGAAAGATTCAAAAATGATAAAATACTTGAAGCAATGGGAGTTGTAAATCCGTAGTTCTGGAATTTGTCTGGCGGAAAACCTTATACATCTATCAGTCCTTTATTTGTCAAAAACATGGGTGATCTTACTAATCATTTCTGTAAGACTTTAGAGGTAAATGGAGTTTTATGTAGAAGGAATTTTGGAAAGAAAACTACTTAGTTCATAGTCAATGGATTTTGCTAATACAATGATACGAAAAGTTCAGCTTCTACAAAACCCACAGGATTACAGTGCCATGAAAAGGATTTGGAAGGATATCTATTCTAGTAGTATTCTAAGTGAATATTTGAGTGAGTATATTAAGTTGTATGAGCTCTGTCAAACAATGATTCTAGGTTCTGTGGAAGATGAGAGGGTTTTAGTGCACTATCCTTTTTAAAGTCAAAAGTTTGAAACAGATTGGATAGGAATCTAGAAAGTTGTCTTAGATTGTATGTATCGAGTTACTCAGTGGAGTCTTTTCCTTATGATAGAGCACTAGCATTGTGGAATTCACTAGTAGACAGAAGAGGAGTAAGTAATATTCTGCCTGAACCAGGGGATCGAGACACATCCACAAATCATGTTGCAGTTGATTTCCAAGACACAAATGAAAGTGTTGCTCCAAGATTGTTCGAATTCACATAGATTTCATTTCTTCTATACATTATTGAGACTACTTATGTACTTCATTTAGTGATTAGTACTTTTAATAAATGCAATATTATATTTGTCATTATTTGATCCTTCGTCATTGCAACAATGTCATTATTTGTTTCAATTATGCCATTTGTTTTTTATGTTTGCATTTCAAATTGAGACTGAAATAAGAACACATTCATCTTTTATATCTGTTAATTTATTTATTTTACATCTGCAAGAATTGAAACGTAATGAAACAAAATAGTGTAAATTTAAGCAACATTTACGTAAACAATAGAAAAGAAACATAGTTTGTATTAATATATAGTAACATTATACAATTCTAACTTCCAAAGTTCATATGAAATTGATTTCTCATGTGGTAGATTACTTTATGAAAAAGTACAAATTCATAAAGCATTGTCAGCCAATACAATTCAAAAAAGGGGTTGTTATAACATCTCAAAGCTTCCGGACAAGTTTTGTCATATAAGGACACATTACGAAGTCAATCCTTTTTTTGCCTATGATTCAAAATCATAGTTGTCCTTACGTTTTCCACACGGAATAAAAACTAAAAAAGGGTTGGCCACTATCTTTTAATTCCTATGCTAGTGTCGGAATTGTGACAACACACCTGTCACATGGTGAACTTTACTAAATTATCAAATTTTATGATGCAGGTGAAGGTTTTTATTTTTCTTGCATAAGAGATGGAGGAATAACTCCTGATGCCTGAAGATCTCCTACTACAGTGTTGATATTTTCCAGTATATTCAGCTCCTCCCTCGCTACATCTCCTGCAGACAAAAGTGTTGCATCTGCATCTGTCTTTTCCTTCAGTAAGATTTCTGGATCCATATTATGCTCCTTTATTATCCTTCTCAATGTATTATTTTGTTTATTAATAACAATGATTTTTTCCTTCAACTGTATAAAAGAATTCAGGATTTTGTGGGCATTCTTCAAATGTGCTTCAAAAACAGCTACTTCTTTCTTTAAATTTTCATATTTTTCTGTAAAATAGAAATATTAAATTTTTAGTCTATCAAATAATATGAAAAAAAATATATAGAAGTGGTTATTATATCAGATAATATTTAGTTTTTCATGTAAAAGTAAATGCCCACTTACAACAACTTTCTATTTTTTACGCATTTGCTATTAAAACATTAGTCTTGTCTTTAGACCATTTGTTATAGTAAGCCTGTGCTTCAGCATTGAGATTTTCCAACTGTTTAGCATTATGTCTACAATTTCATCATTGTAATCATTACTATATGAAATTGTCCCTGATTGAGCTTTGTTTAGCAAAACATCTTGCCATGCGTTAGTTGGCTCTCTATGGTAGTGAACAATGAATGCCTTTGAGCATGATTATGGTATCTAGTATTTATTTCTTTTATCAAAATTTTTGCTCTCCTTTCCCAAGACCGCACCAAATCCACATCTAGACATTACAACCTCTTGAATTGTTTCCCCCATGCTATTTGATATCAGATTTTCTAATATAAAATGTGTTTTTCATCATCTGTTTGTGGAGCAGCCCTTGGGGGAGGAGGAGAGTCACTTGCCCTGTATTCCATGCACATTTTGTTGTTGAGGCGGAGTAGATTGAATCATGTCGTGGGTGTCAAAATAGTTACTCTTGTCTGCATCCCCACTATCGAAGCCTAAATACTCCTCATCAAGGGCGATGTTGTTGAAAATTTGTGTGGTTGTTACACTTAAAACCCCACCTAGTGACAACCTAGGAAATTCGGTTGTAGCAGGATGAACTATTCCTACTGACTGCAAGAAACCTAATATTCTTTCCTGAAGTCCTCCTTTGTGTTTGTACTTGACGTGTTGGAGGAATTGGTGGCCTCCTTGCAAGTGGAATATGACCTGAAGCCATATTACCTGCATGGAGCAAACAACAAATTGTTAGAATATAATGGTTGGTGTTTGTAAATGCTAAAAAATTGTAAGGAAACAAAACATGCAAATCAAACTACCATACAATATACCTCGCATAGATGAGAGACACAATCGTGATATTTTGATCTCTAGAGACAATGAGTTTGATCTTCATCATCCATCTCAGTAGTTTCTGAATACAATACATGTAGAAAAGATCAGTAGAAATATTAGAATACATAATCTATAGTAATTGTTTGAATTTGTAATTTATATATAAAGATAACTTCATTATTCATACATGTAGTTAAATGTGATGGTAAACGTGTTGTGCATATCGACCCCCTAGGTCACTTTTTAAGAGGTCTTATTGGTGTTGATTCTGCTGAATCCATGTCAGAATCAACAGAGACCTCTGGAGGGGCTTTACCTCTAGCAATTACCTCCTTATGAGATGTTGCAGCTATAATTTTTCTCTGCAAAATATAATCATACATTTAGTATTTTATTTTAAATATTTAAATTGAAATCTTTATAACAAGTAAATAGTAAATGTAAATTTTACCTGTTGTTCTTCGAGACTAAGACCAATCATCTTATCATTGATTCTAGTAGGAATCATATGTTGCGTCAATTCGTAGTACGCTTCATTATAGAAAGCAAGAATAAAATTGCAACAAGAAAATACAATCCTTGATTTATCAGTTTGATTACCTTTGCGGGCATGGGAGATATCTAATTTTATTCGGTTGGACAAATAACTGCACCAATCGAATTGTTGACCTGCTAGTGTCTGTAATAAATACTAAACTACCCAATAGGGAATGTCTGCACATCTTCCCTGTAATACAATCCTAGCCTGAAAAAGTGAAGCAAGCAAGCAATAAAGAATTTGTTTGTAATACCTTGTAGAAGAAGGCCTCTTGATGATCGATTAAGAGGAGCTACAATTACATAAAGGAAACGTTAGATCCTTTGTGTGGTTGAGTAATGTTAAAAAAAAGCATTTGAAAATAATAAACTTACCATCAACCTGTACATTGTAATGAGACTCCAAAACTTTTGTCTTCGTTTTGTAAGAATTTGCTTTTAGTAAGTGGTGGCTTATTTTGAAAGGTAAACTCTGTTAGTGATGCATATCCTGGGTTCAACAAAAAAGAAATTTGTGAAATTTCGGATGCACGATAGGAATAGAAAAATTTCTATCTTTTCATTGTAAGAGGCGAGTAGGTAATCAAGGACGAATGTATCAGTGTCGAATTGGGGCATGTTCACAAGCCCAAAAAATTCTAATTTTTCCACCCAATCCTTTGGAGTGTCTTTTAGTTTGATTAAAGCTAAAATCTATCGAAGCACATGAGGTTTTTGTATTGAAATTTGGGTGTAAAATTAGAGAAACAAGCCTGAGCACTTGAAATTTATGGATAAAAGAGTATAAATGAACCTTAAAACGTTATTTATAGAGTCCAGGGGTATCATTAATGAGCATTAAATACATTGGTAATAACGTCAAACCCACTCTATCCAACCCTCATTTTCCCAACTTGCTCGTCTAACACACCAATCCAAACCTTAGCCGACCAAGCCTCACTCGTCCAACCCACCCGACCAACCATTGCCCGTCTATCCCTTCCCGTCCAACCCCACCCCGTCCAACCTATATTCGTCCAATCCACCCATCTAACCACTACCCACCCAACACCTTCCGTGCAACCCCTTCCCGTCCATCCTTGGTGTCCAATCCACACATAAAATCCCCATTCATCTAACACACCCATCCAATCCCTTCTGTCTAACCCCCACTCATCCAACCCACACATCCAACCCCACATCCAACCTCCCACCACGGTCCAACCCACCCGTCCAACCCCTGTCCAATGCGCCGTCCCACCCTCCGCCCAATGCACACGCCCAACCCATCATCCAACCCATCCGTCCAACCCACTCGCCCAACACCCATCCAACTTGCTCTGCCAAAAAAGTGAAAAAATGAGGGACCTATGCTCGTAAAATTACCTTCGCCACAAAACATTTTTTTGAGAAATTCGCCAACGATTCAAAATTCGTTTTATGAGATTTCTTGAGGATTGAAAGTAATTTCTCGGAGGGGTTTTCTTAAAATGAACCACGGGTGCTGCCTTAGATTACACTGATGGATTAAGGACATTGAAGCTTATGAGAAAAGTGTGAGACAACCTTGTCAATGGGTAAGTCAATCACCAACTCCCTATCCTTCATTTTCTCTTTCTCAAACTTTATCATTTCAGCAGAGGCAAGGGTCAAGCTTTCCATTTGTTGCCCCAAGTGTTGATTTCTCTCCTCCATCTCCTAATCTTCCACCCCATTTCAATTCTTCTCTCCTTTTCCCTTCCAAATAGTCATCCCCTCCAAAGAAATAAGAAGTTCCACCTCCTCAACACCGCATAAACAATTTCAAAACTCATTGAACCCCAACATGTCACTCCTCTTGCTCCCCAAGTCAATATTGGGAAGAGACTCAAGAAACCAATCAAGGAGAACAACAAGAGGAGGATCCCAACGGAGAAGAAATGACAGACAATTTCAAGAGTTGGGATGCCAAATTTAGGTTTACAAATATCCCCTTGATGGTCAAGCCAACGAGAGGAGGTCAAGGTTGAAGAGTTGGTGGTGGCCGAGGCTGAGTTTGCAATAAGAGAAGAGCAAGAACAAGAGAAAGAAGATCGTAGTCTGTTTACTCGAATACAAAGTGTACCTAATGGCCATCTATCCGAGGAGAATGTTGATTTAATTCAACTAGTTATAGAGGAGGAACGATCAGCTCCAAGCCCCATTGAAGAGGAGCAACTGGGAGAGATCAAATCAGTGTTGAAGCCATTCAATGAAGAAAGCATCATTGAATATTTTTTTCTTTCATTTTAAGGTCCTAATTTGATTGATGAACCCATGATGGAGGAGGACCATACAGATTTTGAGGCTCCAAGTGAGGAGCAGCCACAAAGGAACCTTGATTCTTCCTCCCACTTCATCTCCTTCAATCTTTAATGTTGAGCAGGAGTTTGATCTTTCAAACTTCACATTTGAAGGTGAAGAGAACCATGGTGAGCAAGTTGTAGATTAGGAAGACACCATGGAGGAGGTAGAGCACATGCAACATGACAACAATGAGACAGGACTATCTATCTAACTTGGAGGATTGCCTTGATGCGGGAGAGCTCAAGGAGATAACATCATTTCTCCTCCATCATTCACCTTTCAAGCACATGAGCCTCTTTTTGCCATGGAGGAGAGCATTGAAGGAAAGTAGCCTATGTTCCACAATGGCCCTCTTGAACCAAGGTTAGAAGATATGAGTCTTCCATGTTCTTCACGGGAGAAGGAAGAGAAAATGCAAGCGAGAGGATGTCATCATCTCTCTCACACCATCCATCCAACAAGGTCCACAAGAAGACTCCAATTTTGGAGTTGAAGTTCAGAGAAATACGTACATATAAAGGAACAGAGCATGCCCATAAGGTACTTGGCTTCATTGGAGCCAAGGAGAAGCAAAACCATTCATACCCACTTCATGGCATGAGGATGAGTATCAAAGTACTAAGGGTCACCATCAATACCTCTAGGAGTCCAATGCAAATAAGCTTGAGGAGGCATTTTCCATTAATGTTGATACCTTGATGATTTGGGTGGAGGAAAGCCTTACTGATCCATTTTTCACTCATACAAAGGCAGTACTATATTTAGTGTCAAATCATTTGCATGGCTACCTCTCTTGAAAAGGGAAGCTACTTCTCCCTCGTCTGTAACAAGCTTTGTTTAGCATTCTTTCTCTCTAGTTAGTTTAGTAGAAGTAGACTTTGTTTTCAAGAGACAAAATGCTTATGCACACTCTACTGTCTCATTTGAGGCATGTATGATTTGTCTTTGTACATAAGTTTTGTTTGTTTTGCTTCGGAGGTGCACAAGGCCAGGCTCTTCAGTATTCATGGTAGAAAGAATCATAGTTTCTTGTAATAGTTACAAATTCCAAAAAGAAACAAATGCAGAGCAAATAAAGTCATTTCAAGACAGTCCATTTGAGGGATGATTTGAGGCATGTATGATTTTTTCTTTGTATATAAGTTTTGTTCGTTTTTCTCTCAGAGGTGCACAATGCCGGGCTCTTGAGTATTCAAGTTAGAAAGAATCATAGTTGTTTGTAATAGTTACAAATTTCAAAAAATAAACAAATGTAGAGAAACTAATGCCATTTCGAGAAAGTCAAGTTGAGGGACGAGATGAAATCCCGAGTTAGTACAATTTTCTACTCTCGAAATTCTATTTCCAAGATTTTCTTATGAAAATGTAGAGTGCAGATGTTTGGGAAGGCTCGTGGTCGTGCGAACTTAGAAAGTGTAAGTAGTCGGGAGTCCATTTAAATAAAGGGTCAATACCATGCTATCATTCATGACTCCATGCCTAACGAATGCTTCAAGGCTGTTGGTCTCTTCATCTAATAGGTAGATGTCCCGTGAGTCACCAAATTGTTATCCAAAATTCGCACCCAAAAAATTTGGTCGAACAAGCCCCGCACATAATTGAAATATGAAGGGAATGATTGAGACCACATGACTCACATTCCGTAACAACAAATAAAGGGACATGAAAGCTTGAATCAATGAGTGCAGGGAAAAAATGAGGTGAATGATGCAAAGGAAGCTAGAGGCCCAAAATATTTAACTTCAACCCCTGCACATGAAGGAATTAAAGAAACGACTTTGTCAAGTGAATATGTGCTTCAAATCCAGCAAACAGACTTGGGTAGGCTCTAAAATGGAATAACATAGTCGAGGAAGGAGGCTGAGAAGTGTCAAAGAAGCTAGAGGCTCGAGGAAAAGAGACAGCGAAGGTTTGAATTTGTCGAGGCTCTCAAACGACTCAGGCGATCCTCAAAACGACTAAGTATAGAGGAGACAGCAAACAACGCCAAGTTTCAAAGTGGCGCACCTCCAAGGATTAAATCCCAAGAGGCAGACTCAAACGAGCACCGAGCCCCCATGTTTCCCAGTCCGTAATAGGGATATAGTCAATAGAAGTCAAAAGGTGGAGAGGTAGGACCTCAAATTGGCTAAGTATAGAAGTGCTAGTAGAAGGCGCCATGCGTCGGCCAGCGCATCTCAAGGGTGAATAAAAAATGGAGGCTCAAATGAGCGTGGGGCTTCCATGTGTCCCAGTCCGAGGAGGCGATCGGCCGTTGAAAAATCCAAAGGCAAGCGGAGATATCCACATGAATCGACCGTGGCAAATTCAAAGGTGAAATCTAAGGCGAGTTTTCAAATGAGCGCCAAGCCTCTACGTGTCTAGGTCGACCTTTGACCCTCCTAGCGAGAGAGCGACACATGGAAAATAAAAAGGAGCCAAAAGAAGCTTGCAGAGGCCTCCACATGTTAGTCTAGCGCTATTTCAAGAGCAAAAGGAAAGGGCTAAATCTCCAACGAGTGTGAGGATGCCACGTGGACCCTAAAGTGGTAGAGTCTTTAAATATTTCCCTCACAACCCTAATATTCAAATGGTCATATCTTTTGACTGAAGGATCATATTTGGGCGGGAGAAGACTTTCTAGAAACGTCTCGACGCCCTCTATGCCTTGAGAAAAAAAAATCATTTTTAGCGAGGCCCTGGTAGGTGAAAAATGAGAAAACGTTTCCCAGGACATTAACATAGAATCTGATTTCCTCAACCACCAGATCTAATTCGATTTGATCCGCTAGGGAACAAGAAGCGACATATTGTGGGTGGATTTGCATAAGGCATTGATATTTAGTGGTTGAACTTTTAAAATGGGATTCAATGCATATCTCATGGTGGTTGGAGTAGGATTCGAACTCTTCCCTCTTCTCTCTCTTATTCTTCCTATATATTGTAATAGAGGGGTACATTCAAATTGGTTGGTCGTTGTTTCTCTTCTGCCCCCTCTCTCTTTCTTCCTTAGGGTCGAATGCAGAGTCTAAGCCTCCTCCCATGGCTCTGTAATGGCATTTTCTTGCCTCTTTCCCACTCACGATGTACTGTGTGAAATTTTGGAGCAATAAAATCTATTTTGTGATGCATCTGTCCATCCTTATTTTATTTGTCTCTTCTTGCCTCTCGTCATTGCAGGGTATACTGTGCATATTCTCGATGTGTATTGCACATTGTGGGAGCTGTGCTAATGGGTCCTCAAGCTGGTGCTATGTGTGAAATCTTTCTCTAGTCCTGGTGCATTTTATCCACGCTCTCCTCTACTCACCTCTCTCCACTTCAAGCGATTGGGTATGTGATCATCCACTTCCTTTCTCGGTGTATCACCACTTAGTGTAGGCTCTTTCACCCTCTCTCTGTCTCTTTGTCCCCTTGGAAAGGTTAGATTAGGATAGAATATGTTCTACCTACACTTGATTAGCTTGTGGCAGGTAGAGTAGGAAGGAAGAACCGACTTTCTCCAGAGGTCCATCTTAGGTTTTGCAAGTCCACGGCTTCGAGAGATGGTCCCATGTTGTGCATTCACACTGAATTCCCCACTTCACAAGGGCCATTCGAAGTCTTTGTGATTTTGCACTAACAATTTTGGCACTCCAAAGTGGGACATTAAGGTTATATCTTTCATCTTGCCAAGGTGTCTCATTATCAACATCAAATCATAAGCCACCATATGACAACACTAACAGTTTTGACACATGTGGGACAGTGTCTCAAGCACCTTACCACTTCATCCTAGCGGGTTGATGTGTTCTTGTTAAGGGTCATCCTTTGATGCACTTTCAAGCACATTTGGTGACTCCATCGGTCAATAACCCATCCTCTAAGTTCTTGACCTTTTCTATCCATTCCCACTCATTTTCATCCATTTTATTCTTCCATCTCTTTCATTTTTTCTCCCATTTCATGAAGTTGTGCAATCATGACTTCATTTCCTTCATGGAACCCACACTTACAACAACAAAGGCAATCCACATCCATGTATTTTCCAACTCCTCCAAATCAGCATTATGATAAGATCCAGAACCATTATGCTTACCCATATGAGCAGTGGTCAAAGTCGGGTTTGGCATGAAGCTTATCAAGAACAAGGAGGCGCATACAATGGTGACAACAATGTGGAAAATGTTGGTTTTGGGAGAAGATTCAAAGAATGGAGGCTAGCATGGTGCAATCTAGGGATGTATCACAAATGGAGGCATTCAAGATTGGTCAGAGGAACCTTGTCCATGGGAAGACAGCTTTTCCAAGGTGTTATAACCCTCGGGAGAAGCTTGACTTCATGGTTTAAGTGTTGCCTCATATTACACAAAGTGGATTAAGGACATTGAAGCTTATGAGAAAAGTGTGAGAGAACCTTGTCAATGGGTAAGTCAATCACCATCTCCCCTGTCCTTCATTTCCTCTGTCTCAAACTTTACCATTTCAGCAGAGGCAAGGGTTAAGCTTCCCATATGTTGCCCCAAGTGTTGATTTCTCTTCTCCATCTTCGATCTTCCACCCCATTTCAATTATTCTATCCTTTTCCCTTCCAAACAGTCATCCCCTCCAAAGAAACAAGAAGTTCCACCTCCCTCAACACCACAAACAATTGCAAAACTCGTTGAGCCCCAACATGTCTCTCCTCTTGGTTCCCCAAGTCCATGTTGGGAAGAGACTCAAGAAACCAATCAAGGAGAAAAACAAGAGGAGGAGCCCAACGAAGAAGAAATGATAGATAATCTGAAGAGTTGGGTTGCCAAATTTGGGTTTACAAATATCCCCTTGATGGTGAAGCCAACAGAGGAGGTCAAGGTTGAAGAGCTGGTGGTGGCCAAGGCTGAGTTTGCAACAGGAGAAGAGCAAGAACAAGACAAAGAAGATCAACAGTCTGTTTTCTCTAAATACAATGTACCTAATGGCCATCTATCCGAGAAGAATGCTAATCTAATCCAAGCTGTACAACTAGTTATAGAGGAGGAACAATCAGCTCCAAGCCCCTATGAAGAGGAGCACATTTGGGAGAGATCAAATCGAGTGTTGAAGCCATTCAATGAAGAAAGCATCATTGAAGATTTTTGCTTTCATTTCAAGGTCTGATTTGATTGATGAACCCATGATGGAGGAGGACCATATAGTTTTAGAGGCTTCAAGCAAGGAGCAAGCCATAAAGGAACCTTCGCTTCTTCCTCTCACTTCATCTCATTTAATATTTAATGTTGAGGAGGAGTTTGATCTTTCAGACTTCACGTTTAAAGATGAAGAGAACCATGGCGAGCAAGTCAGATCAGAAGACACCATGGAGGAGGTAGAGCACATGTAACAGGGACAACAATGAGACAAACTGCCTGTCTGACTTGGAGGATTTCCTTGATGGAGGAGAGCCCATGGAGATAACATCATTTTCTCCTCCATCAATCACCTTTCAAGCACATGAGCCTACCGCCATGGAGGAGAGCATTCAAGGCAAGCAACCTATGTTCCACAATGGGCCTCTCGAACCAAGGTTGGAAGATATGAGTCTTCCATGTTATTCACAAGAGAAGGAAGAAGAGAAAAGGCGGGAAAAGGATGTCATCATCTCTCTCACACCATCCATCCAATAAGTTCCACAAGAAGACTCCAGTTTTGGACTTGAAGTTCAGAGCAATGGGCACATCCAAAGGATCAGACCATGCCCAATAAGGTAATTGGCTTCATTGGAGCCAAGGGAGAAGCCAAAACCAGTCATACCCACTTTAGAGCATGAGGATGAGTATCAAAGTACTAAGGGTCACCATCAATACCTCTCAGGAGCCCAATGCAAATCAGCTTGAGGAGGTATTTTCCATTAATGTTGATACCTTGATGATTTGGGTGGAGGACAGGCTTAGAGTTAGTTTTTCACTCATACTGGCAACTATATTTAGTGTCAAATCATTTGCATGACTGCCTCTTGAGAAAGGGAGGCTACATCTCCCTACCGTATCCAGATTTGTTTAGCATTCTTTCTCTCTCGGTTAGTTTAGGAGTAGGAGTAGACTTTGTTTTTCAAAGAAAAGAAAAGCTTATGCACACTCTGCATGTCTCATTTGAGGCATGCATGATTTTGTCGTTATACATAAGTTTTGTTTGTTTTTCTCCGAAGTTGCACAAGGCTAGGATCTTAAGTATTCAAGGTAGAAAGAATCATAGTTGCCTATAATGATTGTAAATTCCAAAAAAACAAATGCAAAGCAACTAAAGTTGTTTTGAGACAGTCCATTTGACAGATGATTTGAGGCATGTATGATTTTGTCTTTGTACATATAAGTTTTGTTCGCTTTGCTCGGAGGTGCACAAGGTGAAGCTCTTTAAGTATTCAAGGTAGAAAGAATCATAGTTTCTGTAATAATTATAAATTCCAAAAGAGAAACAAATGCAGAGCAAATAAAGCAGCTTCGATACTTTCTATTTGAGGGATGATGAAAGCCCCAGGTCAATACAATTTTCTACTTTCAAAAAGTCCATTTCCAAGATTTTCTTATGAAAATTGAGAGTGCAAATGTGTGGGCAAAGCTCGGGTCAGGTAGAACATAGAAAGTGCAAGCAGTCGGGGAGTCCATTTCAATAAAGGGTCAGTACCAGGCTATCATTCATGACTCCATGCCCAATGGATGCTTCAAGGCTACTGGTCTCTTCATCTAGCAGGTAGATGTCCCATGAGTCACCAAATTGTTATCCCAAATTCACCTTCGAGAAATTTGGTCGTAAGCAAGCCCCACACATAAAGGAAATATGAAGGGAATGATTCAGACCCGCGAGCTCACATTCTATAATGACAAATAAAGGGACAGCAAACTTGACTCAAGGAGTGCAGGGACAAAATGAGGTTAAACGACGGAAAGGAAACCAGAGGCCCAAAAGAGTCAAATTCGACTCGCACAAGAAAGAATTAAAGAAACGACTCTGTCAAGCGAATCCGTGCTTCAAATCCAGTAGACAAACTCAGGTAGGCTCTAAAATGGAATAGTAGGGTCGAGGAAGGAGGCTGAGCAATGTCAAATAACCTAGAGGCTCGAGGAAAAGAGATGGCGAAGGTTTCAAGTCGTCAGCTCTCAATTGACTCAAAACAAGCCTCAAAACGACTAAGTATGGAGGAGACAATGGATGCCAAGTGTTAAAGCGGCGCACCTCCAAGATTGAATCCCAAGAGGCGAGACTCAAATGAGCACTAGTCCCCCACGTGTCCGGGTCCATAGCGGGGACAAAGTCAATGTGAAAAGTCAAAAGGCGGACAGGCTGGCCTCAAATTGGCTAAGTTTAGAAATGCTAGCGGAAGCCGCCACACGTCGGCAGGCGCATCTCCGGGTGAATCCTGAAGTGGAGGCTCAAATGAGGACGAGGCTTCCACATGTCCCAGTCCGAGGAGGTGCGGTTGGCCGTTGAAAAGTCTAAAGGCAAGCGGAGGTCTCCACATTTCTCGACCGCACAACTTCAAAGGTGAAATCTATGGGGAGTTTTCAAATGAGTGCTAAGCCTCCACATGTCAGTGGTCGACCTTTGACTCGCACCATGAGAGGGACACAAGTAAAATACAAAGGTGCCCAAAGAAGCTTGTGCACGCCGCCACATGCTAGTCTAGTGCTATTTCAAGAGCGAAGAGGAGGGGCCAAATCTCCAACAAGCGCGAGGCCCTAAAGTGGTAGAATCTTTAAATATTGCCCCGTAACCCTAATATTCAAATGGTCATATCTTTTGACCTGGAGGATCGATTTGGGGGAGAAGATTTTATGGAAACGTCTTGATGCCATCTACGCCATAAATACATAAAAAGATCATTTCTAAGCAGTTCTGGTAGGTGAAAATGAAGAAAATTCTTCTAGGCCATTAACGCAAAATCTAATTTCCTTAACCACCAGATCTGTTTGATTCGATCCATTTGGGAACAAGAAGCGACATATTGTGGGCGGATTTGCATGAAGGCATTGATATTCAAAGTGGTTGAGCTTTTAAAACGAGATTCAATGTATATCTCATGGTGGTTGGAGAAGGATTCAATTCTTCCTCTTCTCTCTCTTATTCTTCCTATATATTGTAATAAAGGGCACATTCAAATGGTTGGTCGTTGTTTCTCTTCTTCCCCTTTCTCTTTCTTCCTTAGTGGTCGAATGCAGAGTCTAAGCCTCCTCCCATGGCTCTGTAATGGCATTTTCTTGCCTCCGTGCACTCACGATGTATTGTGTGAACTTTTGGAGCAATAAAATCTATTTTTGATGCATCTGTCCATCCTTATTTTATTTGTCTCTTGTTGCCTCTCGTCGTTGTAGGGTATACCGTGCATATTCGACGTCTATGAGATCAGGTGGGTGTTGTGCCTAATGGGTCCCGAAGTGGTGCTCGTGTGAAATCTATTTCTAGTCGTGGTGTATTTAGTCCACCCTCTCCTCTGTTCACATCTCTTCGCTTCAGCCGTCGGGCTGCCGGTGATCATCCACTTCCTTTTCCGGTGTATCACGCTTAGTGTAGGCTCTTTCACCCTCTCTTTGTCTCTTTGTCCCATTGGAAAGGTAAGATTAGGATAGAATAGGTTTTGCGTACATTGGAGTAGCTTGTCGCGGGTAGATTAGGAAATAAAATCGGCTTTCTTTGGAGGTCCATCTCAGTTTGCAAGTCCCACAACTTGAGAGATGATACCATGTTGTGCAATCACACCGAATGCCCCACTTCACAAGAGCCATTCGGGAGTGCTTGTAATTTTACGCTAACAATAAATAATGTTAATAATATATTAATTATATAAGGTCAAATTAATTGGTTGATTGTGTCCTTTTATTACTAACACTACGTACTTTAATATGATTATAAAACAATTGATAGCTTTTAAAAATTAAAAATCACCACGAAAGGCGTTCCGCGTTGAATACTTATTCAGGGTGCATTAAATGGCTCGACACTTCTCCTTTTATTACTAACACTACGTACTTAATATGTTTATAAAACAATTGATACCTTTTGAAAATTGAGCATCACCACGAAAGTCGTTGAATACTTTTTCGAAGTGCATTCAATGCGTCGACACTTCGCTTGTCAAATCAAGAAGCACCTGCGAAATTGTGTGGACTCCATTTTCCCACGCAATGATTGGATAACTTGGTGGTCCTTATAACCTTATATTCAGAATTTCAGACCATGAGAACAAGGCATTTTGTTTTCTTCAAGCACAGAACTTTTGATGCAGTAAGATGGGGTTCTCAGACATTATATCTAAATATGGTTTTCGATGTGACGAGGATGCTTCTGATTGCTATCTCTTATATATCTTCACAATTGGAAGTTGGGCACTTCTGTGCCTTCCAATTATAATTATAGCAGCAGATGTATGGAGCGCATTCAGGAAAAAGAAGCACTGGATTCCTGCAGACTCTCTGGTTCTGGGTGCTCTTGCTCTTCAACTACTCGGGCTCCTTAACAGCTCGCTCGATTTCTCCGGCAGGTTTGATGGCGGTTTTTATACCGACAGTTATAAATCTCAGAAGGCATGTACAGATTTGAGTATTTCCAATTATATTGGGTATCGGTTGTGAGTGGGAGAGTGAGTGTGTGCGTGTTGATGGGGTGTTTGTTACCTGGAGTAGCACGCCCTCTTTCCTCCAATTTATGGAGTGACATGTCCGCGCTCATCATTAGCTCTTCCGTCTCTGTCTTCCAGATTTCATACGAAGCGCACAGGCTCTCTACAGCCTTTCACAATTCAGGGCTTCCTCTTGTTTGTCGTCGAATAATAGGTAGGAATAAATATCATTCTATGCAATTGGCTTAATTATGTTTCTGCTTCTTCTGTTGTGTTGTGCTGCTCTGGCAAGTGTCAGTATGCGCCAAATTGTATCTCCTAAAATACCCACCATTTTTCTATTCCAAATTTCCATACACAGTTAGCATGGGAAAAGGTGGGTGAGCAACTAACCAAGTCGTTGATTGTGATTCGCACTTCCGATCCGCAATATATAATTGCCAGAACATGTCTCACTTCATCTGTAGCACTAGTCATTACCATTTGCAATGTAATTTTTGTCCGCCAAGTAGTGCACCATGAAGTCAACTCTCTAATTGAGTTCGTGTTACGTTCGGGATTCGTCGTACTGGGATCCATTATTATATACTGGAGATGGATCACAGCTATAGTTTATTACCCGGCGATTATGAAGAATTTTGCTATCTATACGGGAGGAAAACCGTAGAGAAAATCAATTGGGAGAAGGCTCAGATTCTGATACATACATTAAAGCGTTGGTTAATATGCAGGGTGAAAATTCAGCCGGATTGTGGATCGCCAACAAAAATGCATTCGGCTAATCAAGAAGCAGATGAAAAGGGGGAACAAGAAGGGAAAAAATATAGCGAGTTGATATCTTTTCTTAGAAACAAGTGCTCCCAAGAATTGTTTGGTGAAAAATGTGTGAAGCCTCGAAATGATGGTTTCGCTATTTTGGAAGTGGAAAGGGCATTTGATGTCCGCAAATGCCCTTGGAAGATGACAGCAGTCTCACTAATTGCCGTGATTCTCGAACTTTCTCCATTTATGAACGACAATGCCGAGGCTAGTAATATGGTGGACACAGCAATTGAAGCTACTTCTCAAGCATGGAATGTCTTGGAGGTTGTTGAAAATTCTGATAATGAATCTGTTGAACTTGGTAAAGCAGCTGATAAAATCTTCCAAAACTTGAAGAAATCGCAGAAATGGCTTGAGTACAGTCTTCCACTGAACAGGCGTGTAGACAGGTCTCCTGCAGCCGCCAAGGAAGCCATCGAGAATCTTGTTGAGAAAGGCAAACATATAGTCAATCAATACAGCTCAAGAAGATGGAGTGATGGAATGGTAGGTTGAGTTTGTACAGAGTAGGAGGGATAATAAAGAACTCTGAGTTTGATAATGTGGACACATGTTTTCATGATGGAATAAATATCATGTTGGCAGATGTGATAGGGTCATGCACAGTTAAGGCAACTGGTGTGATAATGGAGGATTGCAAAAACTGGCAACCATGTCTGACGAAGAAAACATTTGGAGAATTGCGCGCTGAGCAGGGAAAGTGAAAGGTGTGATTGAAAATGTGGGGTGGAAGTTAAAATGGAGCACAGACACGGAGAGCCGGTTCATAAACACGTCGTTGCAGAGAGAGGAAATCCGTGCATTTAGAAAGCATCCGACTTTTCAATTTGGTTAAGTAGATCTGTTTGTGACGTATTTTCCTCCGGCTGCGAGTATTTTTCATATTCATACCATGGCTATTAAGTAGGTATATTAAAAATATTTTGCACTCGTGATTTTTTCAATTTCTATGTAAATAAATAAATTTTATTGTATTTCATAATTTCAATGGATTATGTCTATGGCCATTGATCGAACACTT
This sequence comes from Taxus wallichiana var. yunnanensis, assembly GCA_018340775.1. Classification (NCBI taxonomy): domain Eukaryota; kingdom Viridiplantae; phylum Streptophyta; class Pinopsida; order Cupressales; family Taxaceae; genus Taxus; species Taxus wallichiana. The sequence goes on from CM031237.1 coordinate 125,215,977, forward strand.
TTGTATGGTTATACTTTTAAATAAATGACGTGAGGATTTTGCGTTCTAGAAGGTGGAACTTTTAACATCTTTACGAGTTGACAAATAATTTAAATGATCAAAGTTAATTTTTTTCATTCAAACTTAATTTGGTTTTTGAATTAATTTTTAAAAAGGTTGTAATTTTACTATTGCACATTAACAGAGTCAATCGGACAACTAACGGTCGCACAAACGTCACAAAGGTAGCACACAATGCCCAAAGTAATTTTAATTTGAGTTTGTATGTTTTTTTTTTTTTTTTTAATTCTATATAGTTAGAGTTATAAAAGTATTGGTTCTCATTACGATTCGTCAATCTACAAGTAATGTTGGTAACTTATTTAATTATTTTAAATAGTTTAGGAGCCGAAGTTAGGTGGTAATGGATAAGCGGAAATGGCGGTGCAAATGGAGTGTGCAAAATCGAAGTGGAGTCCAAAGATGGTGATATGCGAGAGGTAGTAAGTTGAGCCGGTGAAATTGTGTCTGCAGATCCTGATATAAAGAGGTCAAATCAGGAGTATTAGAAGAAGAGCCAAGTTATGCATTGAGAGTGCTAGAGTGAATGATGGGAGCAGAGTAAGTACGAATGGGAACTGAAATATAAAAGGGTTGAGTGGAGGCCACAGAGCCAATAGAGTGCGAAAGCATTCACGGGTGCTCTTAGCAGTAATCAAAGCATGTAGAATATGCGGAAGATGAGTGGGATTACTTTACAAAGCTTGCCAAAAATCAGTGAGTGTGTCTAAGTGTTCTTGGTCAACGTTGGTATCTTCATCATAAGATTTCTCACTATCAGATGCTTTTATGTCGTTAAGAGGAACATTGTGAGATTTATCCAATGGATTTTTGTTGTAGCCATTGATGTGGAGATATTAGCCATTGATTTGGAAATTCTATGAACAAATGAAGGAAGCTCACAATATTGAAAAGACCCAAAACGACCACTAAGAACTTGACGGGCATAATAAGAAGAAAGCTACGAAAGGAGGATTCAAAGATCGGGTTCACTAAAATGATTAAGCTTAAATATAATTGAGGAGCCTTATCCGAATGCAAGATTGCATAAATGAGTGAATAATGAAGTACATAAATAGATCTAAACAATTAAGCAATAAATAAATGAACCCCTAATGTGCTATAAGAGGGTAATAATAGTTAATTGATTCACAGAGTTTTGGAAAGTTCATAGAGTTGGAAATCCTAAAAATATGAAGCATAGATCATCGCATTGGAGCATAGAAAATGTAGATTCGAGGAGATATGTTGGACTCGGGTGCCTGGAGAATGACAAGAGCGCCCGTGGGAGCCGTAGACCTTTTATGGGCGACCGGGTCAGTACGGGAGGTCTAGGAGCTAATTTCATACGGTCGTTAGATGATGCGAAACCCTCATTGTTTGTCGTTGAATTCCACCGAATGTCTCTGTAAATCTAGAATGAATGAATCACTTGCAAAACCCCAAAAAAAAAAAGCATCAAACCCTAAAAATAAAGATACAAATGAAGGGGTTACACTGTCCTCAATTTCCAAAATGATGGACTTATAACCGAGCACTCGCCTTGCCCATACATCTGGACTCCAATGTAGTTCTGTGTGTGTTTATGTGCAAATTGTGGCCTAGGTTTCTCTTGTGCGTGTCGCACTTGGAATAGAAAGCAAGTAACTAGATGTAGAATGTAAATAATATGTGCATGAAATATAATGAACTTCCTCTTATGAAGTGTAATGTTGAAAACCAACCCTTGTGTCCCTTGTGGTGGAGCTAGATGGATTCAAATATTCTCTTAGATGTTTGGATGGATGCAAGCTTAGGTGGTGATAGATAGTGCTTAGTTCTTGGTCCTTTATTATGATCACCTAAATTTATATTTATATGATTCCTTTTCTTGAATTTCATAATTAATCCCGAAAAGGTCTAGTACCAAAAATATAAGATGCTCAAACAACTAGAAGGGACCCAAAAAGTGTGAGTAAATTATAAAGAGGACTAGGGTGCCCAGAGGGGACGAGGGCACCTAGCGTTGGCATCCTAGCTGGGTATCCAAGTCTAGAAAGGGTAAAACTAAAGTATGGGAAGTAAGACTAGACCATAAAAGATGCAAGACTGAAAGTAGTAACATAAAGCAAAGAAAGGTGGCCAAAGACATGGGTTGATTAGTGCTCTTCTTACTTAGGAATCAAATGAATAGTAGTATGAGATTAGGACTAGATAATTACTCAAAGTGCGTCATTGTGTGTTTACAATATACATATCAAGATCTATTAGTATCGTCATTGCCGATGACACACTCTTGTGCTTTGGTTCAAAATTACTGTTAAGGGTATCCTACACACTACTCACACACTACTTATCATCCAACACACCGCATGCGCACATTCTCATTTATTATATATACTTTTACTATACAACCAACACACTTACGACACATTCTTACTCCACATATTTAAAATACACTCTTCTCGTACAACCTCACTATAATCACAACACATACTATAAGAACCAGTTGGTCACAATCTAGAATAGTCCAATTTTATGCCACATTGGGTCCATGTCCTTTAAACCAAGGATATTAGTATGTTTTTAGAGGGAATCCTTCCAACGAAAAAACCTATCATAAAAAATTCAACCCATTGAAAGTAGTGTTAAATTGCAGTAATCGATAACAAAATATTAGGTGTAGTATAATTACCTTGTGGAATACATTTGGCACATATTTCCTTGATTACTTCCTTTAGGTATCATCAAAATATGTCGTAATTTCCTTGATTATCGGAATATGCAATTTGGAGGCTATTTACTATAATTATTTACTATAATTCTATCAGTCCATAAACTTGCAGTTCTGCTCAGCAATCTGTTATGTCTAATTCTAACCTAATTGAACAGATCTTTGGTATGAAAACTAACCTGCAATTTTTGCAATAGGTATGAAAACTAACCTGCAATTTTTGCTTTGCTGGACCTTTCCTTTCAAAACTTGATAGAAGTAATCTCTTCTTATAAAATCCACTGTAATCAGGCACCCTGCAGAAGTAAATCAGCAGTAAACAAGACTAGGAAAGTGAATATATAATACCAACATAGGGGAGAGAGTATCCAATCAAAATGTAAGACATGGATCAAGGTGTAGGGTCTTTTTAATCAAAGGTTGAAATTGATTTTGAGATGATCTTGTGGCTGAAATTATTTGATTTGATATTCATATTTATTTTTTACCTTCAAGTGTACAATTTTGTTTGTGTTTTTAATGGATGAATTTGAATCTTGAGAAGAAGGTTCCCTCTTTTTTTGTAGGTATGTATTAAAGTCCTGGATATGAAAGATCGGTGATTGATCGAACAACCCAACTTGGAATATGGAAAGAGATGAATTGAAAAGACAAATATTCAACCCATTAAATAGATATGATGGGTTTGTCAACTGATATGTTGTATTTATAATTTGAACAAATGAGTCTTTTATTGTAGAAAATGAAAGTACCAATCAAGTATTTATTGTGTACTAAGTAATACTGAGATGTTGACCCTATGCACATATGGTTTATAAAAAAACAAATTTTTGAACTTCAATAATCAAAATTTTGGTTTTTATTCCATCAAGTATTGGATATTTTAAATGCAAAATAGTGTTCAAGTATTGGGACGTGTTCACATAATGGCTCTTCTCCCCTATGACCCCGTATTTCATATAACACCGATTAATGTATTCAATATAACACTCTGATTTTATGAACAAGAATATTTACCGCTACTTTAGTAGTGGTCAATTTTCCCTTTATAGGCTTGATCCATCACTAAATCTCATCCCCAAAACAAGTAAAATAATCTCTAAATTGACTCCAACAACTCGGCGTACAACGCTAAGAAAAAACAATTGATGCGAGATCTTAAAAACACAGAAATTTTAGGGTTTAAATGTTATGTTCGACAGAGATGTAAATATCATATCTTATGCATAAGTTCAATGTGCACTAACAACATATTTTTTTATATTACCCCGCCGTTATACAAAATATTTCGCAGTAATTTATAATGTAAGTTGTTTTGGCTAGTGGCTAACTCTCCACTCAATATGCACCTCAGTTATGTCGGTCAACACATCATGGCTGTCCATTTCATAATGGACGGCCATGATGCGTTGACCGGGTGCATATGAGTGGGACGGTAGCCTCTTCCGTTTTTGTGTCTACCATTTTACCAACGCAATATATAATATATGCAAGAGATAGAAACCAAAGCATAAAGTGAATGTTAGACTGTCACTTGCAATTATTTAGTTATGTGCCTCCCTAAAAATATGTCACAAGTTTAATCTGCATGCCTTAAAATTGTGGAAGGTAGATATCTATACATATATGGTGGCCATATTTCAAATGTGCAAGTTGAACAAGACAGTCTGCTATAATATTTTTACAAGTATTCGACACTTAAAAAAGAAATATGAAAATGTGTAAAACGTCAAATTTAAAACCTTAATTTTAGACAAAAACTCTTTTGTGGTAATCAAATGGATATAGAATTTAAGATATTTAATAAAAAATTCTCACACTTAGTCTCACAACTACTATGTCAATATTATTATGTATTCTTTACTATTTAAAAATAAATTTAAAATTAGATGGAAATTTTAAACAAAGACCCGATACAAATCTTAACTCGGGGCTTGGGCTTGTTTGGAATAAATTTCATTTGAGCCGCAACCTTCTTGTTGGTTGAATGTGTATACTTTACGCGTCTTAAATTTTTTTCTATATTTTATTGATATTTTTAAGTATGGCAAAGCTTTCACTAAATTTTTACATCGAAGGCATTTCCCAGTTGGATCATGGGTTCCCTTGTTTGACAATCGTCAGAAAATCAACGGTCATGAATCGCGGAGAGTGTGCATTGATGCATATCCACACACATGTTATGCAACCATATATTTGTTGGCCATTTGAGGAATATGATCTCTAAAATGTTGTGAATTGCTTTTGTATGGTCCGATTGGGTTTCAACAGAAACTGTTGTAATTTCTGCCCTTTTATATTTTGGCTGAGAGTGTGAATAATGAGAGCAATATCCACATCTTGGTGTGTGCTCAATCAATATTTTATTTTCGTCCTGGAAGTATGATTTTCTATTAACCATTACTTAGAAATTGTTAGTGAATATTTTCATGTCGTTTTGCACGTGTCTCACAATTAAATTATTCCAAATGGAAATTGACAGGATGTGGGATTTTTTTGTGCTTTTAGTCGTATATAATCAAGAAAAAAATTGGTATCCGTTGAAAATGACATGATGAAAAGTTATAAAATCATATAATTGTTTAAATAGTCTTTTATAAATATAATATACAAATGCATCGGAAGAAAGAAAAAAAAAAAAGCTGTAGAAAAAATAGAATTTACTATCACATTAAAGAGCTACGCCGTCAATAAACTTTGATTTTGAAATTCTAGGCCCGATTCGGTGAAATGTCTTATTAATGTACTCTACATCAGTTAGACAGAAATGTGGGTGCTTAGCTCCAAAGAGTTGGATTTAAATACCGACAATATTTAATCCCAAGTAAAATTAGGGGGAATTGGGCCTCTTCATTACTATTGTCATGTCGTGGATATTGAGGATTCACTAAATTATGGACCACACATGCGCAACAAACAAATAAATCACCAATATTTTCATGCTTATCGATGTTGACTAATTTCCTTTGATTATGACATGGCTTTGCACATTTCGAATGCGAAAAGTATAAATTACTCAATTTATTTTTAAGGTGTTCGGTGTGTTTCCCTATTGGATTCGGCGAGTGGATGGCTAGCATCCGGTTCTTTGGAACATTGAGAATCCGACTCAATCTTCATCATCCATGTATGTCTTGCAAATACAAACCACTTAATTGATTAATCAATGTGTCTCTAGTATGTTTTGTTTGGTTGATGTAATTAAAATCACTCAAATGGTATTTATTCCCTCTCAAAATTCACAACACTATATCACTACCGTCAATACCAGAGCATTATAAGTAATAGCTACGATAATTATGAACTATTTTGGGAAAAGGTAAGAAATTTGGCTATCATCAAACCGTGGGAAAATATGGGAAGGTAGATATATTCTTACATACGACCGGTACTTATTGTAGTTTATATCTTGTAGGGAGCCTTTGTATAAGTGTTTTGTATCATCCAATTGTCATTGTGTTGATGGAATGGCTTGGCATTAGAATTTAACATAAGCATCATAAGGATAATGTTTGTTGGATAGCTCAACCGAGAACGTATCCCACAGTCCACTTATGGATGTTTGCATTTTCAAGGTCTTTAGGTGGCCATTATGAGATGTCGTCAAGATGCCAAGAATATTTTGGGGCCCCATTTAAGCAAAACTTAAAGTCATATGGGACGTATTATATCTCCCTACTTTTTTATTTATCCATATTTAAGTGTAAATTATAGTTGCGTGAATAATACAATTAATATTGAGATGATAAAGTAGAGCACATATAGCTATATTATTTTTGCTAGGATTATTTGAGTCATGGAGGAGGCGTGGGACATGCATGTATTTAATTCCTTCCTTTTGTTAGCATTAGTTTAAATTAATACATTGTTGTTATGGTGGAAAGTGGGACAGTTATAACTGTCTCCTCCTCCCGCAGCCTTTATATGGCTATGTTATTTTGTTTGCAATACGCATTGAATGAATATCATTCTGTCTTCTGCAATTGATCTCCGTTCCATCATTGGTATCAGAGCTTATTATCTATCCTTGGCGTGGAGAATTTGCTGAGACCTTCGTGGCATCTTTGGTAGCAATTTTCTTTCTCCTTGCAAAGCGTGAAAGTCAAAATATTTTTAGACGTGGCAGCTCTTCTTCTCAGCTTGGGTGGAAACTTGGCGTGAAGAACTCGCAGAAGTGCGACATGTTTTGTTAACAGTTGCAGACCAAGGTAATTTACTTCATCACGAAGGGTTTGTGCAAAGAGTAGAAGCGAGAAAGGAGAGCTTGTGGGAGGAGTTTGAGTTTCCTTCGTCCAAGACTGTGATGTTTATCTAGTTAGTTCGATTCCACTCTTTTTAACCCCAAATTTGAGGGTTCTGCATGCCAATTCGCATCGAAAATGACGGAAAAAGAGAGGGAGAACCATGTGTACATGGCAAAGCTTGCGGAGCAGGCTGAACGATATGATGAAATGGTGGAGTCAATGAAGAAAGTTTCCAAGTTAGATGTTGAGCTCACAGTAGAGGAAAGGAACCTGCTTTCAGTTGGCTACAAGAATGTCATTAGTGCATGAAGATCTTCATGGCGAATTATGTCATCCATTGAGCAAAAAGAAGAGGCAAAGGGCAATGATGTTAATGTTAAATGGATCAAAGAGTACCGTCACAAAGTTGAGGATGAACTTTGCAGGATTTGCAATGACATTCTTACAATCATTTATGAGCATCTTATTCCCTCTCTGGCACTGGCGAGTCCAAATTCTTCTACTACAAGATGAAGGGAGATTATTATCATTATTTTGTAGAATTTAAAGTATTGTAAGCAGCATTATAGGAGGATGGAGGATAACGGAGGCTGGAGGAAATCCAACGACCTCTTGCAAGCCACAAGTGACGAGGCCACCGATGATATTGTGGCGAATAAGGTATTGAGGACCAAATTCCTCAATTTTTGGTTTGTGTTTATTTCAGTTTCTGTTTTGTTCCGTGTTTTGTTGTTTTGTGATCGGATGTTGAAAATGGATTACTCTGGAGCATAGTTGTTTGCCAATGGTTCTTCATTTTGAATTGATCCTCTGAGTGTCATGCTTCGAAAAGAAGATGGTTCACTTGTGAATACGTTCACTTGCAACATGAACCATGTGCAACAAGGTCTAAGTGGCGAGATCCAATCAATAACATGTTTCTTGATGCAGTCTCTTTCTCAATATTCACATTTCACATTATGGGTGAAAACGACTTAGTCAAGGGCAACATCCAAGTGGCAGTGATTTGTTTCCTTTGTTGTTGAAGATTGGCTAAACGACAATCGACATCAGTGGCTACAACTAAGAACATGATTGCTATGATTCTTAGAAGTGAATGTGGAATATTTGTCAGTATTGTTTGTTGTTTTTATATTTTGTGTTGGTTGTTTCGTTGTTTTTCAATAAAGTGCGAGATGTTGTACGCTTCTCGTTTAGGACCTCCTAAATTGAAAAGCATCATGGGGAACAGAAAAGCACTGAAAGTAGTGCATGGTACTTGAAGTTGGGTTTGTGGTAATCCTGTAAAACCACCGAGGTATCATCCTCTTGGGTTCGTCGTACGCCTGTAAAACCACCGGGGTAAAATCCTCTTGGTTCGTGGTAATCTTGTAAAACCACCAAGGTGAACAGTCGGAAAGTGTTCCTGTCCCTCTAGGTTTATGGTCAACCTTAGAAAAACCATGTGAATCGAGACCATGTAGGCATGCTCGTGTGAAGACCCTCTTTTTGGTGTTCTCATTAAGGGGGGGACCTATCATCAGGAAATGTATCTTTGTATGAACAATGTAATAAGGGGGCGAATGTTAGCATTAGTTTAAATTAATACATTGTTGTTATGGTGGACAGTTGGACAGTTATAATTGTCTCCTCCTCCCGCAACCTTTATATGGCTATGCTATTTTGTTTACAATACGCGTTGAATGAATATCATTAAATGCCTTTCGCATTGATATCTCTTCCATCACCTTTTCCATTCCATCTTTCCATTATTGGTTGTGTTTTATATAATAAATACGACATCGTAAAAATGAAAGTCTCAACTCGATAAAAAAATCCCATCTTCCCCAATTTTTCTAAACAATTTTGATTTCATTTAGTTGAATAATGACCAAATGTTGATGTCGTAGAACTAATCGACAAGGTAACACCACTGACTTAGCAAGCCCTCTATATGGATTTTAATAGATGCGGTGCAACATTTTTCTTAATCTTCCTAATATTTTTTATCGTGTTACAACTCATATTACATTTTTATGTGATTTTCAAGCGTTGGGGTAGAAATACCCCAAGTGTGAATCTTTTGATCTCGAAACCTATAGTCTACTAAAAATAACATAAACAAACCCACAAATAAATTATTCTCCATTACATTGAAAAAAACATACTATAAAAGTGAACACGATCACTTATATACACTCAAAATCAAAGGCCCACTACAAATTATTTAGAAAAAAAAATGAACAATAGCGATTGTTGGATTTCTAATGTTAACATACAATTACATTCGTATCTTTTTCCAAACTAAATTGTTTCAAAGCAACTTCTAACACCTCTAGGTTGTTTTTCCTTTCCTTTTGACCATATATATATCGTAAAAAATATTAGAGTGCTTTTTATTTAGGAGAGGAGGTCCATGAAGGGTCCATGTTCCTCATTCCACCTTCGAAAACACCTTTTTTTTATTTGTCCTCACTTTTCCTCCTCTAAAACCCCTATAAATTGATTTCCTCTTCTCCTTGTGTGCTTTAGTTGGGATCATTCTAATGTTGAAGATTAAACATTCACTGAGTTTGAATAAATACACATAATTCAATCCATATTTGTTCGACTAGATCCATTAAGTTTTGGAATCAATAGGCATCAGTATTCACATTATCAGCCTTCCAACGAGCTCGAAATCATATTTCATTGTGGAGCATATATTGAGTATTATGATCCATTATTGCTCGCATCTAAAGATCTCCTCACACCACCGACAGGATCACTAGAGTTTGCATCATCCTTCATCTCAACCATCATTTTGATGTTGTGGTTAAACATTGCAATGCTCCACTTTTCAAACAAGTAGTTGATGCTCAATATTCATGTCCCTATGTCTCGTGAAAAGGGTAATCATATCCTCTAACTATCCTCTCTGTCAAAATCCATGCATTTAGATTTGTTGTCTCATTAATAGATTTTTTTCTACACATCGACTTGCCAAATTATAATTTTCTAACCATCCACCAATTTATAATCTTTGAATTCGAATGTTCCCTATTTGTAACCTTGGATGACCAAGATGATCAAAGGAGGAAACAATGTGCATGAAATTTGTTTCCATCTTTTTCAATGCCTTAACCATTAAGTACACTAAAAAAGCATTTCTAAATGCACATCTCATTAACTATGCATGTCAAGCATTAGGGAAATGAGAGGTCAAGGTGTTGTTAATGGTCATTGACGTATACATGTATACTATATGTATAGTCATAAGAAAGAGCATTTTTGCATTGGTCCCCCAACATTTTTCACAATCCTTGACTTCTCCCTCAATCTTCTTCTTTTCCACCCTCTTCCTCCTCTCTTATTTATTTCCCTTAACTATAACTTCTTCAAACATCCTCTTTGGAATTTCCATTACACATTTCATGTGTGATTGTTAGTAGTATAAAAATAATAGTGTGCACTCAACATTATCATAAGGGTTAACAAATGAAGGTTGATGTAGTCATTTGTGTCCATATTTTAATGTTATATGAAAGACAATAATGATAAAACACCGAGTTCCTTAAATTGTTGTTCAACAACCATAGGTAAGTGTTATCCCAAATTCAACCTCGGAAAATATGGTTAACAAGCCCCACACATAAAAGAAATATGAAGGTAACGATTTATACCAATGAGCTCACATTCAGAATGGAAAATAAAGGGACGGGCAAGCTTGACTCAAGGAGCGTAGGGTCAAAATGAGGCTGAACAATGCAAAGGAAACTAGAGGCCCAAAAGAGTCAAATTTGACCTCGCATAGGAAGGAATTAATGAAACAGCTTTGTCAAGTGAATTCGTGCTTCAAATCAAAGCAAGCAGAGACTTAGGTAGGATCCAAAATGGAATAAGAGGATCGAGGAAGGAGACCGAATAGTGTCAAAGAAGCCGGAGGCTTGATGAAAAGAGATAGCGAAGGTTCAAAGTCGTCGGGCTCTTAAACAACTCGTAATGAGCCTCAAAATGACTAAGTATGGAGGAGACAATGACGCGCTAAGTGTCAAAGCGGCGCACCTCCACAAATTAAATCCCAAGAGGCATACTCAAATGAGCGTCGGGGCCCCATGTGTCCTGAGTCCATAAAGAAGAATGAGTCAACGAAGTCAAAAGGCAAACAGGTGGGCCTTAAATTGGCTAAGTATAGAAGTGCTAGCAGTAAGCCACAATGTGTAAAATTGACGCATCTCCAAGGGTGAATCCAAAAGTAGAGGCTCAAATGAGCGCGGGGCTTCCACGTGTCCCAGAGTCCAAGGAGGTGCAGTCGGTCATTGAAAATTCCAAAGGCAAGTGGCGGTCTCCACATGTCTCGACCATGCAACTTCAAAGGTAAAATCTAGGGTAGTTTTCAAATGAGCACCAAGCCTCCACGTGTGGCTGTGGTCGAGCTTTGACCCGCCCATGAGGGACATAGGGAAAATAGAAAGGAGCCCAAAGAAGCTTGCGAATACCACCACATGTCGGCCTAGTGCTATTTCAAGAGTGACGGGGATGGGCCAAATGTCCAACGAGCATGAGGCCACCATGTGGAACCTAAAGTGGCAGAATCTTTAAATATTGCCCCCGCAACCCTAATATTCAAATGGTCATATATTTTGACTGGAGGATCAGATTTGGGTGGGAGAAGACTTTCTGGAAATGTCTTGATGCCCTCTATGCCATAGAGAAAAAAATCATTTTAGAAGGCCTTGGTAGGTGAAAAATGAAGAAAAGTCTCCCAAGACATTAATGATGAATCTGATTTCCTCAACCACCGATCTAGATCGATTTGATCCGTCGGGGAACAAGAAGCAACATATTGTGGGTGGATTTTTAGAAAGCATTGATATTTAGTGGTTGAGCTTTTAAAATGGGATTCAATGCATATCTCATGGTGGTTGGAATAGGATTCGAACTCTTCCTCTTCTCTCTCTTATTCTTTCTATATATTGTAATGAGGGGTACATTCAAACGGTTGGTTGTTGTTTCTCTTCCGCCCCCTCTCTCTTTCTTCCTTATGATTGAATGAAGAGTCTAAGCCTCCTCCCATGGCTCTTTAATGGCATTTTCTTGCCTCTTTCCCACTCATGATATACTATGTGAAATTTTGGAGCAATAAAATCTATTTTGTGATGCATCTATCCATCCTTCCTTATTTTATTTGTCTCTTCTTGCGTCTTGTCGTTGTAGGGTGTACTATGCATATTTCGAGTTCTATTGGAGATTGTGGGAGCTGTGCCTAATGGGTCCCGAAGTGGTACTGTGTGAAATCTATCTCCAATCTATGGTGCATTCTCTCCACCCTCTCCTCTACTCACCTCTCTCCGCTTTAGCCTTGATCTGGGTCTGTGATCATCCACTTCCTTTTCTCGGTTTATCACCACTTAGTGTAAGCTCTTTCACCCTCTCTCTATCTCTCTATCCCTTTGGAAAGGTTAGATTTGGATAGAATATGTTCGCCACATTGGAGTAGCTAGTGGCAGGTAGATTAGGAAGCAAGAACCCGACTTTCTCCGAGGTCCATCTTAGGTTTTTCAAGTCCCACACTTGAGAGATGGTCCCATGTTGTGCAATCACACCAAATTCCCCACTTCACAAGGGTCGTTCGAAGTCTTTGTGATTTTGCACTAATAATTTTGGCACTTCCAGGTGGGACACCGAGGTTATATCTTCCATCTTTCCAAGGTATCTCATTATCAACAACAAATCATAAGCCACTGTGTGACCACACTAATAGTTTTGGCATGTTGGGACAGTTCAAGCACCTTAACACTTCATCTTAGCAAGTTCATGTGTTCTTGTTAAGTGTTATCCTTTCGAGGCACTTTCAAGCACATCCGATGACTCCATCTCGGTCAATAACCCATCCTATGAGTTACAAACCTTTTCCATCCATTTCCACTCATTTTCATATTATTTCTTCTTCCATCTCTTTCATTTTTTCTCCCATTTCATGAAGTTGTGCAATCATGACTTCATTCCCTTCATGGAACTCACACTTACAACAACAGTGCAATCTGCCTCCAATGCATTTTCCAAATCCTCCAAATCAGCATTATGATCAGATCCAGAACCATTATGCTTACCCATATGAGTAGGGTAAAATTCAATTTGTCTATGAAGCTTATCCGAACAAGGTGGTGCATCAATGGTGACAGCTATGTGGAAAATGCTAGTTTTTTGGAGAAGATTCAAAGAATGGAGGCTAGCATGGTGCAATCTAGGGGCGTAGCACAAATGAAGGCATTCAAGATTGGTTGTAGGGCACCTTTTCCATGGGAAGGCCCTTTTCCAAGACATTACACCCTCGGGAGAAGCTTGACTTCATGGTTGAAGTGCTTCCTAGGGAAAATTTTAGTGGCAAATTTTTGTAAACTCACAAAAATCGAGGATTATGGAAATTCGAAATGGTGAATATTTTGTTGTTCAGAGCCGACTTATTCACCAAAAAAATTGGCTGACATGTCCCTTATACTATTCCTTTCACCTAGATTTTACACATATATAAGAGCTTATGAATGTAATTCGCAACCATTTCGAATCATATCGTGCGAATATTCACCGAAGTAAGCATATCATCCACCAACAAATGAATTCGATATCCGACCATTTAACCATAAGGCATCCAACTCTAAGATTCTAAGCCGTCTAGCCTTGATCCGACATACTTTGCAATCTGAAATGTCCAACTCTATTCCATCCAACCCGAGTCGTCTAACCCCTAGCCATCCAACACCTAGCCATCTAAACCCTACCCGTTCAACCCCTAGCCATCCAACCCCTAGCCATCTAACCCCTAGCCATCCAACCCTAGTCGTCCAACCCTTAGCCATCCAACCCCGTCCATCCAACCCTACCTGCCCGATCTATAGTATGCGTCCAACCCTTAGCCATCCAACCCTTTACCGTCCATTCTTAGAGCCTTGGAACATAAAATCCGCTTGTAAGGCCCTTAGCAAGAAATGAACATAGATACTAGAAATCAAGGTAAAAATATTACAAATTGATCGAGTTCAAAAAGGGTGCCTATACTTTGCTTGGCTATTTTCCAAAATCACAAAAGACAAAGTCGGTTTCGCTCGGATGAAAATATCGTATGTAGCAAGTGTTATTTACTGGTTATTTTATCTAATAGAATTTAATAATTATGTTTATGATATTATTCTTGGAACTCTTTGACATTTGTACTCTGTAAAAATTTAACTATAGATAAGATTAATACTATATAAGTAACAATTTTATAAAATTATTTGTAGAATTTTCAGAAATTCCTTCACAGAATAATCAATTTATAGATATTGATGATCCAATATATGTTGAGGCAAACATTCCGTCCCTTGATGAAATAGAAGTACAGAAAATTCATCGAACTCCCAAGATACACTAGCAGAGGAAGCTTCTACTCCAAGGTCTATTTCCAGAAAGAGGAGACATGAGATTCAAAATATTTCTACTAACAACCTAGATGCAGAAGTTGAATCCCAAATAAAAAAATAAAATATGTTAGAAGAAAGATGGAAAATTGGACAATTGGAAGGAAATTCCAGTTCGAATGGGCTGCAAAATATCCTTTTATTGAACCTGTGCACACTAAAAATTGTAATGATGTTCCAACACAATGTCGATGCAAAATATGTGGTTGGAAACAGGGGAAGGATCACACGATGCAGCTCAAACTAGACACAATTGAAACCACTTTGGGAAAATATACATTTCCCAAAAGTCAAGGATGGCAGGTATAGTCAGAACACATAAATGGAAAGATGCAAAATATTGTCTACATGTCAAATACGAAAAGAGTATGAAAAGGAACAAAAACGTATCAAATATGTAAATGAAAAAGGTGGGACCATAGTAGCAAAATTGAGCAAAGCTATGGAGGCAAAAATGCAAGAAAAGGGTATTCAATTTGCAACCGTATTTCATATAATGAAAAGGGGAAGACCGATGTCAGATTTTGGAGAAAATAGAATGTTGTATCAAGTTATTGGTTTAAAGAATGTTCCACAATCTCATTGGTCGATACCAAGCAATGGGAGATTGGAAAATGTCTAGCTCTGTAGAGAAGGAGGATCTGAAAATGTGTGTTCAAAAGGCAAAGTATATTTCCATTTCTTTAGATGAGGTTACCGCAGTCGATAATACATCCTGGATATGTATTCATGTTTACACATTTACTAATGAAACAAGGACTCCACACCTCTTGGCAATTCATAAAATGACAGAGAATTACAATTCTAAGAATATTTATAAATTGGTGGTATCAAATCTGAAGGATATCGCCGGAATGGATGACTTTTCCATTGCAACAAAATTAGTTTGTGTCAGAACCGATGGTGCAGTTGTAATGCAGGGATCCAGAAATGGTCTGTGTGTTAGACTTCAGACAACTATTGCTCCATATATGGTTGTTGTCCATTGCATGGCTCACAGAATGAATCTCGCATACAAAATTGTGAGCACATTTGAAAATGTAGCTAAAGTGGAGGAATTGATACGTGATCTCCATGCCTATTATTCTCAGTAGACCTAAGAGATTTTTAGAATTTCAAAATTTGCTATTGGACTAACAGAGGGAAAAAAATTTCTCAAAGATCTAGATACAAGATGGATATCTATGTATTTAACCTCGCCTATAGAATATATGATGAATATCCTTCATGTGGATTTATGTTTAAATACCACAGGGATGTAGATAAAGCTAAAGATCTATTGTGCCGTCTAACTAACATAGAAACTTTACTCACACTTTGCGGTATTTTTCCCATGTTGAGGGAGCTTAATATTTTAACGAAGCATGCTCAAGATCAGTCTTTCTACATTACAGACTTTATAAGACTCAGAAGACGTGTTTGCTGGAGTCTAGAAAGTTTATATATTTTTGATGGGAGTTTTCAGGGTGCTGCTTTTGAAAACTGGAATGCATTGACAGATTTGAAAAATTCTAGGTGCTTCTTAAAGTACAATATAAATGATCATTTGTGTATAACAGCACATGGAAAAGAGATTCCACTTCATACGTACCAAAAAATAATTGATATCGCTAACTCAGAAATAGAAGAAGTAAAAGTGACATGAAATTTATATGATTCAGTATTAATCGAAACTAGGAATAAGTTGAGAAAGATCTCTGAATCGTTAGCTAAAGAGATCTGGGAAAGATTCAAAAATGATAAAATACTTGAAGCAATGGGAGTTGTAAATGCATGAGCTCGGGAATTTGTCTGGCAGAAAACCTTATACATCTATCAGTCCTTTATTTGTCAAAAACATGGGTGATCTTACTGATCATTTCTGTAAGACTATAGAGGTAAATGGAGTTTCAGTAGAAGGAATTTTGGAAAGAAAACTACTTAGTTCACAGTCAATGGATTTTGCTAATACAATGATACGACAAGTTCAACTTCTACAAAACCCACAAGATTACAGTGTCATGAAAAGGATTTGGAAGGATATCTAGTTCTAGTAGTATTCTAAGTGAAGATTTGAGTGAGTATATTAAGTCGTATGAGCTCACAAACAATGATTCTCGGGTTCTATGGAATATGAGACGGTTTTCAAATTGCACTATCCTTTTTAAAGTCAAAAGTTCAAAACAGATTGGATAGGAATCTAGAAAGTTGTCTCAGATTATATGTATCGAGTTACTCAATGGAGTCTTTTCCTTATGATAGAGCACTAGCATTGTGGAATTCACTAGTAGACAGAAGAGGAGTAAGTAATATTCTGCCTGATCCAGGGGATCAAGACACATCCACAAATCATGTCTTAGCTTGATTTCCAAGACACAAATGAAAGTGTTGCTCCAAGACTGTTAATTCACATAGATTTTATTTCTTCTATACATTATTGAGACTACTTATGTACTTCATTCAGTGATTACAACTTTCAATAAATGCAATATTATATTTGTCATTATTTGATCCTTCATCATTGCAACAATGTCATTATTTGTTTCAATTATGTCATTTGTTTTTTATGTTTGCTTTTCAAATTCAGACTAAAATAAGAACACATTCATCTTTTATATCTGTTAATTTATTTATTTTACAAAGAATTCAGAAATGTAATGAAACAAAATAGTGTAAATTTAAGCAACATTTACGTAAACAATAGAAAAGAAACATAGTTTGTATTAATATATAGTAACATTATACAATTCTAACTTCCAAAGTTCATATGAAATTGATTTCTCATGTGGCGGATTACTTTATGAAAAAGTACAAATTCATAAAGCATCACACCAATAAAATTACAAAAAGGGTTGTTATAATATCTTAAAGCTTCGGACAAGTTCGTCATATAAGGACACATTACGAGGTCATCCTCTTTTCTGCCTATGATTCAAAATCATAGTTGTCCTTACGTCTGCCACACGGAATAAAAACTAAAAAGGGTTGGCCACTATCTTTTAATTCCTATGCCAATGTCGGAATTTTGACAACACACCTGTCACATGGTGAACTTAACTAACTTATCAAATTTTATGATGCGAGATGAAGGTTTTTCTTTTTCTAGCATAAGAGATGGGGAATAACTCCTCGAAGATCTCTACCATGCAGTTGTTGATATTTTCCAAGTATATTCAGCTCCTCCCTCGCTACATCTCCTGCAGACAAAAGTGTTGCATCTACATCTGTCTTTTCCTTCAGTAAGATTTCTAGATCCATATTATGCTCCTTTATTATCCTTCTCAATGTATTATTTTGTTTATTAATAAAAATGATTTTTTCCTTCAACTGTATAAAAGAATTCAGGATTTTGCGGGCATTCTTCAAATGTGCTTCAACAACAACTGCTTCTTTCTTTAAATTTTCATATTTTTCCTATAAAATAGAAATATTAAATTTTAACTCTATCAAATAATATGAAAAATATATTGCAGTGGTTATAATATCAGATAATATTTAGTTTTTCATTTAAAAGTAAATGCCCACTTACAACAGCTTTCTATTTTTCTGCATTTGTTATTAAAACATTAGTCTTGTTTTTAAACCATTTGTTGTAGTAAGCTCTGTGCTTCAGCATTGAGATTTTCCAACCTGTTTAGCATTATGTCTACAATTTTATCATTATAATCATTACTATATGAAATTGTCCCGCTTGAGCTTTGTTTAGCAAAACATCTTTCCATGTTGGTTAACTCTCATGGTAGTGAACAATGAATGCCTTTAAGCATGATTATGGTATCTAGGATTTATTTTTTTAATCAAATTTTTGCTCTCCTTTCCAAAGACCGCACCAAATCCACATCGACATTACAACCTCTTGAATTGTTTCCCCATGCTATTTGATATAAGATTTTCTAATATAAATTGTGTTTTTCATCATCTCGCTTGTGGAGCAGCCCTTCGGGAAGGAGGAGAGTCACTTCCCGTACTCCATGCACATTTTGTTGTTGAGGCGGAGTAGATTGAATCATGTCGTGGGTGTCAAAATAGTTACTCTTGGCTACATCCCCACTATCAAAGCCTAAATACTCCTCATCAAGGGCAATGTTGTTGAAAAGTTGTTTATTCTGCTACACTTAAACCCCACCTAGTGACAACCCAGGAAATTCGGTTGTAGCAGGATGAACTATTCCCGCCGACTCGTAAGAAACCTAATATTCTTTCCGAAGTCCTCCTTTGTGTTTGTACTTGACGTGTTGGAGGAATTGGCGGCCTCTGCAAGAAGGAATATGACCTGAAGCCATATTACTCGCATGGAGAAAACAACAAATTGTTAGAATTTAATGGTTAGTGTTTGTAAATGCTAAAAATCAGTGAAACAAAACATGCAAATGAAACTACCGTGCATAATATACCTCGCATAAACGGAGACACAATCATGATATTTTGATCTCTAGAGACAGAATGAGTTTGATCTTCATCATCCATCTCAGTAGTTTCTGAATACAATACATGTAGAAAAGATCAGTAGAAATATTCGAATACAAAATCTTTAGTAATTGCTTGAATTTGTATTTTATATATAAAGATAACTTCATTATTCATACCTGTAGTTAAATGTGATGGTAAACGTGTTGTGTATATCGACCCAGCTAGGTCACTTTTGACGAGGTCTTACTTGGTGTTGATTCTATGAATCCATGTTAGAATTGAAGAGAGACCTCTGGAGGGGCTTTACCTCTAGAAATTGCCTCCTTATGAGATGTTGCAGCTATAATTTTTCTCTGCAAAATATAATCATACAATTAGTATTTTATTTTAAATATTCAAATTGAAATCATTATAACAAGTAAACATTTTATGTAAATTTTACCTGTTGTTCTTCAAGACTAAGACCAATCATATTATCATTGATTACATGAGAGGAATCATATACTACGTCAATTCGTAGTACACTTCATTATAGAAAGCACGAATAAAATTTCAACAAGAAAATACAATCCTCGATTTATCAGTTTGATTGCCTTTCATGGGCATGGGAGATATCTAATTTTATTCGGTTGGACAAATAATTGCACCAATCGAATTGTTGACCTATTATTTTTCGTAATAAATGCTAAACTACCCAATAGGAATGTTTGCACATCTTCCCCGTAATATAATCCGGCTCACCGAAAAAGTGAAGCAACTGCAATAAAGAATTTGTTTGTAATACCTTGTAGAAGAAGGCCTCTTGATGATCGATTAAGAGGAGCTACAATTACAGAAAGGAAACGTTAGATCCTTTGTGTGGTTGAGTAATATTAAAAAAATCATTTGAAAATAATAAACTTACCATCAACCTGTACATTGTAATGAGACTCAAAAATTTTTTTGTCTTCATTTGTAAGGACTACCTTTGTAGTAACTGGCAGCTTATTTTCGAAAGGTAAACCTTGTTAACCCAATGCACATCCTCGATTCAACAAAAACGAAATTTGATGACGTTTCAGATGCACGACAGGAACAGAAAATTTTCTATCTTTTCGTTGTAAGAGGCGAGTAGGTAATCAAGGACGGATGTATTAGTGTCGAATTGGGGCATGTTCAAAAGGCTGAAAAAATCTAATTTTTCCAGCCAATCCTTTGGAGCATATTTTAGTTTGAGTAAAGCTAAAATCACAAGACATGAGGTTTTTGTATTGAAATTTGGGTGTAGGAATAGATGTGGTACTGGCCATTGCTGAAATTAGGGACAAGTGAAATTTGGGTGTAAAATTAGATAGCTCAGAGAACTGGAAATTTACGGATAAAAGTGTAAAAATGAACCTTGAAACGTTATTTATAGAGTCCAGGGGTATCATTAATGAGCATTAAATACATTGGTAATAACGTCAAACCCACTCTTTCCAACCCTCATTTTCCTAACCTCGCTCGCCTAACCCACCCATCCAAACCTTAGCCGACCAAGCCTCACTCGTCCAACCCACCCGACCAACCACCGCTCGTCTATCCATTCTCATCTAACCCCACCCCGTCACACCTATATTCGTCTAATCCACCCGTCTAACCACCGCATA
Organism: Taxus wallichiana var. yunnanensis; assembly: GCA_018340775.1. NCBI lineage: Eukaryota > Viridiplantae > Streptophyta > Pinopsida > Cupressales > Taxaceae > Taxus > Taxus wallichiana. The sequence goes on from CM031237.1 coordinate 125,236,408, forward strand.
CCCAACACCTTCCCGTCCATCCTTCAGGCATTCAATCCACACATACAATCCCCATTCATCCAACACACCCATCCAATACCTTCCCGTCTAACCTCACTCGTCCAACCCACCCATCTAACCCCTCATCCAACCTTCCACCACCCAACGCACCCGTCCAACCCACCCTTCGAACCCACCCATCTCATCCACCTATCCAATGCGCCATCCCACCCACCCGCCCAACGCAAATGTCCAACCCATCCGTCCAACCCGCTCAAAGATAAAAAGTGAAAAATGAGGGACCTATGCTTTGTAAAATTTCCTTCACCACGAATTTTTTTTTGGAAATTCGCCAATGATTCAAAAGTCGTTTTATGAGATTTGCCGAGGATTCGAAAGTAATTTTTCAGAGGGGTCTTCTTAAAATGAACCCTAGTGCTGCCTTAGATTACACAATGGATTAAGGACATTAGAGCTTATGAGAAAAGTGTGAGACAACCTTGTCAAAGGGTAAGTCAATCACCAAACTACCTATCCTTCATTTTATCTTTCTCAAACTTTATCATTTCAGCAGAGGTAAGGGTCAAACTTTCCATCTGTTGCCCCAAGTTTTGATTTCTCTTCTCCATCTCCTAATCTTCCACCCCATTTCAATTATTCTCCTCTCTTCTTTCCCAAGCAGTCATTCCCTCCAAAGAAACAAGAAGTTTCATCTCCTCCCTCCACACCACAAACAATTGCAAAACTAGTTGAACCCCAACCTGCCACTCCTTTTGCTCTCCCAAGTCCATGTTGGGAAAAGACTCAAGAATCCAATCAAGGAGAACAACAAGAAGAGGAGCCCAACAAAGAAGAAATGACAGACAATCTGAAGAGTTGGGCTGCCAAATTTGGGTTTACAAATATCCCCTTGATGGTCAAGCCAATAGAGGAGGTCAAGGTTGAAGAGCTAGTGGTGGCTGAGGCTGAGTTTGCAATAGGAGAAGAGCAAGAACAAGAGAAAGAAGATCACATTCTGTTTACTCGAATATAGTGTACCTAATGGCCATCTATCTAAGGAGAATGTTGATCTAATCCATTTTGTACAACTAATTATAGAGGAGGAATAATCAGCTCCAAGCCCCATTAAAGAGGAGCAGCTGGGAGAGATCAAATCAGTGTTGAAGCCATTCAATGAAGAAAGCATCATTGAAGATTTTTTTCTTTCATTTCAAGGGCTTGATTTGATTGATGAACCCATGATGGAGGAGGACCATACAATTTTAGAGGCTCCAAGTGAGGAGCAGGCCACAAAGGAACCTTCAGTTCTTCCTCCCACTTCATCTCCTTCAATCTCTAATGTTGAGGAGGAGTTTGATCTTTCAAACTTCATGTTTGAAGATGAAGAGAACCATGGTGAGCAAGTTGCAGATTAGGAGGACACCATGGAGGAGGTAGAGCACATGCAACATGACAACAAGGAGACAGACTATCTATCTAACTTGGAGGATTGCTTTGATGGAGAGAGCCCAAGGAGATAACATCATTTTCTCCTCCATCATTCACCTTTCAAGCACATGAGCCTCTGCCACATGGAGGAGAGCATTCAAGGCAAGTAGCCTATGTTCCACAATGGCCCTCTTGAACCAAGGTTGGAAGATATGAGTCTTCAATGTTCTTCATAGGAGAAGGAAGAGAAAAGGCAAGCAGAGGATGTCATCATCTCTCTCACACCATCCATCCAACAAGGTCCACAAGAAGACTCCAATTTTGGAGTTGAATTTTGGAGCAATGCGCACATCTAAAGGAACAGAGCATTCCCAATAAGGTATTTGGCTTCATTGGAGCTAAGGGAGAATCCAAAACCATTCATACCCACTTCAGGGCATGAGGATGAGTATCAAAGTACCAAGGGTCACCATCAATACCTCTAGGAGTCCAATGCAAATCAGCTTGAGGAGGTATTTTCCATTAATGTTGATACCTTGATGATTTGGGTGGAGGATAGGCTTAGAGTCAGTTTTTCACTCATACAGCAGCTATATTTAGTGTCAAATCATTTGCATGGTTGCCTCTCTTGAGAAAGGGAAGCTACTTCTTCCTTTCGTAGTAAGCTTTGTTTAGCATTCTTTCTCTCTGGTTAGTTTAGGAGGAGTAGACTTTGTTTTCGGTAGACAAAGTACTTATGCACACTCGCCTATCTCATTTGAGGCATGTATGATTTTGTCTTTGTACCTAAGTTTTGTTTGTTTTGCTTCCGAGGTGCACAAGGCCAGCTCTTCAAAAGATTCAAGGTAGGAAGACTCATATTTTCCTGTAGCAGTTGCAAATTCCAAAAAGAAAACAAATGCAGAAAGCAACTAAAGCCGTTTCAAGACATCCATTTGAGGGATGATTTGAGGCATGTATGATTTTTTTCTTTGTATATAAGTTTTGTTCGCTTTTCTCCAGAGGTGCACAATGCCAGCTCTTCAAGATTCAAGTTAGAAAGAATCATAGTTGTTTGTAATAGTTGCAATATTTAAAAACAAACAAATGTAGAGAAACTAATGTCGTTTCGAGAAATTTCATTTGAGGGATAGATGAAAGCCCCTGTGTCAAAACAATTTTCTACTCTCAGAAACTCCATTTCCAAGATTTTCTTATGAAAATGTAGAGTGAAGATGTTTGGGAAGGCTCTGTGGTCGTGGAAAACTTAGAAAGTGCAAGTGATTAGGAGTCCATTTAAATAAAGGGTCACACACCATGCTATCATTAATGACTCCATGCCCAACGGATGCTTCAAGGCTGCCGGTATCTTCATATAACAGAAAATGTCCCTGTGAGTCACCAAATTGTTATCCCAAATTCACCCCCAACAAATTTGGTCAAAACAAGCCCCACACATAAAGGAAATATGAAGGGAATGATTCAGACCCATGAGCTCACATTCCATAACAACAAATAAAGGGATAGGAAAGCTTGACTCAATGAGTGCAGGGGACAAAATGAGGTTGAACGACGCAAAAGAAACCAGAGGCCCAAAAGATTTAATTTCGACCCGCACATGAAGGAATTAAAGAAACGACTTTGTCAAGTGAATCCATGCTTCAAATCCAAAAAACAGACTTGGGTAGGCTCTAAAATGGAATAAAAAGTTCAAGGAAGGAGTTTGAGAAGTGTCAAAGAAGCTAGATGCTCAAGGAAAATAAATGAAGTGAAGGTTTGAATTTGTCGAGCTCTCAAATGACTCTGAACGATCCTCAAAACGACTAAGGATAGAGGAGACAGCAGACACTCGCCAAGTTTCAAAGTGGTGCACCTCAAGGATTAAATCCCAAGGCGTGACTCAAACGAGCACCGTGCCCCCATGTGTCCCGTGTCCATAGTGGGGATAAAGTCAATAGAAGTCAAAAGGCGGAGAGGTAGGACCTCAAATTGGCTAAGTATAGAAGTGCTAGCGGAAGTTGCCACGCGTCGCCTCGCGCATCTCCAAGGGTGAATAAAAAATGGAGGCTCAAATGAGTGCGGGACTTCCATGTGTCCTAGAGTCCGAGGAGGTGCATTCGGCCATGAAAATTCCAAAGGCAAGCGGAGATCTCCACATGTCTCAACTGTGCAACTTAAAAGGTGAAATATAGGTGCAGGTTTTCAAATGAGAGCCAAGCTCTACTTGTCCAGTGGTCGACCTTTGACCCGCCCAACAGTGAGGGACACATGGAAAATAAAAAGGAACCCAAAGAAGCTTGCGAAGGCCTCCACTTGTCAGCCTAGCGCTATTTAAAGAGTAAAATGGAGGGGCTAAATCTCCAACGAGTGTGAGGATGCCACGTGGACCCTAAAGTGGTAGAGTCTTTAAATATTTCCCTCGCAACCCTAATATTCAAATGGTCATATCTTTTGACTGGAGGATCAGATTTGGGCAGGAGAAGACTTTCTCAAAACATCTCGATGCCCTCTACACCACAGTAGACAAGAAATCATTTTTAAGCAGCCCTAGTTGGTGAAAAATGGAGAAAAGTCTCCCAGGACATTAACGTAGAATCTGATTTCCTCAACCACCAGATCTAATTCGATTTGATCACGGGAACAAGACGCGACATATTGTGGGTGGATTTGCGGAAAGCATTGATATTCAATGGTTGAGCTTTTAAAATATGATTCAATGCATATCTCATGGTGGTCAGAGCAGATTCGAACTCTTCCCTCTTCTCTCTCTTATTCTTCCTATATATTGTAATAGAGGGGTACATTCAAACTGTTGGTCATTGTTTCTCTTCTTCCCCCTCTCTCTTTCTTCCTTAGGGTTGAATGAAGAGTCTACGCCTCCTCCCATGGCTCGTAATGGAATTTTCTTGCCTCTCTCCCACTCACGATGTATCTGTGTGAAATTTTGGAGCAATAAAATCTATTTTTGATGCATTTGTCCATCCTTATTTTATTTGTCTCTTCTTGCCTCTTGTCGTTGCAGGTATACCGTGCATATTCTCGATGTCTATTGCAGATTGTGGGAGTCTGTGCCTAATGGGTCCCGAACTAGTGCTCTGTGGTGAAATCTTTCTCTCGGTCCGTGGTGCATTTTATCCACCCTCTCCTCTACTCACCTCTCTCTACTTCAGAAATCAGGTATGTGATCATCCACTTCCTTTCTCGGGTGTATCACCGCTTAGTGTAGGCTCTTTCACCCTCTCTCGTGTCTCTCTATCCCCTTGGAAAGGTTAGATTAGGATAGAATATGTTCGCCTACACTTGATTAGCTTGTAAGGCAGGTATAGTAGGAAGGAAGAACCGACTTTCTCCGTGAGGTCCATCTTAGGTTTTACAAGTCCCACGGCTTGAGAGATGGTCCCATGTTGTGCAATCACACTAAATTTCCCACTTCACAAGGGCCATTCGAGGGTGTTGCGATTTTGCACTAACAATTTTGGCACTCCTAGTGGGACACTGAGGTTAGATCTTCCATCTTTCCAAGGTGTCTCATTATCAACAACAAATCATAAGCCACCATGCGACCACACTAACAGTTTTGACATGGTGGGATAGGTCTGAAGCACCTTACCACTTCATCTTAGCAAGTTGATGTGTTCTTGTTAAGGGTCAGCCTTTTGAGGCACTTTCAAGCACATTTGGTGACTCCATCTAGTCAATAACCCATCCTCTAAGTTGCAGACCTTTTCCATCCATTTCCACTCATTTTCATCCATTTTCTTCTTCCATATCTTTCATTTTTTCTCCCTATTTCATGAAGTTGTGCAATCATGACTTCATTCCCTTCATGGAACTCACACTTATAACAGTGCAATCCACCTCCAATGTATTTACCAACTCCTCTAGATCAACATTATGATAAGATCCGAACCATTATGCTTACCCATATGAGCAGTGGTCAAAGTCGGTTTGGCTATGAAGCTTATCAAGAACAAGGGGGCACATACAATGGTGACAACTATGTGGAAAATGTTGGTTTTTGGGAGAAGATTCAAAGAATGGAGGCTAGCATGGTGCTATCCAAGGGTGTAGCACAAATGGAGGCATTCAAGATTGGTGTAGGGCACCTTGTCCATGGGAAGGTATTTTTCCAAGATGTTACAACCTCGGGAGAAGCTTGACTACATGGTTTAAGTGTTTCCTCGCATTACACAAAGTGGATGAAGACATTGAAGCTTATGAGAAAAGTGTGAGAGAACCTTGTCAATGGGTAAGTCACCACCAACTCCTGTCCTTCATTTCCTCTTTCTCAAACTTTACCATTTCAAGTAGAGGCAAGGGTTAATCTTCCCATCTATTGCCCCAAGTGTTGATTTCTCTTCTCCATCTTCTCGATCTTCCACCCCATTTCAATTCTTTTGTCCTTTTCCCTTCCAAACAATCATCCCCTCTAAAGAAACAAGAAGTTCCACCTCCCTCAACACCACAAAAATTGCAAAACTCGTTGAGCCCCAACATGTCTCTCCTCTTGCTTCCCCAAGTCCATGTTGGGAAGAGACTCAAGAAACCAATCAAGGAGAACAACAAGAGGGGGAGCCCAACGAAGAAGAAATGGCGTATAATCGAAGAGTTGGGTTGCCAAATTTGGGTTTACAAATATCCCCTTGATGGTCAAGTCAATAGAGGAGGTCAAGGTTGAAGAGTTGGTGGTGGCCAAGGATGAGTTTGCAACAGGAGAAGAGCAAGAACAATAGAAAGAAGATCAGAAGTCTGTTTGATCTCGAATACAATGTACCTAATGGCCATCTATCTCGAGGAGAATGCTGATCTAATCCAAGTTGTACAACTAGTTAAAGAAGAGGAACAATTAGCTCTAAGCCCCATTGAAGAGGAGCAGCTAGGAGAGATCAAATCAGTGTTGAAGCCATTCAATGAAGAAAGCATCATTGAAGATTTTTGCTTTCATTTCAAGGTCCTGATTTGATTGATGAACCCATGATGGAGGAGGACCATTCAGTTTTGAGGCTTCAAGTGAGGAGCAGCCATAAAGGAACCTTCAGCTTCTTCCCGCCACTTCATCTCCTTCAATATTTAATGTTGAGGGGGAGTTTGATCTTTCAAACTTCACGTTTTAAGATGAAGGGAACCATGGTGAGCAAGTTGTAGATTAGGAAGACACCATGGAGGAGGTAGAGCACATGCAACAAGACAACAATGAGACAAACTGCGTCTCTCGTCGAATTGTAAGATTTCCTTGATGGAGGAGAGCCCATGGAGATAACATCATTTTCTCCTCCATCATTCACCTTTCAAGCACATGAGCTTGTTGCCATGGAGGAGAGCATTCAAGGCAAGCAACCTATGTTCCACAATGGGCCTCTTGAACCAAGGTTGGAAGATATGAGTCTTCCATGTTATTCATAGGAGAAGGAAGAGAAAAGGTAGGAAAAGGATGTCATCATCTCTCTCACACCATCCATCCAACAAGGGCCACAAGAAGACTCCAGTTTTGGAGTTGAAGTTCAAAGCAATGGGCACACCCAAAGGAATGCATCGTGCCCAATCAAGTAATGGATTCATTTTAGCCAAGGAGACGCCAAAACCACCATACCCACTTTGAGCATGAGGATGAGTATCAAAGTACGAAGGGTCACCATCAATTCCTCTAAGAGCCCAATGCAAATCAGCTTGAGGAGGCATTTTCCATTAATGTTGATACCTTGATGATTTGAGTGGAGGACAGGCTTAGAGTTATTTTTTCACTCATACAAGCAACTATATTTAGTGTCAAATCATTTGCATGACTACCTCTCTTGAGAAAGGGAAGCTACATCTCCTCGCCTGTAACAAGATTTGTTTAGCATTCTTTCTCTCGGTTAGTTTAGGAGTAGGAGTAGACTTTGTTTTTCGTAAAAGAAGTGCTTATGCACACTCGCATGTCTCATTTGAGGTGTGCTTGATTTTTTCGTTGTACATAAGTTTTTTTGTTTTTCTCTAAAGGTGCACAAGGCCAGGATCTTAAGTATTTAAGGTCTAGAAAGAATCATAGTTGCCTCAGAATAGCTTGTAAATTCCAAAAAAAAAATGCAGAGAAACTAAAGTCGTTTCGAGACAAACCCATTTGAGGGACAGATTTGAGGCATGTATGATTTTTCTTTGTACATATAAGTTTTGTTCGCTTTTCTCCGGAGGTGCACAAGGCCACGCTCTTTAAGTACTCAAGGTAGAAAGAATCATAGTTGCATGTACCAATTGCAAATTCCAAAAGAGAAACAAATGCAGAGCAAATAAAGTAGTTTCGAGACTTTCTATTTGAAGGACAGATGAAAGCCTCGAGTGTCAATACAATTTTTGCTTTCGTAAAGTCCATTTCCAATTTTTTCTTATGAAAATTGAGAGTACTACAGACAAGGGTAAGCTCAGTGGTCAAGAAAAACATAGAAACCGTGAAGCGATCAAGGAGTCCATTTAAATAAAGGGTTAGTACCAGGCTATCATTCATGACTCCATGCCCAACGGATGCTTCAAGGCTATTGGTCTCTTCATCTAGCAGGTAGATGTCCCCATGAGTCACCAAATTATTATCCCAAATTCACCTTCGACAAATTTGGTCAGAACAAGCCCCGCACATAAAGGAAATATGAAGGGAATGATTCGATCATGCGAGCTCACATTCCAGAATGACAAATAAAGGGACAGGAAAACTTGACTCAAGGAGTACAGGGACAAAATGAGGCTAAACGACGCAAAGGAAACTAGAGGCCCAAAAGAGTCAAATTCGACCTGCACAGGAAAGAATTAAAGAAATGACTCTGTCAAGCGAATCCGTGCTTCAAATCCAAAGCAAACAGACTCGGGTAGGCTCTAAAATGGAATAGAGGGTCGAGGAAGGAGGCCGAGCAAAGGTCAAAGAACCTAGAGGCTCGAGGAAAAGAGACGGCGAAGGTTTGAAGTCGCCGGGCTCTCAATCGACTTTAACGAGCCTCAAAATGACTAAGTATGGAGGAGACAATGGATGCCTTTGCCAAGTGTTAAAGTGGTGCACCTCCAAGGATTGAATCCCAAGAGGCAGACTCAAATAAACACCGGTCCCCCATGTGTCCCGGGTCCATAGCTGGGACAAAGTCAACAAGTCAAAAGGCGGATAGGGTGGCCTCAAATTGGCTAAGTTTAGAAATGCTAGCTTAAGCCGCCACGCGTCAACTCGCGCATCTCCAAGGGCAAGGGTGAATCCGTAGTGGAGGCTCAAATGAGGACAAGGCTTCCACATGTCCTAGAGTCCGAGGAGGTGTAGTGGCCATCAAAAGTCTAAAGGAAAGCGGAGGTCTCCACATGTCTCGACCACATAACTTCAAAGGTGAAATCTAGGGGCATTTTTCAAATGAGTGCTAAGCCTCCACATGTCCAGTGGTCGACCTTTGACTCGCCCAGCAGAGGGACACAAGTAAAATACAAAGGTGCCCAAAGAAGTCATGCAGCTGCCACATGCTAGTCTAGCTCTATTTCAAGAGCGAAGGGGAGGGGCCAAATCTCCAACGAGCGCAAGGCCCTAAAGTGGCAGTAATCTTTAAATATTGCCCCGTAACCCTAATATTCAAATGGTCATATCTTTTACCGGAGGATCAGATTTGGGCGGGGAGAAGATTTTATGGAAACGTCTTGACGCCATCTACGCCATAGAGACATAAAAATCATTTCTAAGAGCCCTGTAGGTGAAAATGAAGAAAAGTCTTCTAGGCCATTAACGCAGAATCCAATTTCCTCAACCACCAGATCTGATTTGATTCGATCCACTGGGAACAAGAAGTGACATATTGTGGGCGGATTTGCAGAAGGCATTGATATTCAGTGGTTGAGCTTTTAAAACGAGATTCAATGTATATCTCATGGTGGTTGGAGAAGGATTCGAATTCTTCCCTCTTCTCTCTCTTATTCTTCCTATATATTGTAATAGAGGGGCACATTCAAATGGTTGGTCGTTGTTTCTCTTCTTCCCCTCTCTCTTTCTTCCTTAGGGTCGAATGCAGAGTCTAAGCCTCCTCCCATGGCTCTGTAATGGCATTTTCTTGCCTCCCGTGCACTCACAATGTATTGTGTGAACTTTTGGAGCAATAAAATCTATTTTTGATGCATCCGTCCATCCTTATTTTATTTGTCTCTTGTTGCCTCTTGTCATCAGAGGGTATACCGTGCATATTCCGACGCCTATTGCAGATTGTGGGTGTTGTGCCTAATGGGTCCCAAGTGGTGCTCGTGGTGAAATCTATTTCTAGTTTGTGGTGTATTCTATCCACCCTCCTCCTCTGTTCACATCTCTTCACTTAGGCCATCGGGTCGGGTGATCGTCCACTTCCATTTCTGGTGTATCACCGCTTAGTGTAGGCTCTTTCACCCTCTCTTTGTTTCTCTCGTCCCTCGAAAGGTTAGATTAGGATAGAATAAGTTTTTCGTACATTGGAGTAGCTTGTCAGGGGTAGATTAGGAAACAAGAACCGACTTTCTCCTGAGCTCCATCTCGGTGGTTCGTAAGTCCCATAGCTTAAAAGATGATACCATGTTGTGCAATCAAACCGAATGCCCCACTTCACAAGATTCATTCGAGAGTGTCGTGATTTTACACTAACAATAAGTAATGTTAAAAATATATTAATAATATAAGGTCAAATTAATTGGTTGATTGTGTCCTTTTATTACTAACGCTACGTACTTTAATATGATTCGCTTGTAGGCGCCCACCTTCAAGATGGCTTGGATGGAAAGTGTCAAATTTCGTGGCTCTAATCTTTGTTCTCTTCATTTTAATGCAAGTTGCCGGATTTTAGATATTTACCTATAGTCCTAGATATTTACTATGGTAGATATCTACAAATTTTAGATATTTCCTATAATAAGATCTAACAATATGATCAGTATCTACTTTTTTGATCAGATGATCACAAATTTTAGATATTTCCTATAATAATATCTAACAATATGATTGTATCTACTTTTGATTGTGATGATCACAAATTTTAGATATTTTCTATAATAATATCTAACATTATGATTGTATCTACTTTTTGGACTATATGATCGGGTGCTAAAGAAAATATTAAATCTGTTCTCTTTGTGAGTGATGTGATTTATTTATTTATTTATTGTTCATTAAAGAGGATGACGGGTGATAAGGTTAGAAAATATTTGTTATATGACACAACAACAGGAAATATGATTCAACGTTACCCATGAATTGCAATTAAAAGAATGGAAGAAGGGATCATGTGGCACATGTAAAGATGCGACCCCTCATGTGACCAGGGGCCTATTTCTTCGACATAAGTGTTTATAGTTGTTTTGTAGTTTACCGTCAGCTGACTGGCGTTTGTCCGTCACACAGAGTAATAATGAGGAGCATAGGCCAGCTCAAAGATAGAGTGAATTGTTTGGCTTCCTTATCAGTTGGCTAATCTACAAAAATATCATTTGAAAGGAATGTTGTTACACAGTAATGACAATGGTCTGTAATGTTTACGAAAGGCCATAACAGATTAAAGGCTATTTGGATGCTTGGATAGCAAGTTAGCGCATGTCAACCCATGCAAATCAATTTAAATTGGAACATTCTGCAATATTTTATGCACCCAAGAAAAGGCTAATTGGGTTTGCAGTGCCAAGCTGGATATGTTGTATGGCAAATCTCTGGGCACTCAACTTGGATTATTGTGATTGTAGTAATTATCCAGAATTATAAACATTGCCAAATTCAATGAGTTGGAACTTTTATGGTGATCAATTTTGTAAAGAGCTGCCAAAGTCATTTGGAAATTCGGGAGGATTTTCAAAGCTCCTAGGGAGAACTGCATCAAAACTGGAGTGCCCGTTGAACGACCAAAACCAATCTCCCATCGATATATTGGTGATTATTGAAATATTGATTTTTGTGATTATTGAAATATTTTGGTGATGCATAATTAGATAAAATGGACAACAGGCAGCGGTAGTATTGAAATAGAGGGGGAAATATACATGCTTAACCAAGGCCACTGGCACACCCCCGCTGAGCACACCATCAACGACAGAAGGTATTGTTCTAAAAAGTAAAACTTTTATATTTGTGATAAGTGCACCTCTAATATTTGCCAATAAAACAATAAAACAAATATGAATATAATGCACAATACAAATATTTGTTATACAGGACTACTGCAAGTTTGGGGCATAAACAATACAAATTTATATGCTCCATTAGCCCCACTGCATATTTACATTCCTCCCACGTAACTTCATGACTCATGTGCAATGCTAGTTATAAAACAATTAATAGCTTTTAAAATTGAACATCACCACGAAAGGTGTCAATACTTATTCAGTGGTGCATTAAATGCCTCGACACTTCTCCTTTTATTACTAACACTTTGGTGTTGCTGGAAAGTGTCAAACTCCGGCAACACCCTCCCTGTAACATTTTCCTCCGGTGGCATGGCATTAGATCTTTTAAATATTTATTGTAGTCACTGTTGCGCATATGAGTGACATTTTAAATATTTATCAGTCAGTCACCGTTGCGCATATGAGTGACATAGACCCCGTAATAACTGGCACAGACCCGTGTGCATGCAAAACGGAACAGACATAGACTCCGGGCCCTTACCCACGCATTCATATTCTAAAACATGATGCGCCCATATTCGAGACTTTGGCTGTGCCCTTCCGCAATGGTAATACCACACGTATTCAGACGCTTGCCATGAATAGATGGATAATAGACCGATTGTATTTGCCTGAATTTTGTTTGCATGCCCTGCAATCTTTGCAATCCACGTGATCACATCGCGCGAGATATTATACTGTTCCTGAGTGACCATTCTCGACTCCCATCTGGCTGCTGCACAGTTCCGCCGGTCTCCCCAGCTACGTATGCACCACACTCCATAAATACATCCACCGCTTGCAATAACTTCACTTAGATCTTTCCTCGGGCTGTTGTCCTTCTCTTACAGGCTTGTTTAAACTATGTTTGCCTATAAATACACCCTTGCATCTGTAAGTTTTCATTCTCGCTATACACCACGGCTCAGAAACTTGTAACACCCTTCTCCCTGTACACCACGGCTCAGAAATATACCAGGTATGCATAAATATAAGTTTGTTTGGAGTTCAGTCAATGCCTGTGATCTGTTTTTCTGAATATAATCCCAACTTGTCCATTGATTTCAGTCTGCTCCTGTAACTATAATTCTATTTCCATCAATCTCAAGGCGTAATTACCATATTTATAATTTTATGCCAACTTGTATCTCTTACAAACTGTAATCTGCTTAAGCCTGCAGGCTAACTATGCGATTCTTGGCTAAATCTGTGAGGAGATTTGATCGATGGGAGTCTTTTACGGCTAGCTGTGCATTGATGTTTAAGTCTGCCTTGGCACTTTAGTTACAAACAAGCAGCAGTCCTATTTTCTCTTAAGTATTTACCTTACGGCTTTTGATAAAGCAACTAGACCAAAATTGCCTATTAGAATAGGTGATCAAAAATTGAGAGTTTTTTACTGAAGGCTTATGGCGGTATATTTTTCATGAAATCTGTCTTTTACTATTCTGTGCACATCATAGTGCAAGGAACTACAGCTTCCTATAGAATGTGTTAAAATCTGAAGCACTAGGTCTGGTTATTCACAGCCTCAAATTGCTGCATGCACCAGTAGAAAAACCAGTCTTTGCTTTGATTTGTTTGTCAAATACGTGATTACATTTTATTATTCAATGCATATTTTACCACTGTCAAGAGTAGGTTAAGATGGCAGCTTATGAACTTTCCTCTGTATCTTTAATTGTTTGGATGGACGAACTCTTTGAAAGGTTGACAGTATGTACAGCTAGATATGGCAGAATCTTTTAGGAGAAATGAATAATGATAATCCAATAGTAAATTACTCACCCTCCAATTATGCATCGTATACCAGTCAAGTGGAGAGAGGACCAATGTTCATCAACCATAGATAACCACTTTACATGTTGAAATATATTTAGGATTCAACACTGATCATCTACATTACCCTTTCAAAATGTGAATGATGTCAATTTTAGGCTCAATCTCACGAGTTCCAATGTATTTTGCAATGTATATCTAGGCTCTTAACTGTTAGTGATAATCTTAATGTTTTACTAACTTCAATGAGCATATGGACATTTTTCATACAGAGAATTATGAATAAAATATATGATATATGATTAGTCGATGTAATTCCAATTTCAGTTTCAACGAGCCAATGTTTTTTGCAATGTATATATATTTCTGTTCTTGTCAGTAGAAGCTAAATTTATACTAACAAAGTTGGTTGTTTTCCCGGTATTATGGCCACTCCAAGTGGAAGCCCGTCCATTATCACAATATCAGATGATACCTCTGGTGCCATTGTCGGGAGCCCTCCACTTGAACTGGTCGCTTCAAATGGAACACCACAGTCATATGCAACCCAAGCAACCACCAATGAAAGCTCCATACAAAGTGTCCAGCCACCGCTTGCGACATCTCGTCCATACTTTGGCTACCTCTGTTGCAGCTACATGCTCGACCATTTCTGGTAGAATATCAGAGTCCCTCATCCCATCAGCAATGATTCTCGATAGTGATTTAACCGCTGTCTTAGACATGATGCACAAGGTAGACGCAACGTACCTTAGGCTTGACGCATTGTTCACTTTCCTCCGTTCGCTCAGCTACGACCAGTACTACTCTGGCGGCGAGGAACACTCCATTAGAGCTGCATTCAAAGCTTATCTTGCATCCCTTTAATTTAAGCCCCTACCTCACCCCTACTACGACCTTGCACTGCTCATACATATGCCCCCATCTTTCATCCTACCCCACAGTAATCTCTTTTTGAAGGCCTAACTTGATAAACCTATACTTGGATAAATATGGTGTACATGTTCCATTTTGAAACCGTCGTCAAGAGTTTTGTGTAATTCCAATTATGATATATAAAATAGAGTTGTTGTACATATGTGCAAGATCTCAAGGTGACTCTATTTAAGATGTTCATCATTTGTGAAAATTGAAAACCATGATTGCGATGTTAATTCGTGAGAAGCTAGCACTGCTTTGCTTAAACGATAATTACAAATCGCTTTTTACCGGACAAATTTATCTGTTCTTGTGTTTGCAGGTTAGACAGAAAATTGTACAATCTCCTTACCCCATTTGCTAATTCATTTCCATTTTATTTTATTGTTTAGGAACCACCAGCATCGCAGACTCCATTGCCCCCAACGATGTTCCTCCCCAACTGGCCGTACACCGCCGACAACCCGCACAGATACTTTGGCGCCGGCTACTCGTGAAGGCCGCCCTGCACACTGCATGCAACTCACGCCAATTAAATCGTTAAACCCTTACCAAAGCGTTTGGACTATTGAAGGCAGGGTCATCCAAAAAGGCAACCTAAACAACTACAACACGGAAAAACGCACAGGGCAGGTTTTCAGCTTCGACATTATCGACAAAAGCAACTCAGATATAGTGGTGACTTCTTTCGACCTAGCTGCAACTTCTTACTACAACCAAATACAACTAGGTAAAACATACACAATCAAAGGAGGCACCTTGCGGCCTGCAAAAAAAGATTACAACAACTCCACAACTCCTTGGGACATCATCCTAGACTTGAACTCCTCAGTAAAGCTTAGTACAAACCAGTCCGTAAACATACCGCAATATCTTTTCCGCTTCAAAACAATAGCAGAAATCAACTCCACCCCCGCCAAAACCACCATTGACCTACTAGCTATTGCACTATCCATTACCGCCCCCTCCACTATCAGGAAAAGTGATAGCACTTTCAGCCACAAACGCACAGTCGTACTAAGTGATAACTCGGCACTATGTATTGAGGCAACGTTATGGGGCGCTTTTAGTGACAATGAAGGCAAACTTCTAAGTGAATTATGTGCTGCACAGACATCAACCCGACCAGTCCTAGCAATTAAGAGAGCAAAAACTACAACTTTCAAAGGAACAACATTGGCCACAGGCCCTAATACACAAATCTTCATAGATCCTGATATACCTGAGGCTCATGCATTGCGTGCATGGTTTACTTCGCTCACCCCTACAACTACATACCCTTCAGTGAGTATTGCGAAAATTGAGAAAACCGATATTGCAGGCATCAAATCCTCCTCGCAACTAGGTAAACCGCTCACCTTCTCCACCGTAGCAACAATTATACACATTAATATGTCCTCCTTCAGCTATCCAGCATGCACATCAATTGTTAACAACCAGCAATGCAAGAAAAAACTTGACCAAACTGCAAACTCCTCTTGGTATTGCCAAAAATGCAAGCACGCCATCTCCCATTGTGACTACAAATATGCATTACACTTCATCATTGAGGATGGCACAGCAACAACATGGGTAACTGCTTTTGATGAGGTTGCTACATCAATCATGGGTATATCAGCACAAGAGCTACAACTTCTTGCACCAACACCTGACAAGCTTTGGCCTGTTGTTAAGCCAATTCTGTTCCACCGCTATATGTTCACAATATCCGCAAAGCTAGAGGTCTACAAATCAGAAGAGAAAGCCCAATGCACTGTTGTCGCTGCAGTTAAGGACACGGCTTCCAGCATGCAGGAATCCCCACTAGATGCATTCCTCGCAACACCTTAACTATGTATTGCTGAAAAAGATCCTACACTACCTCAGAAAACATATTATACTCATAGGTTACATATAGGTTTTTGCATTCATAAGTTACATAACCTTTAATATTCACGCATGTTGTGCTCAAGTTTTCTAATATTTATATACCGCTCTGTGTTCTTAATATGTCTTTACAATACACATATTCGGGTGCAATCAAAGTCACTTTATACTAGCAATGCAAATACTCTCAACATACATAGCTACACTTCACTCCAATCAATCAAAAGAACTTTTCTTTTTTGCTTGCATTAACTACGTTCTATACCTACTTACTGCTACCTTTTTAACTCTTTTTTTGCAGGCCTAACACGGATTGAGAAAAATGCACAGGCCCGGTTGAGATACGCAGCCAACAAAAACAACCTCAATGAGCATCGCCGCCATAAAGCTTGCATGAAACGACAAAAGCTAAACACACAGCACCAACCTATATAGCCAACCATGCCACCCTGCTCGAAGATCGCACACCAAATACGCATACACTCCAAAATACACAGCGCCAATTCCGCCAAAGAATAGATCACCTCCCACCTCCAAACTCATGTTCATGTTGTAGTGAATTATATGTTGGGCTACGTACAAGGCTTTACAAAGGTGCCCATACCTGTCACAGATGCATTGCTGAAAAGGATAATCGCCGCTTCTCAAGTTGGAATAACATGGACCCAGGCACGCAACCTAAGGTGTTATCTTCACTTACACAAGTTGAGGAAATGTTGATAGCAAGGGTCAACCCAATATTGCAAGTGACTCACGCTGTAGGTGGCCAATACAAATATAGGGGCCACACCATATGCTTCCCCCAAGAAGTTTCATCCATAACTAAACACTTGCCTCGGCGCGTCGAAGACTTGGACATCTTAATCATCCGAAGAATCGGAGCAACAAATAAAGCTTACGATTGCTTTGTAAGCAGATCTCGTGTTTTGGCAGCATTGCAATTCAAAATAGCTCATGACCCTTACTACAAGGATGTTGTCCTAGACCACCCTGCATTGCATTCCCTACCACATCACAGTACTGATATATCTACTTCCCTACCACACTTCAATTCAATTATCACCGACAATGCTGAACCACAACCGGAAGCAGAGCTTCACCCAAGCCCCCCGCCAAATACCCACGAGCGACAGCCATCATCTTTTGTGTCCTCCCTCCCTACAGCCACTTCAGAAGTTGACCAAATAACAAATTTCATCAAAGGCAGGGAAAAAACTCCGCTACAGTCAATTGAGTGGCCACACATTGGTTCAACCCCGGTCAGCGAATACGACACTGAGGGCTTGCTATCTATGGCTTTTCCAACATTGTTCCCAACAGGGGTTGCATTGTTCCACCAAGCACGCATCAAGAGAGTTCACATGCATGAATACGCACTACACCTACTACGTTACCATGATAACAGATTTGGAAGCCATCCGCGCTTTCGTTACTTCATTCTCAACATTATGTTGCGCCACAGAAGCCAATCAACATCTGCGTTGTTTTCACAAAAAAATATAGGCGACAACTTGCCTACCACAGTTTCGATGTTACGCCAACAACTTGCACACTACCCAGATGCCCACATTGCAGAGCAACTAATGCGCTTTGGGTCCAACTTGCGAGGAACTAAATCATTTTGGTGCAAGCGCAGACATGAACTCACAGATATGATAACCCAACTAGAAAGCCCTACGCTTTTCTTCACTTTAAGTGCAGCAGATACTAAATGGCCAGA
Source organism: Taxus wallichiana var. yunnanensis (assembly GCA_018340775.1). Classification (NCBI taxonomy): domain Eukaryota; kingdom Viridiplantae; phylum Streptophyta; class Pinopsida; order Cupressales; family Taxaceae; genus Taxus; species Taxus wallichiana. Next base: position 125,254,184 of record CM031237.1, read on the forward strand.
TTTACACAAAGCAATGCCAGGAACACCGACGCCACCATCAACAACTAGCCAGCAGTGGAGAAACGCGAACTTGAACATGCACCCCCATATCGTCTCTGCATACATGGAAAAAAGATTTACAATATTTTGCGAGGAGGTGCTTAAAAAAAAAATGCATTGCACTGACTACTGGTACAGGTGAGCTCACTACCACTTAGATTTTAATACAATACCCCGCCTACCACATTTACCAAGCTAGACCCTCTTTGTGCAAAATACAGGTACGAATGGCAACACCGAGGCTCGGCTCATATCCACGGCTTTATATGGCTTCCAGATGCACCAAACATGGAGGACCTAAACTGGGACAACCCCCGTGATCTTGATGCGGCGAAGACTTACTTCGACCAATTAGTAACTGCATGGAATCCAAGGGGCCCTGAGAGTGGAGAACGTCAGATACATCGTTCACAGGAAGATGACCCGTGCTTGTTAGACACAAACGGGATACTTACAAACAACCCAGTAGCTGACTATGAGAACTTGTTGAACCGCGTGCAACGCCACACAAAATGTACTGAGACAACCTGCTTGCAGAAAAAAAAAGGGACACTTCAATGTAGATATAAAGCCCCTTGGCCACTCCAAGAGTATTCGAGCTTGGGCTTAGATGAAACCGGTAAAAAAAAGTACACCCCTGCACGCAATGATGCACGGGTCAACATACACAACTCAGACATGCTAGCACTATGGCGAGCCAATGTCGACTGCCAGCCCGTTGTGTCGCGACATGCGGTCTTACAATACATTGCAAAATATGCAGCCAAGGCAGAGAAGAAATCAGAAAGCTACCATCACATGCTAACAAGGATATCTAATGAAGTTAGCATCGATCACCCTGCAAAGACGGCATACAGCAAATTCCTCTCTGAGACTATTGTCGACCGGGACATTGGTGCACAAGAAACATGCCACATGTTACAAAAACTCCCCCTTTCCAATTGTAGCCGCACATTTATTACCCTATCCGTCGGTAAGCAGGTATTCAAACGTGTCCTCCCAGACCTAGGAAACACATTCCAATTCCCTTCATTCATAGATGCATACATAAAACGCCCTACACAATTAGAGAACACCTCCCTCTTTGAAGCTGCTCGTTCCTGGTCCTACAACAGCCAAAGGAAAGTTACTCAATGGCTACAAAGAAGAACCCCTGCTGTCGTCCGCGTATTCCCCCGATACACTGATGTCCCAACCCCAGATGCGATACACTATGAGGATTTCTGCTGGACAGAGCTTCTACTTTATAAGCCCTTTCGGCATATCCAAACAGACATTGGCATCTCCACATCTGAAATAACTAACCATTGGGAAAAGATGAAAAACTCCTACGCCCCTTTACATGTGAACAGAGCCACTACTCTAGAAGAAATTGCACCTGGGGCAAGTAGCGACGACAATGACTCGCAAGGATCTGATCCACTGCACGCACAACTATTTGAATGGGAGCATATATCCCGCATGCACCCAACACTCAATACAACAATTGATGATCTAGACATGATAGGCCTCCGTGACTTTGACATTAACCACGATTGGAAGGTTCATTCAATCCCTGCTGCCTTACAAATAAGTGCACCTAAATTCATAGACATCGCCCGCACTGAAAATTCGCCGCCAGTTGTTACTCCCCCTACCCATTTAGACACTTTGCAACTATCATCAAAGCAACACCTTGCCTACTCAATTGTGCTTTCACATGCAACTCAACAAGGAGAACACCCACCATTGAAGATGATCATTCAGGGAACCGCTGGAACAGGAAAATCATACCTCATACAATGCATAAGAAATGGGCTTAAAAATATGGCTGGCAAATTAAAATCTTCCCTCCTTGTACTAGCCCCAACAGGTATTGCTGCATTTAATATAAAATCATCCACTATACATTCTTCCCTCCGAATACCCATATCCGACATGAAACCCCTCGAAGGACAAGCCCTAGCAATCTTCCAAGAGCGAATGAGTCCCATACGTTATATACTCATAGATGAAATGAGCTTTATAGGTCCTACAATGTTACACAACATCAACAAAAGACTTCGTGAGGCATACCCCCAACATAGTAACCACGCGTTCGGTAATTGCTCAATGATTTTGGTGGGAGACTTAGGCCAGCTCCCCCCGGTCAACGATGTACCATTATATGTAGGCAACAAAGTAGGAAGCTCCCTTTGGCATGCTTTTGATACCGTGGTCACCTTGGACACAAACTTCAGGCAACAAGGATTAAACTCCACACAACTTGAATTCAGAGAAATGTTGACCAACATCAGAAACGCAGAAGCAACCATTAAGGATTGGTCTCTTCTCATGTCACGTACCAAGTCGTCCATGTCTACCTCAGAGCAATCCACGTTCATAGCTGAGAAGCACCTATTTGCAACAAAGGACCTAGCAAACAAGCACAATAAACAAATGCTAAAATCCTTGCACGTACCAATTGCAATGAGCATCGCAGAACAAAGCAAACATAACTCTGACTCAGACATCAACGACACTCAACTAGACCCGGTAGTTTTCCTATGCACAGGACAAGAGGTCATGTTGACATCTAACTTATGGGTTAGCTCAGGATTGGTTAATGGTGCACTCGGGCAAGTGACAGATATCGTGTACAACCCAGAAACACAACCACCAGACTTGCCATCCTTTGTTGTCGTCAACTTCAAACACTACCAAGGGCCCCCATGGGACATACTCAACCCAACACACTTGCCCCTACCTCCTGTCACACGTGGAAATCGTCGCCAAATCCCACTAAAAATGTCTTGGGGCCTTACCATCCACAAATCACAGGGCCTAACCCTTGACAAGGCCACAGTAGACATCGGAAACGTTGACCGCCAAGGACTAACATTCACAGCAATGTCAAGAGTTCGTTGCATCAACGACCTACAAATCCAACCAGCTTTTACGTTTGAACGCTATGCACGAATGAGATATACCAAGAACGTAAAATCACGCAAGGAGGAGGAGAAAAGACTTTGCACCGCAGCATTGGCACACGGCGTACAAGACATGGAAATACTCCTTCCCCCATCATGCACACAAAACAATACCACGATCTAGGATCCACATTCAATATATCATGTAAAATATATTCTACGATATACGATAGATGTTTGAGTGCAGAACAAAAGTTACATTTTGCAAAACTATTCACATGTCTATATGTGAGGATCCACATTCAACAGGCTTCCAAGCTTAGAAATGTTGTTTACGTATGGATGAAAGAACTTGCAACTCATTTCAATTGCTAGTTATAAAACAATGCTTTTGAAAATTATCCAGTCGTTGAATACCATGATCGCCTTCAAGAAGCACATCCACACTATAATGAATACTTGCTCTTCAAACTCCTTGGGCTCCTTAACTATTCTTTCGATTTTTCTGGCAGCTTTGGTGGCAGTTTGTATACTGACAGTTCTAAATCTCTCAAGGCATGTACAGATTTGAGTATTTTCAAATTATATTGGGTATTGGTTGTGAGTGGGAGAGTGAGTGTGTGCGTGTTGATGGGGTGTTTGTTACCTGGAGTAGCACACCCTCTTTCCTCCAATTTGTGGAGTGACATATCGGCGCTCATCATTAGCTCTTCCGTCTCTGTCTTCCAGATTTCATACGAAGCGCACAGGCTCTCTACAGCCTTTCACAATTCAGGGGTCCTCTTGTTTGTCGTGGAATAATAGGTAGGAATGAATATGATTCAATGCAAATGGTGAACTCTACAATAGGTAGGAGTGAATATGATTCTATGCAAATGGTGAACTTTACAATAGGTAGGAGTGAATATGATTCTATGCAAATGGTGAACTTTACAATATTAGGCTTAATTATGTTTCTGCTTCTTCTGTTGTGTTGTGCTGCTCTGGCAAGTGTCAGTATGTGCCAAATTGTATCTCCTAAAATACCCACCATTTTTTCTATTCCAAATTTCCATACTCACTTTACATGGGAAAAGGTGGGGGAGCAACTAACCAAGTCGTTGATTGTGATTCGCACTTCCGATCCGCAATATATAATTGCCAGAACTAGTCATTACCATTTGCAATGCAATGTTTGTCCGCCAAGTAGTGCACCATAAAGTCAACTCTCTAATTGAGTTCGTGTTACGTTCGGCATTCGTCGTACTGGGATCCATTATTATATACTGGAGATGGATCACAGCTATAGTTTATTACCCGGCGATTCTAGGGTGCGATTGGTCTTATCTCTCGCAATATTTTCAGGTTGAGGAGTTTTGGAAAAGTCATTTGCTGGGGTTAATCCAAGAGTCCAACGGTCGTAGACACATTGCGCGCCGAAGCTGCCTGGCGAAATTATTCATGAGCTTGTGCAGAGTCATGCGATTGCATAAATTGCTACATGTCCTCCTTTGGATTCAGATGTTTTCCATTCTATTTAGCAAAGTTTGCTGCTTAATATCACAGTTGTTGTTCTGCAACAAATTTCTAGGCAGGCTTCTCATACGTTCAGATTATGAAGAATTTGGCTATCTATACGGGAGGAAAAACCGTAGAGAAAATCAATTGGGAGAAGGCTCAGATTCTGATACATACATTAAAGCGTTGGTTAATATGCAGGGTGAAAATTCAGCCGGATTGTGGATCGCCAACAAAAATGCATTCGGCTAATCAAGAAGCAGATGAAAAAAGGGGAACAAGAAGGGAAAAAATATAGCGAGTTGATATCTTTTCTTAGAAACAAGTGCTCCCAAGAATTGTTTGGTGAAAAATTTGTGAAGCCTCGAAATGATCGTTTCGCTATTTTGGAAGTGGAAAGGGAATTTGATGTCAGCAAATGCTCTTGGAAGATGACAGCAGTCTCACTAATTGCCGTAATTCTCGAACTTTCTCCATTTATGAATGACAATGCCGAGGCTAGTAATATGGTGGACACAGCAATTGAAGCTACTTCTCAAGCATGGAATGTCTTGGAGATTGTTGAAAATTCTGATAATGAATCTGTTGAACTTGGTAAAGCAGCTGACAAAATCTTCCAAAACTTGAAGAAATCGCAGAAATGGCTTGAGTACAGTCTTCCACTGAACAGACCTGTAGGCAGGTCTCCTGCAGCCGCCAAGGAAGCCATCGAGAATCTTGTTGAGAAAGGCAAACATATAGCCAATCAATACAGCTCAAGAGGATGGAGTGATGCAATGGTAGGTGTGAGTTTGTACAGAGTAGGAGGGATAATAAAGAACTCTGAGTTTGATAATGTGGACACATGTTTTGATGGAATAAATAGCATGTTGGCAGATGTGATAGGGTCATGCACAGTTAAGGCAACTGGTGTGATAATGGAGGATTGCAAAAACTGGCAACCATGTCTGACGAAGAAAACATTTGGAGAATTGAAAGTGCGCTTAGCAGGGAAAGTGAAAGGTGTGATTGAAAATGTGGGGTGGAAGTTAAAATGGAGCACAGACACGGAGAGCCGGTTCATAAACACGTCGTTGCAGAGAGAGGAAATCCGTGCATTTAGAAAGCATCCGACTTTTCAATTTGGTTAAGTAGATCTGTTTGTGACGTATTTTCCTCCGGCTGCGAGTATTTTTCATATTCATTACCATAGCTATTAAGTAGGTATATTAAAAATATTTTGCACTCGTGATTTTTTCAATTTCTATGTAAATAAATAAATTTTATTGTATTTCATAATTTCAATGGATTATGTCTATGGCCATTGATCGAACACTTTTGTATGGTTATACTTTTAAATAAATGACGTGAGGATTTTGCGTTCTAGAAGGTGGAACTTTTAACTTCTTTACGAGTTGACAAACAATTTAAATGATCAAAGTTAACTTTTTCATTCAAACTTAATTTGGTTTTTGAATTAATTTTTAAAAAGGTTGTAATTTTACTATTGCACATTATATTAATGATAATATGAGTTACATTAACAGAGTCAATTGGACAACTAACGGTCGCACAAACGTCACAAAGGTAACACACAATGCCCAAAGTAATTTTAATTCGAGTTTGTATGTTTTTATTTTTATTTTTTAATTCTATATAGTTAAAGTTATAAAAGTATTGGTTGTCATTACAATTCATCAATCTACAAGTAACACTAGTAACTTATTTAATTATTTTAAATAGTTTAGGAGCCGAAGTTAGGTGGTAATGGATAAGCGGAAATGGCGGGTGCAAATGGAGTGTGCAAAATCGAAGTGGAGTCCAAAGATGGTGATATGCGAGAGGTAGCAAGTTGGAGCTGGTGAAATTGTGTCTGCAGATCCTGATATAAAGAGGTCAAATCAAGAGTATTTGAAGAAGAGCCAAGTTGTGCATTGAGAGTGCTAGAGTGAATGATGGGAGCGTAGTAGTAGTACGAATGGGAGCTGAAATATAAAGGGGTTGAGTGGAGGCCACAGGAGCCAATAGAGGTGCGAAAGCATCGCGGGTGCTCTTAGCAGTAATCAATGCATGTAGAATATGCGGAAGATGAGTGAGATTAATTTGCAAAGCTTTCCGAAAATAGTGAGTGTGTCTAAGTGTTCTTGGTCAATGTTGGTATCTTCATCATAAGATTTCTCACTATCGGATGCTTTTATGTCGTTAAGAGGAACATTGTGAGATTTTGTCCAATGGATTTTTCGGTCAGTAGCCATTGATGTGGAGATATTAGCCATTGATTTGGAAATTCTATGGACAGATGAAGGAAGCTCACAATATTGAAAAGACCCAAAACGACCACTACGAACTTGACGGGCATAAGAAGAAGAAAGCTACGTAAAAGAGGATTCAAAGATCGGGTTCACTAAAATGATTAAGCTTAAATATAATTGAGGAGCATTATCCGAATGCAAGATTGCAGTAAATGAATGAATAATGAAGTACTTAAATAGATCTAAACAATTAAGCACTAAATAAATGAACCCATAATGTGCTATAAGAGGGTAATAGTAGTTAATTGATTCACGTAGTTTTCAAAAGTTCATAGAGTTGGAAAGCCTAAAAATATGAAGCATAGATCATCGCATTGGAGCACGTAAAAATGTAGATTCGAGGAGATATGCTAGACTCGGGTGCTTGGAGAAGGACAAGAGCGCCGTGGGAGCCCTAGACCTTTTCGGGCAACCGGGTCTCATGCAGGGAGGTCTAGGAGCTAATTTCATATGGTCGTTAGATGATGAGAAACCCTCGTTGTTTGTCGTTGAATTCCACCGAATGTCTTTGTAAATCTAGAATGAATGAATCACTGCAGAAACCCCAAAAAAGCATCAAACCCTAAAAATAAATATACAAATGAAGGGGTTAGACTGTCCTCAATTTCCAAAATGATGGACTTATAACTGAGCACTGCCTACATCTCAGACCCAATGTAGTTCTGTGTGTGTTTATGTGCAAATTGTGGCCTAGGTTTCTCTTGTGCGTGTCACACTTGGAATAAGCAAAGCAAGTAACTAGATGTAGAATGTAAATAATATGTGCATGAAATATAATGAACTTCCTTCTTATGAAGTGTGATGTTGAAAAGCCAACCCTTGTGTCCCTTGTGGTGGAGCTAGATGGATTCAAATATGCTCTTAGATGTTTGGATGGATGCAAGCTTAGGTGGTGATAGATAGTGCTTAGTTCTTGGTCCTTTATTATGATCACATAAATTTATATTTATATGATTCCTTTTCTTGAATTTCATAATTAACCCCGAAAAGGCCGAGTACCAAAAATATAAGATGCTCAAACAACTAGAAAGGACCCAAAAAGTGTGAGTAAAGTATAAAGAGGATAGGGGCGCCCAGAGGGGACGAGAGTACCTAGCGTTGGCATCCTAAATTGGGTATTCGAGTCGAGAAAGGGTAAAACTAAAGTATGGAAAGGCAGATGGACTTTTGAAAAGATGCAAGACTGAAAGTAGCAACAAAAAACAAAGAAAGGTGGCCAAAGACATGGGTTGATTAGTACTCTTCTTACTTAGGAATCAAATGAATAGTAGTATGAGATCAGGACTAGATAATTACCCAAAGTGCGTGATTGTGTGTTTATAATATACATATCAAGATCTATTAGTATCGTCATTGTCGATGACACACTCTTGTGCTTTGGTTCAAAATTTCATCTGTTGAGGGTATCCTACACACTACTCATCATTCAACACACCTTTGCATTGCGCACATTCTCATTTCTTATATATAGTTTTTACTATACAACCAACACACTTGCGACACATTCTTACTCCACATATTTAAAATACACTCTTCTTGTATAACCTCACTATAATCACAACACATACTATAAGAACCCGTTGGTCACAATCTAAAATAGTCCAATTTTATGCCACATTGGGTCCATGTCCTTTAAACCAAGGATATTAGTATGCTTTTAGAGGGAATCCTTCCAACGAAAAAACCTATCATAAAAAAATTCAACCAATTCAAAGTAGTGTTAAATTGCAAAACCGATAATAAAATATTAGGTGTAGTATAATTACCTTGTGGAATACATTTGGCACATATTTCCTTGATTACTTCCCTTTAGGTGTCATCAAAATATGTCGTAATTTTGTTTACTGGAATATGCAATTTGGAGGCCATTATAAAAGGGCTTCCCAAAGGTAAGGTTGCTAAAAAATATATTAAATTCAAATACATGTGAAACAACTCTCATAGAGGGTGGTATGATGAGAGTTGAACATCTAGTAATTTCGGTCGTACAAAAATATAAAAAACCTCATAGAACTCTATTATCCAAATAATCTCCCACTTTAGATCTCGGTAATTTACATTAATTTAAATAAATTAAAATTAAATTAACATAAACATCAATTAATCATAGGTGAAAGGAAACTAAATATAAAAATTTAGTAAAATATAAGTGTAAATTATGTTTTCAATAATCCTTAAAAGTATTTAGCTAATACACTTTCCTAATGTATGGCCATTCATCCATTGTGTCTTCCGACAATTTTGGTGTCTCTCCCAATAGTTACGTTTTATTTATAGTTTGATCATATATTATCATTTGCTTTTATTGTAAGTTTTAGTGTTTTTTTGTTTTGTGTTGTTGTGTGTTTTTTTTTTTTTGGGCTGTGACAATGCTTCGTTTATTTATTTTGTTTTCAATTTGGATTAGAATTGAGTGCATCTTAAAGACAATGTTTTAGATGTGGCATCAATGTATGAAAAATATTTAATATTAAATATTCTTGAGAGTGATGTATATTGGCTTTTATATATATATTGTGAAGGAGACAATCATTAAGGAAGTTGAAGTGTTTAGGATTCTATGTGTGATACTTCATTTTTCGATGGTTTTGGAAAGTAAGTTGCCAATTATATCAGAAATGTGTCATATGTGTCACTGTAATTGATGCGTTGAACTTTCCACTTGTCAAGACACTCGCATGATGCAAAGCGTCCACTTGTGTTGTTAAAGTTATTTCATAGAGATTGAGTTCCATACCATGTTTGGGAGTAGTGATACACAGTTATGTTTTCTTCATCATAGGACAAAATCAACGATCCCTCTCCAAGCACATAGACTAAACGACTAGAAAAGTTTTGCCATTTGTAAGACAAAGTAGATAAATTTACTTCTCGTTATTTAAGAAGGAAAATCAAATATGCTGAAAGATACTTCTAGACAAGTACTTACGTGGAGATGACAGAGCCTCTCTTACAATATCACAAATCGAAATTAAAATATATATTTTTTTCTCGGATGCCATATAATTGAACAAAATAATCAACTAGATTTATTGTTATGTACGTCAGTTGTGACCTGTACAATTTGTCTTCTTTGGTCTGTCGGGTTTCGAATTTTCAGTCTTCTCACATATTCAATAAAAATGGTGGGCCTAATTTTATAATGTTATGTTCATACTTATTAACAACTAATGTAAAGAATAGGACAGTATTTGATATTGAAAATAGAAAATTTATCAAGTCCTGGCACCTGCTCTTGTCGACTTAGACTGATAATATAAATATTTAATAGAGAGAGTTTGAGATAATATTTAATGTTGTGAGTGGGAAATCTAACAAACTGATGTTCTATTAATATTAAATAGGGGGAGTAGGAAATAATACTTAATGTTGTGGGTAGGATATTTAATAAGAGATGCAATTAGATAAGTGTTTCCCTCGTAGCTTTATAAATTAGTTGAAGGAAAATTTCTATAATAGAAAGAAACATTCTAGATATTTAACATAAAGTAAATCACATCAAAGTGTAGTTATGAAAAGGCGTCTCGTATGATTAATTAGTTTTCATATTTTCCTAAATATTTAGACATAATATACATGGTAAACTCACATTACATGATATATATGAAGATATTTAAAATATATACACATACTTGCTCTTATATCTAAAAATTGTGCCTCATCAACACTCTCCTCGAACATCTCCCACTATTCACCAACCCTATAATATCTCTATATGATGTGTTATAACAAATCAATTACAATATTACATATTATTCACTCACAAACTAACTCACATGTTTAGCTAATGAAAACTCATCAACATGTGATTACTCATATATGAAATGCTAGCTTCTAACATCCCACCTTAGTATAAAAATACGAGAAGAGATTCATACCTTGTAGAAGATTCTATTTGAAAATACTTTTAGAGTAGGTACAATTCCAACAAATTGTGTCATAACCCTCATAAAGGTGTAACTCACGAATTAAATTCATTGAGGTTGTTGAAGCCCTTTTCTTGAACCCTAGAATTCGAATCTCTAAGATTCTTATTACTCACAAAGTATCTAAAAAAATCCATGTTTTGATTACCTTGAAATCTTCTCATGACATTAAAAAATAATCTTCATAAAGTATGAGTCTTTAATTAATCAAAACTGGGGATGTCTGTTGAACACCACACAAAAATATGAAAATTTTGGAAACAATGCCACTAATTATTAGTGCAACCTCATCGCTAGTAGCTAACAAGAGGTTGCTCATCGACCTTCAACCTACTGTGCATCCATCCTCTAGTGTGATCTTTCCTACTCATCCGAATGGAACATTCAATCTAAGACGCATGTACTTTTTGAAATATATATCCCCATAAGACTTATAAAACGATGTCAAGTGCACCCAAAAATGTGTTTATTCCAAATATGGGTTTTTTGAGTTTTGGTTTTTATGACATACATTCCGTATTTTGATAGAATATTTTAACTACAATTTTATTTTTGCTTGAATTACCTAGGGAGAGGGCCCTAGCGCATGTGGCAAAAGCACCAAGCCCACACTGCGCATGGAACCATCCAAGGATGGTAGTTTAATCTATCGGCAAGCCCATGGATTAAACCACATTATTGTGGCACCCTATAACTATGGTATCAGATGTGATGGTAGTAGAACACCTTAACATGAAGCCAAGATTCGAACCTTGGACCTCCAAATTATAAGGAGACCCAAGAACCGTTACACCACTACTCATTGGATTTTTTTTTAACTACAAATTTTATAGCACATAATACTACCAAATATCTTTGACAATTGATTATAACAATAAATCATTATGAACACAATAAAAAAATATAATAAAACATAAAATTTAAATTCTTTTAACTTGAACACAAAAGACATTAACATAACACAACTATTTATCTACCAAAATATTCCCAAACAACACTTCATTCACGATTCGAGATCACTTTGTAATAGCCTTCAAACACTCCAACCTCGGTGGCTTTCTATGTTTCTCGTGTATACCGTAGCAGAATCCGCACTCATTTTGGTTGATCGAAACATGCGTTATTTGTGCCACATTACAAATAAAAAGACACAGAAAGCAGAAACGTCCCCGCCAATCACTCCACCAACAATTGTTGTTGAATTGGATTTGGAGGAGGACGATCGTGGGTGAGGTTGCATGGATCTCGTTTTAGCAAAAAAGTTGGAAAAGCGTGTAACATGGGAAGGCTATAGGGTTATCAAAATAGCAGATGAGGCCAACAATTTCACCGTAGCAAATTTCATTTCTGGTTCCACTTGGTTTCCCTCCATAGGAATTCCCTTTAATATGGGTTTGATTTAGAATAATAGCTCCAAAAACTTGTAATATTATTATGCATGGGCCATCATCTTTTGTTGCTTCCCTTGACTTCCCTACATAGGAATTCCCCAAAACTGTAATATAATCACATGGGCAGGAAAGTTTTAACCGGGCCCTGTGCCATCATCTTTTTTTGTTGAATGCTGGATATGCAAACCAAGAAATGTTTGGAGATTACATATAAATTGAAATTGTGGTTTTCCACATTGCTTTTCAAATTTTCTTTTCTTTTCTTTTCCATGTTGTTCAAATTAATTTTTAAAAAGATTTTTCATAAATTTATTCTGATGTACATTACGTTTTGTGTTAAATGTTGAAAACCCCTACCACCAGCGTAATAACCCTTGCATGCCGATACCCACAAGCCTATTTTGGAGTTTCTCAAATTTAAGCAAATCGTTTGATAGGTTTATGTAAAGCCAAGCCTACTAATTTTTTCACATCGAAGAAGGACAAAGACATGGAAGAGTAATAATTACAAACCACATCAACTACAAAAGTAATTAACTATCCAAAATGGTATCAAATGTATTCATGTTTAGTGCAAATAAACAACTCGTGATATAAAATATTCACATGTACGAAAGTCTTCATGTATACATGTTTAGTTCAAATAAACAACTCGCAAAACACTACCACTGATGATATAAGATTTGGAAATTTATATGTACGAATTTGTAACAAGTTTGAAATGTAGAGATATAAGCTTTAAATGAAGTGGTTCATCTATATTTCTACACTTACAAAATCATAGTTTGGAAATTTGAGGAGCATAGTGGATATGTAAGTTCTTTATACTAAAAATCTGATTATTTAACTCAAAAGGTCATGTTTTTGGATCTATATGCTATGTATTTTCATTTCAAGGGAAATTGTAACTTAGTGTGCTTTTTTCAATGTAAAGATATTTTGTGGTAATCGATTAACAGGTCCTATTCCTCAAGAGCTTGGGTAGTTACAAAACTTAGTCTCACCTTTTATTATAATAATTATTTTTTTTTTAGGGTCAATAAAGGTCAATAGATGAGATCATGTAAATGATTCAACTATGGTAAAACAAGGGCATTCACAGAAGTACCTAAAACAATGGTTGAAACCGCAACAATTGAGAATATGAGATGAGTTTGGGTCATATAAGATCAAAAAATGTAGTGGTAGCATCTCCACTAGCAAGTAAGACTTAGAGTTTTTAGTAAAAATATTTTCATAAATCTTCGTACTCTAAAAATAAATTCTAAAAACTATAGAGACTTATTTTTTCAGATGAAGAATACCAAGTATTTGCACATATTTTTGTCTCAATATTTTGGAATGTCCAACAAAAAGACTTCAACACAACAAATTTCGCAGTCCCAACCATTCAAGTCAAGCTCAAGCCATATCAAAAATGTTGATGTCTCAAACATAAACATCTGATTGTAATTAGAGAACTGATATGCCAATAGAAAATATGTCAGCAAAAGTTTATAAGAGGTCACTGGCGATGTATATCCAATGCAATTTATAGTTATGAATGGGGCTTTTGTTTTGACACCCGTGGCCTATAATTTCTACCCAAGTTCTTAAAACTCACAACAAGCATCTTGGTGGAGAGCTAAGCTAAAATTGATGGCCAAGAGTTTCAAAATGTTGAAAGGATTTACAAACATTGGTCATAACCTAATAAAAAATTATCCAACTCGGCGCAAATATGAACTTTGATTTCTGGATGCAAACAACAAAGGAATTACTAGATTTACTAAGACATTATTAATGTGTAGGTATGTTGTTCTTCTTTACAAAAAATAAACTCCTCTTTAATGGCTTCTGAAAGTTATTTTCCATTGAAACATAACAACTTGAAATAAATTAATTGCTAATTCCAGCTTCCTATGTTGAAACAACAACTATTTAAGCTTTCCTTAGAGTTTGCAAATTCATTAGGAGTGTTACTTCATCTTCATCTTCAACTTTAACGAGGACTTGAAATTAAAAGTAATTTGTTACCATCTATCATTTTGCACTGTTGATATGTTTTCATAAATCTTAGTACTCTAAAAATGCATTGTATAAACTATAGAGACTTTTTTTTTTTTAATGAAGAATACCAATTTTTGACATATTTTTGTCTCAATATTTTGGGATGTCTAACAAAATGACTTCAGCACAACAAATTTCACATTCCCCCAATTTCCCCCTAATAATTACAAACCACATCAACTACAAACGTAATTAACTATCCAAGGCGGTATCAAATGTTTAGTGCCAAAAAAATTGGCCACAAAGGGCTACCACTCAGGATATAAAATCTGCAAATGTACAGAAGTCTTCATGTATTCATGTTTAATTCAAATATAAATAGTCCGCAAAATGCTACCACTCATGATATAAGATTTGCAAATGAATATGTACGAATTTATAACATATTTGAAATGTAGTGATAGAACCTTTAAATGTAATGCTTCATCTAAATTCCTACACCTACAAAATCAATCACACCCCTTATCAACTTCTAACTACATAAATAATAACCATCCCTCTAAATCAAATAAGCTTTTACATTGCATTGTACACAGGATTACTAGTTTTATTCCTCCCATAAAATCCACCCATAAAATCCCATGCGTGCACTAAATATAGAGACCATTGAATCAACACAAGTCTAAAAAGAAAAAGTGTGGAAGGTGGCACTAAAATAGAGCAGGAAAATTAGGGAAAACTTTATTGATGCAAAACAACTTTTTCGTTCCTTTCAAATATTATTAGGTAGTAGATAAATCCAAGTTTAGTGAATTTTGTTTGTGGGCTTTTGGTCAACACGTTTGCTAACCCGCACATTTTCTTTATTCCTCGACACTGATTTTTGAACTGGGTGTTTGTAGCGCAAAGCAAAATTATTGAACATTCACAAATGTTATAAAAAGTGGGAGGAACAACAGTAAAAGAACGTAGAAAACACAAGCAGGAAATAATCTCTTTTCTTTCAAATGGCAATCACTACGCCGACGCGGTCTTTATAAGAATCTGCAAATGTGCATCTCATATGAATGGACTGTGTTTCATATATTAGTGGCAAACACCTGCTTTGCTTAAAGTTGAGAGAGTTTAGTTTATCGAATTGTGATGAACTTGATTGTTGCCACGTATTTTCCTTTTTTCTCTTACTGATTTTCGAACACTCGTGTTTTTTAATCAGAAAGCGAAATCAAAGTCACGAAGAGCGTAGAACGGACAAAGAAAGCGCTTCCAATTCCCATTCATTTATTTCCCGTGTAAACTCTCTGCTGTTTCTTTCAAATGTCAATTCCTGCGCGGATGCACTCTTGACCATGTCTTTGAGATTCTCCACAAAAGGAAATGAACCTCAAAATAAGCAATAAGAGTATTTATGGGATAATACCATCTTAACATTGTTCTTTTTCTTATATATTTGCAATTGGATTTGAGGGGCAAGAAATGTCGAAAAGGATACAAATGCAATGTTTTTTATGTTTCTTACTCTATCATATAGGTGGAGTTACCAAACATTCAAGGTAGTAGTGTCATATGTTCATACAAGAAGAGGAATTTGATGAATTCCTATAATAATAGAAAGATTGAACTAATTTTAAAATGTCATAGTGAAGGAAAGTTACATGTTTTGGAGATGTGGAGGAGGACCTCTCACAACCACTCCACATACTCGCTTGAGTGAGGAAGGATAAACAAAAACTTTTGAATCAACATATATTTCAATCATTCAGTCCATGTGACAACATATATTTCAAGTATTTTTTCAAATAGTTCACATGCTTCCACATTTTCTAGGCCACTTGTAAGTAAAACATCTAACCAAATTCTCTTCTACACAATGCTTTGGCACATGTTCACACCCCTGTTTCAAAGACCCTCTTTTAACATAGTTTAGGAGTATGCTTAGTGAAGGTGAATTGAACAAATTGGACACCTATGTATCGACCGCATTCGCTGAACCACTTTAAATACTAAAATATTATTATAAGCTTGTACAACATGTTTCACATGAATGTTTCCGTTCTGGAATAGAGTTTCTATCCTTTCATTCTTTTGAGAAACAGATAAGGGTTAGGGCTAGGAGGAATACACAAATGTTGAGAGGGTGTGCGTGTACCGTAGAGAGAGATCAGATCGATTGCGAAGAACTCCTTTTTGTCTAGGAAGGACTACCTGCAAGTAAGAACACAAGACCACCAGATTCTAATTAGACAATAAATGAGGGAACTGCCTTAGGCCCAGGAAATATTAGACTTCCTTTCGAAGGTGGTTCTATGTATCTGAATTAACACAAATTCTAACAAAGAAGTTATTGCCAAATTACAATTTAATTGCCTCGTTAAAACAATAGAGGAAAGGCTGGTTTTGGTTTTGAATCACAGTGACCGATGCCGGTCACTGTCACCGGTACCGGTTTTTGATAACCGATATCGGTAGGGGCAGTGATTTAGGGGCTTTAGTGAAGGTTGGCTATAAGATGGCTATGGTGTTTATTAGGCTGGTAAATGATTGGGGATAGGTAATGGGGGTGATGGAGAAGACTCAGAGAATATGTGGGGCTGTTCTTGGGGCAATGTATAGAGGAATGACATGTTAGATGTAGGGTGTTCCGGGTAGTGGATCGGGAGTAGACTTATAATTACTGTGATTCAGAAGTCCAAGAAATGTTATTAAAAGAATGTACAAGACACTACTTACTAGTTCCTGATGAAGATACAGGTCCAAGGACTGTGATGACGAAGGCAGGGTTCAGGTAGGATGATCTGACAATCCAAGATGAGCTATCTTCTCTCCCAATGCTTGGATGAGTGTCGTTGTGCTCTAGTTACTCAGTTACAGTCTTGGGCTCGATGTCCTTCTCTACAAACTCTTCTCTTTCCTTCACTTGTCTCTGCTCTGCCAAGTGAATTCGAATCTTTCCAATGAATTCTAGCCCTTTTGTTTTTGGTTGGGGGAGGTCATTTACAGGGAACCGATGGCGGTTACGTAACCGACGGTGGTCGAGTAGGAACCGATGTCGGTTAAGTCAAAGTGGGCTATTTTTAGTAAAATAGCCAACCTTCCCTCCTTTTCTCCCGAGGAATTAGTTGTGGGCTTGGTCAAGTCATTATTAGGTTGATTTTGGTGCGGGTCAAGAATAATTAGTCATGGGTGTGGATGTAGACCAAGTTATAAGTCTTAATTAGGTTAGTTTAGGGTTAGGGCTAGGTCATGATGAGGTGGCGAAATGAGGTGGCAGGTTTGGAGATGTGGATTTATTAATTATAAGGTAATTAATAAATAATTGTGCAAGGTTTAGGTGGTGAGGCTAGGTTGGGAAATGAGATGCGGGCACAAGGGGTCATAAGACACAAATTTGGTGTCTACACAACATTCAACACACGCAAGATACAAGAAATGACCAAGATACATCAAATACAACAATTGTTCCGTACCAAGAAGTCGCATGTGTCCCAATATAGATCTGTAGAATTAAAATTTGGACATTATGCAACATGTTGGTGGTTCTAATGTCTCATTTAAAAAAAAACACGAGAAGCTAACAATGGGGTACATACACAAAGATGGGTTACAAAATTCTAGACACATTTAAGAAATAACAAAAACGCATACATTTGTATATCCAGCTATTCGACAAGGTTTGAAAATGATCAAGCTTAAAATGCATATATATTACTTACTAATACAACTTGATCTTTATTTACATTTGATATATAATGCGTATAACATGCTATAACATGTACAAATTATAACATGTATGTGTCACTTTTTTCCAATTCCTTAGGCAACATACTAGGCTCGAAAACGATATAGATTTCCAAGCCAAAGGCATGGGCTGTCATTTTTAAATGTGAAATGTTTTCAATGTTGAATTTCAACTTCAATCATAGAGGGAATTACAAATTTTATACAATTTTATTATTAAATCATGACTACAATGAAGGGAAAATTGTCCTCTTTCGATGATACAATCTTATTGATTTATTGTGATTGTAAGGATATTAAATATAAATATTTGTAAATATGTCTTCCTATGTCATTATATTGATAGAAAATGCATGTCTAACTATTTAACGTAACGCGTTTGATGCCCACATCCATATTTTCAAAAAATTATACCTTGACATATCTTGGACCTAATTCAATACACATTTACGAAAGAAAAATCTTATTTTGAACTAATTTCTAGGTAGTTACGAAGTGAGAACAATCAAATATCTTTTTAAATCAAATTCATCTCCTACTTATGGTAAAATTCATTAATAACAAAATATTTATAATAAAATTTAAAACAAGAAATAAAGGCTCCCATAATATAGGAAATAAATTAAAATGTACCTTCTAAGAGGATCTACACTATAAACAACTTGATGTAATAGAGCACATAAAGTAGGAAAGAGTTCCATAAAACAACATATGACACTAATAGTCCATGTCAAAAAAACAGTTGCCTTCCAATCCTACTAAGACAAAGACTCCAACACCAATCACAACACCAACACCAAATCAAATCAATTCCCTCTAGTAAAGAGTTTTGTGCATGTCATGTCTATTGTGATCCCTAACCTTTCTCTATTCCACCTGAACCAGATACCATGAAAGCAACCTATCCCCAAATCTCTTTCTAGTACCTTTCAATGCATCAACATAGCTTCCATAGTTTTGACATGACTCTTTTGGTAGAAAGTGATTCTTCCTCTAAATCCACAACCCCTTATTTCTTAAATATTTCCCTACTACAATCAATTGAAAATAGATTTAGAAGTGATTTTAGACTCAAATCAGAAGACCCAATAACATGTGCAATGTGGGTGTGAGATCGATAGAACTCTTATAATTTTATCAAAGTAAATTATCTTACATAAAAACTAATCGAAAGATAATTGTACATTTAGAACTCCAATCAATGGGTTTCAATCAGTCTAAGTCAATACTAAACCAAAAATATCCATGCAAAATTATATTGGTTCAATGGAAAACAATAGTTTACCTCAATCAATATTTAACCTAAATGGTTAAATTTATAGGGGGTAGTAAATGATTGTATATTATTCTAATCAACTAGTTTCGAAGAGAATTAAAAAATATGAGGATAATACATAAACAATTATAGATAGACATAAACAAATTAAAAATTTACTAATAATAAGAGGGAAAAGAAGACTTAAGTGATATTATAGATTGTGTGTGAATCTAAGTTGACTTGATAAATGGAAAAGGATTGGAAATTATCTAATAAGGATTCATCTCTCGAAATTATGTCTTGCAAAGATTCATCGACTAAGGTGTATGGCATGGCCAAAAGTGTATGGACACTATGGAAATTTCATACTATAATGTTCCTTTATGCTCTCATCTCTCGAAACTTTATGGGTTTTCACATTGCTTCGTGATCTTCTCCTTTATGCAATATAGAATTTGACATTGTATGATGTTTATTATGTAGCTAATTGAATATTTAAAACCCTAAATGGTGAGTGAATCATGTGTAACAAACATTGGTTTGGTTATGGGTAGGGAAAATTTTAGTGGTGAATATTCGTTAATTCACGAATATTTCGGTATTCAAAATTTGAAATTGTGAATTTTTGGGTATGAATAGGGACTGGGTCACCAATATTTTTTGGGTACAACTTAATGTTAGGGTCGGTTCACCTAGGAGTTTCCACCGACAACCGATTGTTATCATTAAAATTTCCCTTATAGTGAAATTAAAATATGTCAAATTCACCTCATATATATATTCTATGTAAGTATTTATAGTTTATTATTCATAGTTCTAAACATCAAACTTTGGAACCTTCGTAAATTTATGATTACCAAATATATTTCATTAAGGATTTATGCTTTTAAAATTGGAAGACTAGTGAATAGAGGAAAAAAATTTCTTTCTACTATCAAGGTACTTGGTTTTTTTTTTGTACTTGTAGTATGTATGTGGCATACTATTTTTTCGGTAGCATGAAGAATGCTACCATCCCGTAACATTCAACATGGTACCGGTCGGTAGCATTCAACATTGATCTTGGTTACCCATCATTAGCATTGTAATGATACCGAAAAATCAACATAAAGAATTCTTGACCGACTAGTAGCATTTTATATTTTGACCGATGTAGCATTCTAAATGGAAATGCTACCGGCCAGTAGCATGTTGCATGCTACTAGCCAATAGCATGTTGCATGCTATTAGCCATTAGCATGCTACATGCTACCATCCGAGATAATGTATGCTAGTGGTTGGTAACATGAAACATGCTATCGGCGGTAACATGTGACATGCTACCGGCCAATAGCATTTTGTATGATGTCGGTCGGTAGCATGATGACGTGTTACCGGACGACAACATTCGCATGCACGGCATCTACTGCGGTGGTAGCATCCATTGTTATTTTAATAACATTTAAAATATTTAGAACTATTTAGATTTCAATTTCGTTTATCGAATTTAAATATTTTCATGTATAGGTAAAATGGCTTCTCTGAATAATCAACGAAAGGTAGAAACACAAAAAAGAAAAGGTAGCATAGCAATTTTTTTCAGCCCCACAAAAAAATGAAGACCCAAGTTGCTACCATTGGAAACATGAACAAGGGTATTGGTAAGTTATAACAGACTATCATAACCATTTGGAATTTTGCTATTTTAAGTTTTTCATTAGTAAAGTTTATTTTTTTAATAATTTTCTAATGGTCAAAACATTTTTCATTTTTGAAAACAAAAACCTTTTCATGTTAATTTTATTCAGAATGAACAAGTAAACCGAAACATAAACCCTAAGGAAATAATTATTTCAGTAGATGAAGATTATATAGACCCAGACATGTCAGAGCTTGAAGATATTCCTATTGGTAAGTTGTAACAGACTATCATAACCATTTGGAATTTTCTGTTTTAAGTTTTTCATTAGTACAGTTAAATTGTTTTTAATAATTTTGTAACGGTCAAAACATTTTTTGTTTTTGAAAACAGAAACCCTTATGTTAATTTTATTTAGAATGAAACAATAAACCAAAACATAAACCCTAAGGAAACAATTATTTCAGTAGATGAAGATTATATTGACCCAAACATGCCAGAGCTTGAAGATTGTCCCGAATGCCAAATGCATTTAAGAGATGAAGGTTCAAATGAAAATATTCTAGCTAGAAGATGATAATGACAAAAACCTTCAAAAAAATAAGTTTGGGAGAAAGAAGAAAACATCTTGGACAATTGGAAGGTCGTTTCAAGTAGATTGGGCAACAAAATTCCCATTTATTGAGCCTGTACAACCAGATAATGGTAGTGATACTCCCAAAGAATGTAGATGTACTATTTTTACTTAGAAATTGGGTAAAGAACATAGAATGTAGCTTAAATTGGACACTATAGAGAAACATTGTGGAAAATTCTATTACATAGTCACTGACAATGATGGGAAAAAAAAAGACTCATAGATGGAAAACTGCAAAGGAGTGCATGCATGTAAGATATAAGGAGGAATATGCCAATAAAATGAAACACACATAAAAATTTAGGAGAAAGGAGGCACCATAAATGCAAATTTTGGAAAAATCTACAAATGAAAATCGAAGGCAAAAAACTCGTAGTTTTCAACCATATTCTTTATTTTGAAAATGGGAAGACTAATTTCAAAATTTTCAGAATATAAAAATTGTCCAAGTTCAATGGGTTTCCAAACCTTCCAAATTCACATTGGTTAGAGAGTAGTTCCTTGGAAATGGAGAGATGTGTAGCGATGATTAAATAAGAATATCTGAAAGAAAATGTAATGAATGCAAGTTTCATCTCCCTTTAAATTGATGAGTTTCTGAGCGTTGACAACACTTCCTAGTTTTGCATGTATTTATATACATTCCAGAACCACACTAGAACACCTCGTCTACTATCGGTTCATAAAATGAAAGAAAACTACAATGTTGAAAATATCTCCAAATTGGTGATATCTAATTTGAAGGACATATCAGGAATGGATAATTATTCTATAGCAAAAAATTTGATTTGTGTGGGTGCTGATGGTGCATTAGTGATGTAGGGTCACATAAATGGTCTATGTGTGCGTCTCTAAGAATTTGTTTCTTATTACATGATTCGTATTCATTGCATGGCTCACAGGATGAATATTGCATATAGGATAGTAAGCACTTTCAAATTTGCTGAGAAAGTTGAAGAGCTTATCCGTGAAGTGCATGCCTATATGTCAAGCAGTCTGAAAAGATTTCTAGAGTTTCAAAATTTTTCACTTGGGGTCACAGATGGTAAGAAACTTCTTAAAGATGTTGATACTAGATGGATTTCTATGTATGAGCCTGCACACAAAGTTTTTGAGGAATATCCATCTTTAATTGGTTTCATGTATAAGAACCGTAGGAAAGTGTATGGGGATAAATATTTTCTTTACCGACTTACAGACTTTGAAACATTGTTAACACTTTGTGGGATTCTTCCAATGTTGCATGAGATGAATTGCATAACAAAACTTGCACAAGAATGGTCCATATATATAGCTGACTTCATTAGGTTCAGAAAAAGGGTGTGTCAGACTCTAGATGTGTTATATAACTCTGATGAATGATTTAAAGGATGTTTTTTTAGTCACTAGAAATATCTTAAAGATTAAAAAGATCCTAACATCTACTTCAGATTCAGTATATCTGGTCATTTGTATCTTTATTAACATAGGAAAGAGATTAAAAGGCACACATTTGATACACGATTAGATGTTCTTTAGAGCAGAGCTTGAAGAAGTGCCTATTACATGTAATTTATATGATGCTATTATATCTGAAACAAGGAAAAAAATCAGAAAATCTCCCAATTCTTATTAAATGATATCAAAGATCGTTTCAAAAAGGAGAGCTTCTTGAGGCCATGGGAGTTGTCAATCCTAACTTTTGGAATCCTCTAAGAGGCACTTTGCTGATACATTTAAAAGACACATGGGTACTATAATTAAACATTTTTCACAATCAGTTGAATGTAATGGATTTCAGATTAATGGTATTCTTCAAAAGGAAACTCTTGCATTGCAATCAAATGATTTCGGACAGGTAATGAAGGAACAATTTGATGAATTGAAAGATCCAACAGAGAAGGGAGCAATAACACTTCTATGGAAAAGGTTGTATCCTAGTTCAATCCTTCGTGAAAGCATAAGTGATTATTTTGATTGTATGAATTGTGTCAAATAATGATATTGGGATCAATTGAAGACGAAAGAGTTTTCAGCGCATTAACATTTATAAAATCAAAATATCGAAACAGGCTTGATAAAAATCTTGAGACCTGCTTGAGATTGTACGTTTCAAGATATGATGTGGATACCTTTCCTTACGAATGGGTAATGGTTGTATGGAATTCTCTTGTAGAGAGGAGAGGGATCAGTAATACTAATACAGGGAGTGCAGATAACAATGAATCAGTGACTGAAAATCACAACCAAAGATTAGATAAAAGTGTTGGGCAACAATCTTTTTAGGATAACTTTGCATTTGATCTAGTTGATATTGAATAAAGAAGACTGACTATACATTTTTATTCTAGATAGAAATTTTCATAACAAGATTCTTATTATAATTATGTATATTGTTATTTTTGTTATGCACCTATACATTTTTGAATATTATTTTCATTGTTGCAATGTGTTTACTATTTATATTATTTAAATGTGTCATACTTATTATTCTGTTTTCTTTTAAATGAAAAATATAATTACATTATTAGAGAATTTTCACTATTTTTGGATAATTTTGATTTTTTTCTTTGAAATATAAATGCTACTTGTATTTCACTGTTATGTCAAAAAAATTATTTCAAAAGGATAATAATAATAAATTTACCATGTAATAAATATAACAAACATAATCAAGAATAACAGTCACATTAAGAATCAGTTTGAATAGAAAAATGGTCACAATTAACAATATATTATAACAAAAGTAAAAGTAAAATGCAACAATCCACATTGATTAAAGTTTGTAACTTTCAATATTTTCATATAATCTAAAATAACTTTAAAAAATATTCAACAAAAAAATTATAATTTCATAATGTCTTTTGCAGATTCAACTTAAAGAATATTCTTCTCTATGTCAACAAAGTATTTTATAAATTATAAGAATAATAAGTACTTTTTTTTTTATAGTTAAGGTGGGTTGAAGGGACCCGTTCCTATTAAAAAGATGAGGCTAAATCCTCAGGAAAACAAGAGGGCTATAAAAGCCAAAAAATAGCTGCAAGCCAGCTTTACAATAGATAGAGCTATCCTAAAATTCCTTCCCACCCTGGGATGGAAAATAATCATCAATGCTTCCCATGCGACCTTTTTTATTTTTCGCCTCTTTACTTCTTGCCATTTTCCGAGATCGGACGAGATAACCAACGCAAGGTCGTTGGGCTTCACGGGGGCCATCAAATTACAGTACAAAATCCTAATCTGATTTTGTGCTTTACGAAGAATGTCCTCTTTTTATGCCACCTCCAACCAATTGTTCATCTTGAAATTCCATCTTTGTATCCTTCTTATCTAAAGTAGCGTTTTACCATTGGAGGAGGATTATATGGATTATCTTTAAATTTTGATGTAGAAACCAAATCCGGGTTTACAGAACCCCATCTACTCGAGGATGACGATCCATTTTTTTCCCGATTTCTGATTCTTATTGAAGGGACAAGATGCTTGCAAATGTCCTGCCTTTCTGCACAATCTACATCGAAATGCAGTATTCTCATAATCTAAGACCTGGGTATGCTAAAAATTACCAAATTTAAGGTTGATTCGATTAAGTATTCCTTTGCTTAAATCAATTTCAACACAAATTTAGGAAAACGAACATAGGCCTGAATGTGTTCTATCCAAATCCTCTTTTATAAATTTTCCCAAAGTGTTTCCAATATCTTCCAGGGCATACCACAAATGTAGGGGGAGGTTAGGAAGTCTGACCTAAATTGGTGTTTTGGCCACCGAATAAGTATTTGGATCAAAATCTGGGAACCATGGGGTGATGAATAAACCCATGACCCTAGAACTAGGGTCCATCTGTCAAACAATGTTGGTAATCTTCAGGTTCCCTAAAATGGAAAATGAAAAAACCCTTGGAGTAGAGAGAGATTTCACATTTATTGGTCCAATTTTCAAAGATCCACTGATACAGGGCTATGGAGGAAGGCCAAAACCCATTAAACCTACCAACCACCGCATCCCGCATTAGATTTTTGTAATATTCTTCAACTTCTGGATTGTAAATGGTGAGCGAAGGAATGTCCTCACCAGTTGATTCGACTGGTAGCCCTGGTTAGTTACAATTTTCTTGCCCGAGGAATGGCTACCCCTATTTTCTAGAGCCTCCTTGAAGGAGGTCACCTATTTATGAAGCCCGAGCCATGGTTTCCGACTCCCCACTCCCCGATTCCTCTCTTCAACCCCGACCTACTGCCCCAGTGCTGCATCCGGATTCATTTTTGTGCCCTAGGGTTCGGGCGTAGAGTGTCTCCTCCTCCTCCTCATGCTCACCGGCTCTGTCCAACACTCCTTTACCGACCCGAGCCACCTTCATAACTCAGTTGGCACCCCGTGCATCCTCCTTCCCACCACAGATCTTCCTTCCGCCGTTGACTCTATCCTCGCTCACGTCGCCACATTATTTTTCTCCATAGCAATCCTCGAGATTCCACTTCCTATGATCAATAATGATTTGGATAAAGTGGTTTGGGATAACTCTCATGCTATAATGCCAAACATGCCTCGTCACATTGAACACAAGATTCGTGCCTGACCCTGACCCCTGTCGCATTGAACACCGATCCGGCTTGGTACCACATCAAGATACCACCTCCGCCCTTGAATGTTCGGTGACCCACCGGAACTACCTATCCAAGTAATGATGAGCTATAGAGGTGGCAAGCCCATGGAATGGACCCCGAGACCTCCCACATATAGCCCACATTCCCCACCGCTAGGTAAACCATGGTGAATAATAAGTACTTTTACCATATAATAAATATAGAAAATATAATCGAGAATAACAATCACATTCAGAATCAATTTGAATAGCAAAACAGTCACAATATAAAAAAATTAAAAGTAAAATGACACAATCCACATTGATTAAAGTTTGAAACTTTCATATTGTCATATAAACAAACAATTTTATAAAAAGATTAAACAACAACAATTATAATTTTATAATGTTTTTGTATATTCAACTTTGAGAAGATTCTTCTATATGTGCTTCTTTTCTCCTGCACTAATGAAATTTCTTTGACGACACCAGATTGAACCAAATTATTTGCAAAAGCTTCAATATTTGAAAGAATCACTTTTTTTTATTTGAAACTTCACAAGAAGAAAATAATATTTGATTGTCTTCAGCTTGATTCTTTAATAGTATGTTTGGATCCATTGAATTTTCCTTTATAATTCTTCTCAATGTATTATTCTACTTGTTTAGGATAACAAGCTTCTCTTTCAATTAATTGTTGCATTTACACTTTTCCTTGCACTTTGTAAATGCAAATTAAGAACACTAGCTTCATTCTTCAAATTTTCATACTTTGACTACATTTCACAAGAGAAAAACTATTAGTAAAATTTCAAAAAATGAAAATAATACTTGAAAATTTAGTAAGACTTACCAATGCCTTATCTCGTTCCGCATTTGCTATAACTACAAGGCCCTTGTCTCATGACCACATATTGTGGTAGGCTTGTGCTTTTGCATTTAAATTCTCAACTTTTTTCAACATAATGTTCAACACTTCATCATCATAATTATTATCAAATGTTACAGAGAACCAGACACAACCTGATTGATCAAAATATCAATATTTCTTGGTTCATTCTAATGTGAAGAATACAAGATATGTCTTTGGTTATGATTTTTATATCTTGAATTTATTTCTTTTATCATAAATTTCGCCCTAAAATCTCAAATTTTCATTTCTTCAACCTCCTTAGAAATAATATCAATAGTGCCTTGTATTTTAGCAGCCAAAATAACAACAAGTGGAAAAGAATTTTTCTAATCATCAATTAAGATAAGTGCCAACTCCGTGTCTTTGGATACGGTGTTCTTGATCTATCATGTCTTCCCGAAGAAGGTTGTCTTGCCACATGAATCATATCTTAGGGATTGAATGTTCCATTCCCAATAATTCTTCTTTCAATCCCAAGATAATCCTCATCTAAATCAGTATCGTTCAACATGAAACACCTTGTCCACTAGGAAAAGTGCCCATTGAAATTGTTCTAAATTCAGAGGGAAAATTAAGTGTCCCCCTTCTTTCCACGCAAGTTTAGAAAATGAGAAAATGAAATATTCTTGCTAGTGAACATTTTCCTCATATTTCTTAGTGGGGGTGGTGGAGGTGGCATTTGCATTTATGGTGGACACTGAAATGGAGGCCCTAAGACATTGAATTGTAATTTTGTAAATAATATGAAGAAATTCAAAATTCAAACATAATAGAAATGAAAAATAAATAAATTCATATAAGATTATTAAAAATTAAAATTACTTTGATCAGAGGAATGTTGTTGAGGTGCAAATGAATCCTGATTTTGTTCATGTTGTTGTTGTGGAGGAGTAGACTAGAAATACTGGTAGATGTGATCTAAAATATAATTTAGAATTATCAATTAAATATCTATCAGAGTGTTGAATTTTATATCATCAATTATCAGTAAACATATAAAAAAAAGAGATTCAAAACCTGGGGCAACAGACTGAGGTATTGAAGAAATTTCTACATCTTGCATTTGAGGTCGTTGATACCCTATTGTACTAGTAGTTTTTACAGAAAAGCAATATAAATTACATGAATTTTTAAATTTGAAACACATAAAAGTTTTATATAATGAATTCCATTTATTTTTAAAAAAATTAAACATATATACATCTTAAATTTAAATACTGTGATTAATGCATGTGGTATTTTGGATGATTGGGTATGAGGTTTTATGGAACTCCTCATATTTTTAGCATGTGGAGGGGTGTCCTCCTTCTCATTGATCATTAGAAATAGTATGCGAGAATCTCTTGAACACGGTAGTAAGTTACCTCGATAGCAACATCCCTTTGTGATGTAGCTGCAACTGCCACCTTCTATTATAATTTAACAATAAACTATTAATTCATTTAAAATATTAAATTTAAAAGATAAATATTAATAATTACAATATGAAAAACAATAATTAAAAACCATCTAATAAAAAATTAGGACTCACCTCTTTCTCTTCAATTGTTAGTGTTAAATTCAAAGCTGGTAGCTTTGAATGCATTGTTGTCGGAGGAGAGGTGCCACGTAAATTATATAGAGACTCATAATATAAAGAAAGAATACAATTTTTGAGCTGATAGTAACATTATCATTCAAATGAATAATTGCCAAATCAGCTCTTATCCTAGAGGATACGTGTTATCCAAAATTCACCCTCAAGGTAATTTTGGATAACATGCATCAATTTATTCAGTCCCGAGCAAGTAGATTGATTCAAGGCCCAAAATCATGTTTTTGGGTCCCCTCGGCCTTTTTCTAACTCTCCCATCCAAGAAGAAATCCCAACGAGTTAGAAAAAATGGAAAAAATGCAAAAAATAAGGTTGCAGGACTGTTTTAAAGCATTTCGGGTCTGAAGGGTTCGGGTCAAATACTGAGGTTTGTCGTACCAAGCTTGGGGCCGAAAAAAAAGAAAGAAAATACATCTAAGTCTTTGTTTCGCGTGGTTTGGGACAGCCGGGAAAAAGTACGTGTGGGACGTGAATCGGCCGGTTTGCCGAAAGACAGTCCATTTCGGGCGGTTCGGAGATATTTGTCCCAAGATCCATAAACTTGATTGGGACATCGGGACGTGAAAAGCCAAAACGGCCGAAAGTAGGAAAAATCATCTAAGTCTTTGTTTCACGCAGTTTGGGATAGTCGGGACAAAAGTACGCGTGGGATGTGAATCGGCGGTTCTTCGAAAGACAGTCCATTTCGGGCGGTTCGGAGATATTTGTCCTAGGAAGTCCGGGACAGTTGGGACAAAAGTACGCGAGGGACGTGAAAAGGCGAAATGGCCGAAAAGAGACAAGGAGGCTGCTCATGGACAAATCGAGAATGTGCCACGTGTCGGAGGAGGAAAAGTTGGAAATTTGGCTAAGTGTTTCACCAAAAATCTAAAAGGAGTGTTTTGGCCATTTGCCCACCAATGAATCGGAGTCATGCCACGTGTCCAAGTGGCAAGAAATTTTCAAAGGATGAGTCTGCGGATGAACCAGAGCCTGACATGTGTCATCCAAGTGGCGGAGTGCGGGGAAAATTTGAAATTTTTTCCAAAATGCAAAAAGAGGTAAAATTCAAATTTTTTTCCAGCGATCCGTTTTGGGCTTGTTTTTGCCCTAAATCTTCAAATGGCCATAACTTTCAATCCAGAGCTCATTTTTTCGTGTTCTTTATATCAATGGAAATCTGGTGAAATTCTCTATAAGATTTTGAGGTCATTTTGCATTTTGATTGAGTTTGGAGAGATAAAATCAAAAAAATGCCTCTAGCACGTAGTAATGGCCGAGAAATGACGTTTCAACAACCACTTTAATGTAAAAGATAGTTCGCCGCTTTTAAGTTTGCTAGGTTCTCACCTACCTCCATAATGAGATGAATTAAATGCAACCTAGAGGTGGTTAGGGTAGATTTGGATTTCCTCTCTCTTCCCTCTCTCATTCTTCCTATAAATTGTAAGGAGGGGCTTCTTTCTAAGCATTGGACATTCTTGTTTTGCCCCTCCCTTCTTCTCTTTGGTAGGTGAATTTGTGGAGTTCAAACCTCCCATTTAAAACTGTAATGCAACTTTGCCTCTTGGCATTTTTAGTGTATTGTATCAATCTTTGGAGCAAGTAATGCATGTCTGTGGATGAGTCTCAACCCTCTCTGTGTTCATTTGCATCCTCCTGATATTTCACTACAAATTTTGTTATCTGTGCATGATCTTGCATCACATTTTAATGGTTTGTGTTTATTGGCAAGATAGGTGTTCTTCATTCCTCAGTGCATCACCTTTGTTAGTTTAGGTTTATTTTTATGCATCTTCTTACCCTGTCTCCTTGGCAAGTTAGATTAGATTTTGAGTAAACCCTCTGCATTCTTTTGTGTGCATCTGAACAGAGGAATAGGAACCGGCCTTCATCTGGAGAGATTTTCTGATTTCGCAAGGTCCCACACTTGGGAAAAGCTCCATGTTATGCAATCACACTGAGAGTCTCAACCCATCGAGTTGCAGACACTCAGGGGTGGTGTGATTTTGCACTAACAATTTTGGCATGCCCGGTGGGACCTTACAGGTCTTCACTTTTATTGCAACAAGATCGATGTGCACTTGTTGTAAGTTCCACTTTGAAAGAGCTTAAAATCACACATCCGGTGACTCCAAAAGAAGCATAATCCGCTGGTTTCAAGCCCAAGTTGGCAAATTTATGAGAAGAATACTGACTGACCGGAGTCAAGAACTAGGGAGGAATGATTGTTTGTTCATCTACACCTATCTCCGGAAGAGAGAGAAGGGGAAGAAGATCTCAAAGATCTCCATCTCCACCTAATAGAACCTTGTCAACACCTCCACTTTGATAGGCCTTTCATCCAATCAATAAGGGTTCTCGGGCCAATGAATGGTGCAACCACCGAATCCGTATGTTAATTTCACTTTGGTAGCCCACTTTCTCTCAATGCACAACATCCAATCCGGTTGCAGCATTGAAGAACATTCCATACTTCATCTGGAGATAACCAGACTACTCCCGGTGATCATGTTAAAGACATTGCCAACCTTTGTGCAATTCATGAAATCAATGATATGCAATTCTTTGTCAAATTCTTGGCATCCTCATTCAAGGGGAAAGCTTTATAATGGTTCAGAGCCTTGCCTCGAGTTCTATTAAAAATTGGAATCAGCTATGTATAGCCCTCCATGAGCAAAGTTTGGGGAAAAGGGAGACAACTTGTCCCTTTCGGAGCAGATGACAACTATCAAAAGAGCTCCCAATGAGCATCGGCTGATTTTAATTTCAGATTTCAAAGGACTTGGGAGAGAATTCCATGGCAATGTTGAGAAGGTTCTTTTCTTTACTACCTTAAAGCTCTAAATTTTGATATTTCTATGTTGATTCAGTCCACGGGAGGCATAACTATCCCTATGGCTTATAACATTGCCATTAGGCGAAAATTGTTTGATTCAAGCTAGAAAGCTAGCTCCTAGGCCTCCAATGCCATTATATCCAAGTTTAGAGAGCCCAAGTACTAGATAAGTGCCTAATTTAGCTTCTATTCCCACTCCTAGAAATCGAGTTCAAATGAAGCTTCTACTTCATCTTCTAGTGCCTCAAACGAGCTTCAGAATTCATGAAGCAATTGAAAAATCTAGGTAATGAATTGGTTACACTCAAAAGGAAACAAGCTCAAGGTTTTAGACCTTCCTTCCATCCTCAATCTCATCCTAACAGGTAGCCATATCAGCCTCAAAGACCACCCAATATAGTGCAGAATCGAATCAAGCAAGGCCTCCTGCCAATGCAGACCATTTCGGTCGATAACCCCAATGTTGCATCCACATACGTGAGCTTTGGTACCGGTGTAAAATAACATGGCCCAAGAATATGATTGGTGTTTCCGATGCGATCACCACATAACCAATCAATGTGCTTTAACGGTGCATTAAATCAGGCTCTTATGATGCAAACCATTGGTGGGTCGCAAGAATCCAGCCACGAAGAGGATCAACAACAAGAAGCACCTCAGCAAGGAACATCTACAAACGAAACTACTCTTGTCAATTGGCAGGCTGAAAATTTCTATGGTATGAATCAAGTACCCTCTCAAAGTGTTGCTTTGCCAACACAAGGTCAAAAAGGAGAAATTTGGGTGAAGGAAAGCCATTGGATCCAAGTAATCCACAACCTTCCACCACTCCAAAAGCTTTTGGCAAACAAAATGTAGTCCCAAACATGCAAGGAGCACCCAAACCAACTCCTAAACCAACTCAAATACCAGTTGTTGCTGCCCACATGCAAGGGATGAATATGCAAACCAAGGGACAGCAAAGAGATCCTTCATCACCATTAGTATCATTGATCAGATGAAGAAGACAAATGTAAATATATCAATGTGGGAATCCCTATCTATCCTAGGCCAGAGAGATTTGTTACAAGCTGCCATGAAGGACTGGCCAACTTTGAATCAAGCAAGTCCGAATGCAAGAGAAGGTGCTCACAAATCTTGCCTTGACTGAAGGGAATCATGGAGGATAGAAAGGTAAAATGTTGAAACCCCCTCCTTTTTATGTCTCATTAATCATTGGAAACCAATTGGTGCACAATTGCATGATTGATTCAGGAAAGTAGCTCAGTGATGCCCAAGCAAATAGCTGATCAGCTAGGACTTCAATATGAAACCATATCCAAAGGGGTAGTGCGGTTGGATGGGACAAAGTAACATGTGATTGGGGTGATTAGAAACTTGAGTCTTACCTTGCATGCATGTCCAAATGTTGTTGTTTTACAAGATGTATCAGTTATAGACCTTCCACCACTCTTTGCCCTATGTTTATCAAGAGATTTCACAGCCAAGATTGGAGGATATTTGTCTGCTGATTGGTCACACATGTTGTTCAGAACAAGGTATGGAACCAAAGCTACAATCAGGTCTGAACCTATTGTAAACTTCCACATTGAGCCCTACACTCCAAGTCAGATCAATGCCAACTGTTCGGCATTTGATCAAGAAGATCACCCAAGCATTGATGAAGCTGACACCAAGGTTGGAAGCATCCTGGATCTAACTCTCGATGAATGGGAAAACAAGGTGCATGCTTTTGATCCTTATCAAGAAGTAGAAGAATCGAGCTAGGAGTCTATTGCATACATAAAAAAATCAGCCCATTCCTAGCATCACCAAGCCGGACCACAAGGATGACAATGAGGTATGACATCTGTTTTTTATGGATCAAGGAGTAGACAAGGTGTCGGAGGGGGAGCCGTGCTAGTTTCACCTCAAGAAGTAAGGTACTATTCAACTTTTAGATTTCAGTTTGCATGCTCCAATAACACTGCTGAATATGAAGCCTTGGTACAAGGGATGCATTGAGCAATAAAGAAAGGAATAAAGAACTTGCAAGTCTTTGGTGACACTGAATTGATTGTAAATTAGGTCAAAGGGCAGCATCCTGCCAAGAATGATCTGCTCAAGTGCTACAAGAACAGGGTGTGGGACCTCATTGAATATTTTGAGGGCTTTGGCATCAAATCAGTTCCTAGGAAAGAGAACCAAGCTCTACCGTGAGCTTACGCAGCAGTTGGGGCAGCCTTTGACATTGTGGAAAGCATTCAAAAGGACAAGGTACAACCAAACATCCATGTGATTGTGAGGCCTTTAGTGCCAGATAACAATGTAAGTTGGCAAGTGTTTGAGAATGCCTAGCAAATCATCCATTTCTTGCAAGAAGCTGAGTTCTCAGTTAAAAATCAGGGAAAATTGGAACAGAAGTATATTGACCAAGTGGTACATTTGAGAACTAACAATCTTCTCAAGGGACTTATCACTTGGAGTCCATTTTCAATCCCAATGATCAGTTTAGGAAAGAGAAAGCAAAAATTTAGGTCAAGAGAGAAGATTCAGTATCCATCTTGGTGGAAGAGAACAAACCATTGCAAATTGGAAAGATGACAACTGAACAAGAAAAGTATGAGTTCATACGGTACATGTGTCAAGAGTTCCCGATGTGTTTTCTTGGAGCTACGAAGACTTGAAAGGTTTCAATCCCGAGTTAGCTCAACACACCATTTAGTTGGATCCAAATACTAAGCCCATTAGTAGAAACAAAGGACGATCAATTCACACATGGAACCTCTCATGAGGAAGGAATTGAACAAGTTGATTGAGTCAAGAATCATATTCCCAATCAAGCATTCTAGTTGGATTTCCAACTTAGTTCCGATCATAAAGAAGAGTGGAGAGATCAGATTGTGTGTTGACTTCGAGAGACTTGAATAGAGCATCTCTCAAGGACCATTACCCACTCCCTTCTATGGAGCAAATTTTGCAAGTTGGTGGTGGCTCGAGAGCTTTTCACTACTTGATGGCTACTCGGGCTATAATCGATTATGGTGAAGGAATAAGATCAGTTCAAGACAACCTTCACAACCAAATGGGGAACTTATGCATACGGAAAATGCCATTTTGGCTGTCCAACACTAGATATACCTTCCAAAGAGCAATGGACATGGCGTTCAAGGGTTTGATTAACAACATGGTGCTGATATATCTTGATGATATCACTATTTTTCAAAGAATGTAGCGAGACCACCTCTCTCATTTGAGACAAGTCTTCCAAAGGTGCGGGGAGATTTGGAGTGTCTTTGAATCCTAAGAAGTGTATCTTCCTAGCACATGAAGGAAAGATCCTTGGCCATATTGTCTCCAAAGAAGGATTAGCAATTGATCCAGAGGGTTGAAGCCATAAGAGCACTACCATTACCAAGCCACAAGAAGGCCCTTGAGTTTCTTGGGGAGAATAAATTTTTTTCGGAGGTTTGTCCTGATTTTGTAGCCCTTGTCAAACATATCACCAAAATGTTGAAGAAAAGCATGGATTTCAAGTGGACATGAAAAAGGCAAGGAGGGTTTTGAAGAAATAAAAGAAGCCATCTCCCAATCACCGACTCTCATCAACCCGGATTTCTCCAAGGATTTCATCCTCTATGCATTTGGAGGTAATGATAATATTTCTACCATTTTGGTGCAAAGAAACAAGGACAATGATGAGCAGCCAATTGCTTTCTTCAAAGCAAAACTCGGAGGACTATGAGGTGAGATATTCTTTTATTGAGAAGAATGTACTTTACTTGTAGTAATCAGAAGCTTGAAGAAATTCAAGCATCTAGTCTCAAACAACAAAGTTCAGTTGTTGGTCTCTCATGTGGGAGTAAAGGACTTCCTCCTCAACAAGGATTTGAATGAGAAAAGAGCAGGTTGGATCACTCATGTCATGGAGTATGACATAGAGATCAAGGTCACCAAGTTGGTAAGAGGAAAAGGATTGTGTGAGCAGCTAGTTCAGGGCAAGAAAAAGGGAGTATGCAATGAAGAAGAGGTTGTTTTGATAGTTCAAGACAGCCATGTGCAAGGTAGCACTCAAGAAGAGGATAATGTTATCCCCACTCCTTGCTGGACCCAAGGTATGATGCACTTCCTAAGCACGGGCCTATGCCCTCTAGAGATGAACAAGACCCAAAGAAGACACTTCAGATTGCAGGCTGTCCCATATGCCATAGTAGATGGTGTTTTGTTCAAGAAAGGTGTGAATGGAGTATGCTGCTGAGATGCATTGGTACAAATCGATTCATAGGGTGTTGAAAGAGTTCCATGGTGGACCAAAATTTGGTGGTCATTTTACACAAAGAGTGACAGCCCTAAAAATCATGAAGGATGGTTATTATTGGCCCAAGATTTTCAGTGATTGCTTCAGCGTGGATCAAAAGGTGCAAGAATTGTGCATTCTTCACAGGTAAAGAGAGGCTTGCTGCCCTCCCATTGCATCCAATTTCAGTTGACCAGCCATTCATGCAATGGGGTTTAGACTTCATTGGAGTCATTAATCCCAATTCAAGCCAAGGGCATAAGTGGATTTTGACAGCCACAGACTACTTCACCAAATGGACTGAAGCAGTAGCACTTAAGGAAGCAAATGAGTCTAGCATCTTAGACTTCATGAGGGGATAGTAACTATTTGGCATACCTGCTACAATAATCTCGAGATAATGCGTTAGCATTCATTGGATCCAAGGTGCGAGTGGGCCTGTCAAGAATGGGATCTACCTAAGTACTTCATCAAACTACTACCCTTAGGGTAATGGCTGTGCTAAATCTAAAAACAAGAACTTGTTGAGGATCATTAGGAGGACTCTTTATGAGAATAAGAGGTCTTGGCATACCAAACTGAAATCAGCCTTATGGGCTGATAGGATAACTCCCAAGAGATCCACAGGTAACTCTCCATTCATGCTTGTTTATGGAAGAGAGGCAATCTTTCCCATGTCACTTGAGTTACCAACATTAGAACTCATGAAGCAGTTAGAGTTGCTAGAGTTTGGGCCCATGGAGGTGAGATATGTAGAAGAGTTGATGGAGCTCCAAGAGATCAGAGATCAGGCATCCCAATCAATGGAGAAGGATCAAGCTTTGATCAAGAAGACCTTTGATAGGAAGGCCAAGAGTAGATCTTTCCAAGTTGGAGATCTAGTGTTAAAATGGGATGCAGATAGAGCAAAACCAGGAAGGCATTCAAAATTTGATACCATTTAGAGTGGCCCATACATGGTCACAAAGTGTAAGGACAACAATGCCTTCCAATTGTCTTCATTAGATGGCGAAGAACTGCAGATTCAGTCAATGGAATCTATCTAAAGCATTGATACTAAAGGGAAATTCTCCACCTTGTAAATATTAGCTTAGGTTTTCATTCCTCCAAGTGCTTGTGCACATTGTTTTTTGTAGGTTAGTTTTGCTTTCCTTAAGTGCTTTGGCACAAGCTTGTTGTTCTAGGGAATGTTTTTGCAGCCTTGCTCCATCAGTGATATTCCATGTTCCTCCTTGCAACGCTCGGGTCATTTAGGGTATCGAGATAGAAAATCAAGTGACTCCATGCCCAATGGATGCTTCAGTGCAATTGGTAACTTCATCCAAGAGTGAGATGACCCATTGAAGTGCAACATTGTTATCCAAAATTCACCCTCAAGGTAATTTTTGATAACATGCATCAAATTATTGGGATTCGAGCAAGTAGATTGATTCAAGGCCCAAAACAATGTTCTCTGAGGTCCCTTGGCCTTTTTCTAACTCTCCCATCCAAGAAGAAATCCCGAGTTATAAAAGGAAAAAAATGCAAAAATAAGGTTGGACTATTTTAAAGCATTTCGGTCCGAAGGGTTCGGGTCATCTCGAGGTTCGTCGTACCAAGCTTGGGGCCAAAAAAGCAAGAAAATCATATAAGTCTTTGTTTCGCGTGGTTTGGGACAAATGACAAAAGTACGCGTGGGATGCAAATTGACCGGTTTGTCGAAAGAAAATCTATTTCGGGTGGTTCGGAGATATTTGTCCCAAGTAGTCGCGGAACAATTGGGACGCCGAAAAGCCGAAATGGTGAAAACAGAAAAAATCGTCTAAGTCTTTGTTTCGCGTGGTTTGGGACAGCCAGGACAAAAGTACGCGTGGGACGTGAATCGGCTGGTTTGCCGAAAGATAGTCCATTTCGGGCGGTTCAAGATATTTGTCCCAGGCAGTCCGGGACAGTTGGGACAAAAGTACGCGAGGGACGCGTGGGATGTGAAAAGGTGAAATGGCCGAAAAGAGACAAGGAGGCCCGCGGATGAATCAGAACGTGCCACGTGTCAGAAGAGGAAAATTTGGAAATTTGGCTAAGTGTTTCACCAAAAATCCAAAAGGAGTGTTTTGGCCCGCTGCCCCGGCCAACGAATTAGGTCATGCCACGTGTCCAAGTGGCAAGAAATTTTCAAAGGATGAGCCCGTGGATGAACCAGAGCCTTGATGCGTGTCATCTAAGTGGTGGAGCGCTGGGGAAAATTTGAAAAATTTCCAAAATGCAAAAAGAGGTAAAATTCAAAATTTTTTCCCACCGATCCGTTTTGGGCTTGTTTTTGCCCTAAATCTTCAAATGGCCATAACTTTCGATCCAGAGCTCGGTTTTTTGCGTTCTTTATATAAATGGAAAGCTGGTGAAATTATCTACAAGATTCTAAGGTCATTTTTGCATTTTTATGAGTTTGAGAGAGAAAATTGAAAAAACGCTCTCTGGCATGTGGTAATGGGCAGTAAATGCGTTTCAACAACCAACTTTAATGCAAAAGACATTCGCCGCTTTAAGTTTGCTAGGGTTCTCACCTACCGCCATAATGAGATGAATTAAATGTAACCTAGAGGTGGTTGGGGTAGATTTGGATTTCCTCTCTCTTCCCTCTCTCATTCTTCCTATAAATTGTAAGGAGGGGCTTCTTTCTAAGCGTTGGACATTCTTGTTTTGCCCCTCCCTTCTTCTCTTTGGCAGGTGAATTTGTGGAGTTCAAACCTCCCATTTAAAATTGTAATGCAAATTTGCCTCTTGGCATTTTGTAGTGTATTGTATCAATCTTTGGAGAAAGTAATGCATGTCTGTGGATGATTCTCAACCCTCTCTGTGTTCATTTGCATCCTCCTGATCTTTCACTGCAAATTTTGTTATCTGTGCATGATCTTGCATCACATTTTAATGGTTTGTGTTTATTGGCAAGATAGGTGTTCTTCATTCCTCGGTGCATCACCTTTGTTAGTTTAGGTTTATTTTTATGCATCTTCTTACCCTGTCTCCTTGGCAAGTTAGATTAGATTTTGAGTAAACCCTCTGCAATTTTTTGTGTGCATCTGAACATAGGAATAGGAACCGGCCTTCATCCGGAGAGCTTTTCTGATTTCGCAAGGTCCCACACTTGGGAAAATCTCCATGTTATGCAATCGAACTGAGAGTCTCAACCCATCGAGGGTCGACACTGGGGGTGTTGTGATTCGCACTAACAATAAGTAGCCGCACTACCAAATCTCTGCCCATTTAAGGTATGAACGATATATGCTAAAGCCCACCAAGGAATATCCGTATATCGACCTTGTAAAATAATTTT
Source organism: Taxus wallichiana var. yunnanensis (assembly GCA_018340775.1). NCBI lineage: Eukaryota > Viridiplantae > Streptophyta > Pinopsida > Cupressales > Taxaceae > Taxus > Taxus wallichiana. The sequence continues at coordinate 125,292,934 of CM031237.1, forward strand.
TTCTAGAAGAACTACATAATGGCCTACAGAAATGGGTGACTAAAATCCTTGAGTTGAATCCCTCTTTTTGAAGGGTTTTGGGAAGCTGTAATTGTCAATAAAACAAAGAGAAACATTTTGTTAGTAAATTTTAAACATAAAAACTTTGTTAAATTAAAAATAATGAAAATGTAATGTTGTAAAATAGAAAATAAACTTACAAGCAGAAGAAACTGCAATTGCATCAATAGAAAACTGAAAATTAGACTCCAAATACTTGCATTCTTCATCCGTTAAAATAACCTTTGTCGTGATAGGATCCACATCTTTGTGTGGTAGTCATGTGAGACGCTCAATGTCATTAGGTGACGTTCCAAATGACTCTGCATGAGATGGGAGTGTATAATGAAATGTGAAAGTGGAAGTGTCATAGTTCAATAGAAGATTGTTAAGTGATTTGTGCTATGTATTAAATTGGGGCATATACAATAGCCCTTTGAAACTTGTTTCTTCGATCCATTGGAAGTATGTATTAGGATCGTCTAGAAATTTGTATAGTTGAGGAAATACCAGGATCTTGCATGAAATATTCTTCATATTTGTTGTTAAAGAAACTAGGTTGTTCAGTCTTTGGAAGTGTTCTTTATTCTTGGAATTTTTTCAAATTGTTATAAATTTCGTGTTTGTATTTGTGCTTTGGTGATCTAGATTGTTCCTTCTTGTATGTTTGATGTCCTTTGGCATTCAAGTTTCTTCTTGTGTTTTTCCTCGTATACTCACAACTCCAATGCTCTAGCTTCTCTATTGTGTGGAGTGAAAATGACTACCTTTTATGTATTTATGGGAGTGAAAGTGGGCCACAGAAGTAGCATTCAATGTGCCATTGGCTAGTAGCATGAAAATGTGAAAGGCCGGTAACATGTAGAATGCTACAAACCGCTAGCATTTTTCATGCCTGGTCGGGTGACATTTACATGCTACCGGTCGGTGGCATTTTCCATTCTACCAAATAACAACATGCGAATGCTACTAGTGGGTAGCATGTGCAGAGCACTACCACGGTGGTAGCATGCATAATTCTACCGGTCTATAGCACTCACATGCTACCGGGAATTCATAGAATTATCCATGCTTATTAGCGGTAGCAAGTATAATGCTACTAGCTGGTAACATGTAAAATACTACCGTGCTAGGATCATTTTGCATGCTACCACCAGCTGATAGAATTCTCCATGTAATTGACCGGTAGGATGTAAAATTATCCCGTCCAGTAGCATTCTGCATGGTACCGGCTGGGAGCATTATATGCCTGGACAGAGCATTCTTGCATGCTTACCAAATGTAGCATTCTCGAATGCTACTACCGGTGGGTAGTAAGGAGAATGCTCGACCGATCAGAGGATAAATAATTCTATGAGTTGGTAGTATGCAGAATGCATAATACTACCATTTGGTAACATATAGAATGTTATCGACCGGTAGTATTTACATTCTCCCATCAGTTAAAAAAATGTCTTATAAAATCACCTCCCGCGTGATAGAACTTTTCCTATAATTCGCCATACAAGTGAAAGTGGATTTACCAATATTCACCAAATATTTTCTAAGGATTTTTTTCAAAGGGACCCTTAAAATTTTCCCTTGTTATGGGAACCCCTATGCACAACTTATATCATCACTACTATGAAGAGAGCTTAATCCAAATGTCATTCTAGCCTAGCATGTGATATCTATAATGTATGCAACTAAATTGATAACCATAACCTTGTAATAATGTAATTGTACTTGAACCTTTTCCCTAGCTTGACTTAAATTTTATAATGTTCCTTTTCTTCCTTGCAGATATGAGTTGATGACTACCCCGTGATGAGTATGCATAGTGTATGAAACTCAAGGGATTCCTGGAGTTTTGTTTCGTGTTGATTTCTCACAATATTTTCTCATTATAGTGATAAGTGTCAAGTAGATAGAATGCCCCTCTCCAATGAGAGATGAATAACTTACTTGTATATGCATTTTGGATATGAGAGACTCGAGATAAAGTTGAATATAATTGTACCAAAAAGTTCAAATTAAGAAAACTAGAGTTGGAGGAAAGGGACCAAAACGGATAGGTCAAACCATAATGTATGGATGTTATGGCCCTTTCTAGGTGTTATGGTCCCAAATGCATGTGTGATTGATTTAAAAATTGTGATTATAATATGTGATCTAGTATAACATGGTATGATGAATTAATATTATTATTATGCAAATAAATAGGTTGTGTGTGTAAGAAAGAATGAATGGGATGGTATAATTGGCCAAATTGAGCAAGTGTGGGCTAATGAAAAAGTGTTGTATAATTTTTTTATTGTAACACATAAATTACTAAAATGAGTTTCTACATTTTCTCCCATTTAAGAATGAAATTGAAAATTGTGTACTTAAAGGAAAATTTACCAGAATATATAGACACACTTTGTCTTCTCTCGGAGTGTCTTACGCTTGTGATAGGAATTTTCTTTTGTGTTGGTTGTTTTTTATTTTCTTAGATGAGAACATGTAGATAAACGTGTAGTCAATCTCCATAGTATAGGAAATCTAACTTTAACTTGAAAATTTTGAACTTAGTGTGAAAATTTAAATATGTATCTAGGAAAAACAAAACAAAGGAAAGTGTAAACCTAATTATTTTACGAGAGAGAGAAGGAGAGAGAAATATCGTTTCCATTACCATGCATATTTTTTTATGTTTCATGTTATAGATAGTTGGAATGAATTAGCGGTGATCATTCCCTAAGTGGAATGTGACAAGGGGATTATAAAAAGATACAAATACACTCTTAAGGTGAATAAAACTATATAGGGAGTATTCAGGTTACTCTACATACCTTCAAAAAAATTGAGAAATGGAAATTCAAGCCTAAAAGGATAATAGTCACCTCAATACTTCAAAAATACCATGGATAAGTGAAAATATAGATAAAAATGAATTTAATTGATTTACAAATGATGACGTAATGTACCAGGGAAATGCTAGCTTGCACATACCCTTGGTGCCAACATAATTTGATATGTACCATCCATTTTGTTAATGAAATTAGTAAAGAGGTGTATTAGGTAGTTTTCGGTAGATGTTATTAAGTGCAAAAAGTACCTAAAACTTGAAATATGGAAGGGTTTAATGATACCTGCACCGATAGTCACAACATCAAGATGATAGGGGTGAACAGCGAACAAGAGCTCCTCATTTCACCAAATGGATACTACAAATAAAGAGAGCTCAAATAGGATTATTCGATCCCAGGAATCCAAAGGGACTTCCTTAAGGAAATTATCTCATTTTAATACAATCAATTGAGTTGATAGAGATAATAGAATATATAATGACAATGATATGGATATAAGGTAAATAAGCTATAACTCGGAGGTGAAAAGGAAGATCATGTTATACTTCATAGGTGGCCCAGGCTAGGGTAACATCAATCTAAACATATTCAAGTATTTGTACCATTAGTCTTTAGTTTCTTGTCGAGTCTCTTCAAGGAACTCAAAATTCTCCTTGATATCCTTGATGGTCGGTGCACATATGATGACACCTAAATAAAGTTTGGGGAGGATTTAAAAATGTTACCACATGATTGGTTTTTGGATGACCGTGAGTTCGTAGATGCTAATGATCATATGAGACTTAATTGGAATAGTCATCTACATCGAGACATTATTACAATTAAACAAATTAAGTCTAGAGATATAAATAAGTATTGATAAAATTTAATGAATTGATAAAGGAAACTAAATTAACATAAATCATAGGAGATTCCAAGGAATCGCTAGCGATTGAAGGTAATCATGAGAAATTCATGTAAAAGTGGATTTATTTTGAAAAATGATAAACTAATTAAAAAAGACCTAAAATGGATATTTGTTTTCATTTTTATGTATGACTTGAATATAAATGATAATAAACAATGTGAGATTACCTTGTAGAGTGGAAATGGCTCCAAAGGTTCTCCCAAGGACTGATTGAGTCTATGGTGGTTATTTGTTGATTGTGTGACAATGTAGAGAGGATCTTGAAGGCTTGTAGATGCAAAAATTAATGTGTTGTGATTTCTTAGAGTGGAAAAATATTTTTGTAGCGATTTGGAGATTGGTTTTGGTAGAACTTCATTGTAGGTTCAAAAATTCGAGAGAGAAGATGTAAAAATCCTATTAACAAGAATTTGAGCTACTATTTATATTCGCAGGAGATTTGTTGGAATCACCGGTGATCCGGGGAATTCAGAAGAACCCATTTTGAAGTGGTTTCAACCACTTCTAAAATGGGATTTCGGTATGTAGATGATGGTAAATAGTTAGGGGATAGGTTATACATGGTTGGGAGGTTAAGATGTTAGGTTAAAAAGGGTTAGGATATGTTAAAAATGGATTTGAGGTTTTAAGGAGGTTAGAATTACTTTGAACAAGTAAATATGGTTAACAAAGAGTAAAAATGGTTTTACAAGGTGAGTGGGGTGACCACGAGGTGACTTAATAATTTTTAAAATGATAGGTTTAATGGAATAATGTGTGTATGCGAGGTGTAGGTGGGTAAATAAAACCCGATGTCTACATTTTCCCCTTTTTGTCGAGTGGTTTGTGATGGAAAAACTGTTGGAAAAAAATGATTTAGATGGTTTTATTTTTGCTTGGATGGGTAGTTATCCCTCAAACCGGGGTGTTTGTGACAATGTGCAATAATCGCCGGTTTGATTGAGTTGATTCGATAAGATATATTTGTTTCATTTTAAGCTTCCCGAGACAAGGCATGGAAACAAGACTACCACAAATATTTGATGCTACCATGGAATCAAATGATATGGGAACCAAGGGTTTCACAACATATAGACGTATGATTCATAAGAAGGGAAAGTGGGAGAGACAATCTTGGTTATGTTATCCACGATGATATTTACACGAGGGTGTGATTTTTATGACTAGGAAATCAAGTGATAGGGGAACCAATGGGCTCGTATCCTATAGACATATGACCTATTGGTGCTAACACTGCAAAGATCCGAGGTGGATTTTGATAGAGGTAGGATTTGACTGATTTTTTTGTATGATCAAGGAAGGATTTGATTGATTGATTGGTTTGTTCATTCTGGAAGGGGCTTGGGGCCCTAAAAGGAGGAAAGTTTAGAAAACTCTATTATTTTGGAAAGCGATGATGAAGATGATGGTTTTAAATTACTTAGATGTTTTAAATGTGTGTTTTGATAATTTTGAAGTGAATTGTTGGTGATTTAAGGAAATCATCAGTGATTACAGAATCGTCAGCAATTCTAAGGAATGAAAATGAATGCCCTATAAATGTTTAGTTTTACCACATTAAACTCATTTTTATCATGCACTTGTAGACACAAAATCACGAACTTGGGTACATTTCTAGGTTCTAAAAACATACATTCATTTACATTATTCTTAAGTGAGAAAAACTATCTTTGGCCTCTTTTTCTGTCATTCTTGTTTTCTATTTTGTTTACACACCTGAAACACAGTCTAAACTTCATTTCTTTATCTTTCATGACTTCAGACACCAACGTCTAGCTAGAGAGGCCAGCCCCAAGGAACCCTCATCCCCTTTGGGAACTCTTGACCTCTTTCTATTTTATTCGTATCTTTTGGGCATATTTTATCTTTTGGGAATCTTATTTTCTTATGGGTTGACCTTCTAATTTTCAATTACTAAATTCAAACAAGGGAATCATATAAATACAAAGCTATGTGATCAAAATAAAGGATAAAGCTCTAAGTATACTATCTATCACCTAATATTGCATCTAAACAAACCTAAAGAACTCAAAGGAATCCATCTAGCATCCATTCAAGGGACAAGGGATTGTATTTTATACATACATACATACATACATACATAGGAAGTGGAAGTTCATTCTATTCCATACACACATTTACATCTATCTAGAAAATATAGTCCGCTATACAATGCATCTTACAAAGGGCTTCCTAGGAACCATTATCACACACTCATAAGAACTACATGGATTATGAGATGTAGTGTAATGCTCACTCGTAAGTTCACTAAATCAGGTGACCGCCGAGGTGAATCTGAATTCCCATATTGCATCTTTTTTTTTTGGATTTGATGTAGTTTGAAGTTTTTGTAGGTGGACATATTTTTTACAAGTTAGAGGCGCACTTAGTGATCAAGGTGTGACATATAAGAGACTGATAGAAACTAATAAGGACACTTGTACGATATAAGAAAAATCATATACATAGCTCTATGCGAGTCATGTGTGCTTAAAGAGGTCCCCGACACCTAGGTGTCGTTGCCCCGATCTAAGAGCCCTAGTTCGACTTTATCGATAATTCTAGAATTTATCAAGAGTGATTTTGACACTTTTCACTTCTAGTTGAACAATTTTCCCAGTCTACACAAGTCCTAGATCAAGAATTAATTAATAAGTCATTCTTTCTGTCTCTACACATAGGGTTTTATATTTACTACTTATTACATGTGTCGTATTAGATCATAATAGCTATATATATATATATATATATATATTTTTCTATTATTTAGTTTGAAATATTAGGGTTTTACAAAAGCTTATTTTTGTTAAATAATTTAGTGAACCCCTACTATTCAAAATCCTCCCCATATCTTCCTAGCATTAATATCCTTAGATCCTTCCCCTATGGATGTCTCCATCCATGCCTTTTTCCAGGATAATCCTAATTGTGTAAATAAAATCAGATCTTATTTGGCCAATAGTTACATTCATTCCCATACTTCTCCTCGAATATGTGTAGCATGAGTTTACTTGACTTTATCACTCATTGAAGAACATATTACTTTCACATCAGATGAGTTTCCTTCTCAGGCCATGTTAGATCATGATCCCCATTTTATATTCATGTTTACATCAATAATGTTGGGGTTAAATGTGCTTTAGTTAACAAAGGATTGAGACTTAATATTTGTAATCTAGATTTTTGCACAAAATTGGCCTATTTGATGCCTCTTTGTCTACCTCATCTATTTATATTTGTGGGTTTGATAATATTCCCAAGAGTTTATTAGGTAATATCACATTACCTATTAATATTGGGCCATGTACTCTACCTACTCCATGCCATGTGATGCCTAATAATCTTAATTATAATATTCTTCTTTGGTGGCCTTAGATCCATGTCATACATGTGTTTCCTTCCACTCTGCATACACGTCTTAAATTCATTTATCAAGGAGTTGTCTACGAAGTTATAATAGATCCATCTCCATTCAAATTTTTAATTCTATTGAGAATTCCACAAAACTCCCATCTCTTCTGAATATAATCCAAATTTCTCCAAATATGGTCTTGGCTATAAATATCTTCTTCATTATGGTTTTTATGGTGTTGGTTAAGGCCATTATGGTTAAGGAGACACATAACCGTTGGCTCTTCCCATTCAATATAATAAACATGTCCTTGGATATCATATTTCATCCACATATTCTTCAGAGGATTATGATATTTTACATACTTATTCACTTCCTCTCTTATATCTAGAACTCATCAATGATTCTAATTCTAATAGTTCTCCGATTTGGACATTTTTTGCTACTGATGATTATCTCTTATAATACATTAGGAATTATAATCACCTCCCTTATTTCTATAACAATAAATAGTTTCCATCATTTTTAATGTTACTTCCTACTTTTGTGAGTCGATATGACTAATGAACATATTGATGCTCTTGACACCATCCTTGCCGATTCATAAATAAAGGACACAACAAATCTTTTAAATGAAGAAATTATTCCATATAACCTTGGCACCAAAACCAATCCACACATGGTTTTATTAGTATCTTCTCTTACACATCTTTGAGAAAAATGATATCAAAAAGGTCCTTTATGAATTCTCCAACATATTTTCTTGGGATTATAGCGATATGCCTAGTATAAATCTTTCCATAGCCATGCACAATATAATCATCAACCTTGGTGCTAAACCTAGTTCAACTAAAAATACGTAAAATGCACCCAAAGTTTTCACTCCTAGTCAAATAAGAAATAAAATGACTCTTACATGTCCTCTTTATTCGCACCATGTATTATCCTAAATGGATGTCTAACAGCATACCCATTATGAAACTAGATAGAAAATTCCATTGTTACACAAATTTTCATGATCTTAAAAAGATTATCCCAAGGAAATTTTTTCATCACCACACATTGATTCCATCATTGATTCCACTATTGGATATGACATACTCTCCTTCATGGATGGATTTTTTGGTTATAATCGAATCAAAATACACCCCGCAGATCAAGAAAAAACTTCATTTACTACACTATGGGGTATAATTTTTTACACTGTTATGCCCTTCGGCCTTAAAAACGTTGGGGCCACTTACCAATGAGAAATGATGAATATATTTCATGACTATTTTAATAAGATCCTTGAATATTATGTTGATGATATATTTTTGTTATCCTTGATAAGGGCAATTCTACAGGTAACCATACCAAAATTTGTTTTGGTCCCCTGAGGAAGTCTGTTAACGTTCAAAATGGCCTAAAACTCCCTTCCGAAAATCAAGTTTTTTAGAACTTAGCCATTTTCATCTTTTTTCAACTGGGTGCAAGAAATGTTGTGTCGACATCATGAAATGTCCGCCCCTTTGAAAACCCTTTGGCACAGGAAATAACATGTCAACATCAATGAAGTTGCGCCCCTTTGGTGCAATCAATGACATGTCAACATCATAAAACATGCACCAAATATGTGCGCTATGGCACTAAAAGTATCATGCCAACATCAAAAAATGTGTGCTTAAGGCATGGGAAATGGTGTGTTGACATCAAGAGATGCACGCTAAGGCGCTGAAAGTATTATGTCAACGCTAACACACTTGTGCCAAGGTGCATTTGCACCCGTGTCGACACTCTAGGAATTGCGCCAAAGAAAGTGGGTGGAATAATAAATGCTAGGTTTTATATAAATAAGCACCGACACCTATCATTTTCACGATTTGAAAATTGAAAAAAGTATTTCCTCTGTGCTGTCAGCTATCCCTGTCACCCCCGCGTGCCATTTTTCGAGTTTGTGGACCCCAACGTCATCCTTCATCTTTTATAAAACTAGGTAAGTGGCTTTTGCCTTCCTTGTTGTTATGGTTTTGTTTCTTGGTTATTGTTAGGTTTTAGGGTTGTTATAAACCAAAAGGTTAAATCTAAAAATGAATAACTTACCAATCTGCAAATCAACTGAAAACCCCTTTTTCTCTCCTTCCAAATCTACAAATCTGGAAGGCCCCTACCTCTAAAAAAACCTAAGGCCTCCTTTTCACTGCTTATTATCTTGTTACAAAACCTCTCTTTACTATTTGAAGAAACCAAAAGAGAGAGGAAATCAAGGAAATCACAGAAACCATGAAAAACTTGGTGCATTATTTTTACATGTTGCACCTCCCATAGTTGCGTTGTGGCACACTATTCTCACTTGCAACATATCCCTAACCTATGCCCAGTATATTAACACTTAACAAATTTTGTAAGAGCACAGGCATGAACATCCTACACAACATCAACATTGGATGTTGTGTGCTCCAAATCCGTGCCAAGCATTTTCCTTTGGCGCATGAATTCCCTTTGCAATATCTTCTGAGATTGCACCTTGGGTGCACTTAAAATCCATGCAACACCATCCTTTTCAGCGCCCAACTAAAAAAATTTCCTAAGGCGCATGCGCATGATCCTTGCCATCAACATGACATGTTGTATGTTGTAAACTCGCACCTGTGATTTTCCCTTAGCATTGCCTGCCTTCTGTCATGCAAAACCTTTCAAAAGTGTGCCCTTTATAACCTGAGAAATTTTTTTATCCTGCCAACACATGCACCTTTTTCCATGTCAACATCCTCAAAAGTGTGCCCAACCCTTTTAAGCCTCTGCAACATGCTATGAACCTACACCTTGCACCCTAAGCCTTATAATTTCTCATTCTTCTTTCTGCAAGATTTCATTATGAATAACATGACGGTTGACATGGCTCTTCTGTGTTGGACCTCCTTGATTCTCCTTGCAGAACAACAACAACCATCCTCGAGCTCACACATGTCTTCATCAAGCAAAAAGCCAACCAAGTCTAAAGGTAAAGCTAAGCTGACAGAACAAGAGATGAAGTACAAATATCAGAAGGTCAGGATGCCTGACTCATATGTAGAGAGTGATCTTGACATCAGAGACTCTAAGCTTGGGCATATTGATATGGATGACTTCTGGGTGAGGACCAACTAGGTAACTAGTGGCCCATGGATGAACAAACTAGTGGGCAATGGATTGCACTTTACAGCTGGGCTACCAGTAAGTGCTGTAAATAATGAGTTCATCATGTTGGTGGCTCGGTGCTATAACAAGGACACTAGATGTGTTGAAGATAAGGAAGGAAAGATGATCATCGACCTAACAGCTCATCATTTTGAAATAACCCTAGGCATTCCTCATCATAGGCAATATGTCACCATAAGTCTAGAAGACTACCAAAAAGCCTGGGACAACAATGAAGAAAATGCATGCAAATGATGAATGAGCTTTATCTTAAGAACAAAAAGCTGGTGAGTAGATGGCCACAGACCATCCACCATAGTGACTTCAATGAGGAATTGAGTGATACGATCACCTTCCTGAAAAAATATTTGGGCTTCTTGATGCCCATTATTTCCACAAATGGATCTTTGAGGTAATTAAAGACTATGAGCAAGAATGTGCCTGATCAGCATTTTGGTTGGGGGGAAATCATCAGTGACACCACCTCCCAACAGCTTCAACAGGTCCTAATGACTGGGAGGTTCTATATGAACTCCTACGTTGTATACGTTGCTTGAAGCATTAGCGAGAGATTTCACAGCCTATATTAGAATGGGGTATGGCCCTAGGTTAAGATATATGAATTCTACCCAGAGCTAAAGCTCGAGAAAAGCATCTCTCAGTTCTCCAAAATCAATGATGCCTTCTTCTATGAGGTGATCTATCTATTGAGGCCAAATATGAGACACGGTTGGACCAACCCAAGTGTGATTGCTGCCACGAAGAAGTGGGGAGCATTGTTCACATAGTTCCCCACATTCACATATCTCAGAGAAGTGAATTTTGAGGGTGAACCGACAAAGCTACCAAGGTATGTAGGGCCCAAGCTGATTCTCTTGGAGTTTTCAAGACAACTAATCACATACCATGAGAAGTGCATGAAGAGAAAGAAGGGAGGAACTCCATTCCCCCTTACAGTTGGCCGATACACCTGCACCATGCCTGGCAAAAGCATGGGAAATGTATGTTGAGCTTGAATTGTTGAATCTAAAGCACAACTTCCCAACCAGGCCTACCTTTGACTATCAGAGTTACCTCCCAAGGGCCAAAATTGATCCCATCCATGTTCCTGAGATCGAGGACATCTGGATCGACCTAACACATGAAATAGATATCAGGCAAAAGGATCACTCCCGGATGGCTCTAGAAGAGATCATCCATTATGGCATAGCCATCATTCTAAAAGGATTCCAAGAGACTGATCAAGAAATTGATCAGGTTTACCTTGATACAAATGGGGACGATTGGCCATTCGCAGAGGTCGATAGAGCCAAAGCGCCAAAGACCATTTAGGAAAGGGTCAAGCCCATGTTGCAGCGCACCAAACATTGGTGCAAACAGAATGGTCTCACCTACCTTGGAGTAGATTTCTCTACTTCTCCTTTAGGTAGAGCACCTCCAAGGCTGGCCCAGTGCAAAAGGAAAAGGAAAGGATAAGGAGGGAGAACCAAGAAAATAGGAAGAAAACTCCGAAAGTCCTCCCACTACTTCTGAGAAGCAAGTGGTCGACCTGGTGTCTCCAAGTAAAGAAGAAGAGACCACCGAGGTTTCAACGGATACATCCACTTAGGATGTTATCATAGCTACAACTACTGAGGTACCCACCATTCCTTCTTCCACTCCTTCTCCTCCCCTATGTCATTGAAGAATCTATTCCTATGGATGTGTCTTCTTCTCTCCCTTCCTCCCTTCCATCTCCCACCTCTTCCATCTTCTCCTCTCTTATGGATCTGTCACCTAGTGTTCCCTCCATCCCATTATAGATCCCTTCCATCTCCATGACCTTTTCTTCCCTGTAGTAACTCTAGGCCCTACAAGTAGCAACGTGTTGGACTCCTTGTCGATGCCACCACCAAGCATCTCAACGTTCTTCCCTGTGGCCTCTTCAGTTGCTTCCCCTTTCACCCTCGTTTCTTCTTCTATTCCCTCTACTCCCTCTCCCATAAGTCCAAGCTAGATCTCTAACCATCTAGGTCAACACAAGAGAAAGGTTCCCATAGCACCCATGGACTTCTCTATCATTCAAAGAAGGGACCCAAGAAGCAAAAATCTATAACTCGCTTCTCTAAGAGTGTTTCGGGAGAGAGAGTCATGGAGATTACATATCTGGATCCCACCAAAGAAAAGAAAGATCTATCTCCTATAGACTTTACAGTGACCCAAGTCACGATGGGAACCTCATCTGAAAGCCTACAAGGAGAGGCCTTATCTGTTGTAGATGCTCTCTGTAAAAAGCTTCAAGAAGCAAAAGAGGAGAAGAGAATACTCAAGGAGCAAAAAAAACATCTCCTCCAAGCTTTACAGAGAATGGGTAACACTCACTGTCATTGCAACGAACCTCTATCAAGTTCTCAGTCAGGATAAGATAAATGAATACGCCAAGATTGGCGAACAAGGTGCGGCAGTATCCTCCTGGATAGAGCAAATCCTCAGAGATAGTGAGGAAATGATTAAGAAATACACAAGGCTCTACCAGGATATTGATCAAGAAAATAAAGAGCTACAAGCAGTAGCATCTTCCTCTATGAGGAGTTGGAAAATGCCAGATGCAACATGAAACATTCCAAGCAATGGCTAAGCTTGCTCCAATGATGACCTATTAAAGGTCGATGTCATTGATCACCCGCGAGCACATAACAAATCTCTCATCGGTTTAGATTATTGGGTTGATCAAATGGAATATATCTTGGAGAGGATAGATAAAATCAAGGACAAAGCCCTGGATGCAAAATACAACATGGAGCAGATGGTTACAAAGATGTCTCCAGGGATGCTCAATGAATCATTCACCTTGAGGGAGGTAGACGATACAATCTAGCTCTTCAAGGCTATCACAACCCAAGGTTTGGTTCAGAGGTCACTTTTGACCGAGAATCAATCAATAACCTTTTGGCTTGCCATGATTTCATTGGCTTCTTGATCGATGCATGTGAGGAGTACGTTGAGTTACCAGACAAGCTCAAGAATGAAAAAGAAACTTGCGAAGTCATTGGCAACCATTTCAAGGGTCTAGATCATAATCAACTTTAGACAATGATCAACAAGTTTATGGAATACCAAGCTCAGTGTCACATCACCTCTCCCGATCAGAAGCAAGACACTCCGTTTAAGCCGAGAGATGATGAGGAGTAGTTTCTCCTCTTGTGTATGCTTCGATCATTTTTGTAAAAATATTTAAAAAGTATGTTGGCATTTATGATGACATCATCCATGTTGCATCATGGGATGTTGCCATCCAAAAACTTTCCCAAAGTCAACTTTTGACTTTTTAGATATTTTGTAAATATCTTGTAAGATATTTTGTAAGTAGTTGGTTTGTTTTTGTCTTCTTTCTTCTTCTCCTTCTATAAATACTAGAATACTTGTTGTATTCCAGGTGGACATTTTTGTATGAAAAAAGAAGTGAAGAGAGAAATACTTTGTGCTTTCTTGTAACAGAAGGATATTAATACATATATTCAGACTTTGTACTCCATATGTGTGTTATCTGCATCAGATCTTTCTTAAGTTAGATCTATGTTTTTATTCTATTGGATTCATTCCTATTATCGTCATATGTTCATCAAGTATTTCTTTATTTGTTTATGTAAGTAAGTTTGGCTCTGTTTACTACCAGCCCAAAGCATAAACCCTCTGACCTTTTATCTTTGGAATTCATTTCTTTTCTCCCTTCAGATCTACCCTCCTTCATTTCTTCCTTCCTACCTTTCTATTCACAGTTGAAACTACCTCTACTGGGATGAGATCCCAAAACCCTGAAGCTAGAATAGTGTAGATTTGCATGATTCTACTTGATAGAATAGCAATAAACTAGTTTTTCATTTTGTTGTCTCAAAGAGGGCTATGCCCTACACACACTTTGTCCTATTTTCCCATGACCTTCCTAACCGAAATGATTTTCAAACCAACAGTTTTCTAAATCATGAAACCATTCCACTCATGCTCGGGATCTCCGAACACTCTTCGAAAGCTTGTGAAAATACAAATTTATTCTAAATCTAAAGTTTGTTTTTAGCATCATAAATGGAAAGGTCCTTGGTTACAATATCTCCCAATGTGGAATTGAAATTGATCCAAAAAATATCTAGGACATTTTTGACATGCCTCCTCCTTGTAATTTGCATTAATTACACTTACTACAAGGTAAAATTAATGTGATTCAGCGATTCATTACACAAATTGATGATAAAACTCAACCATTCACATGTCTAATGAAAAAGAATATATTTTTTTTGGAAAGACCATTGCCAATGTGAATTTGAGGTTATTAAATAATATTTACTAAAACCTCGTGTTCTCATGCCTCCAACGGCCGATCGTGCCTTTCTCTTGTACATCTTGGTCACCTTTGTTGCATTAGGGGCCCTTCTTTCTCAACATGATGATTCTCAACTTGAAAGGGACATATATTTCATTAGTCTCACTTTTTCACCTATGAATGAAATTAAAACTATATTGAAAAGATATTCCTAGGCCTAGTATTTGTCGCAGATAAGTTGTGACACTACCTTCTCAATCATGAGAAGTACATTATTACCAAAGTAGATGCTCTACGATATCTATTATATTTCACAAATATCTCAAGTATGCCTTGCATGTTGGTTCATGTTACTCACAAATTTTGATTTCAAATTCATCCCACTAAAAGAAATCGAAGGAAAAATCATTGTTAATTAGTTAGTTGACTTCCCTTTTCAAATACATCCCATGTCTCGATACTTTCCAAGATAATTTTACTACATACACCATTCACATTGACATTTGGACTATGCATTTTTATGGGTCTCATTTCCACTCCGGTTCTAGGGTTGGGACCATGTTTATCACTCCCAAAGTGATCATCTCCCCTTTGCGTATCACTTAGGGTTTTCATGTACTAACAACATCACTGAGTATGAAGCTCTCATTCTCAGCCTCATTATAGCTTGTAAGATCCTTATTTAAAATATTTGAATAGAGGATGACTCAAAACTCATTATTAATTGAGTTAATGACACATATCACACCAAAGAGGAGCATCTCATTCCTTATAATAATCTTATTAAATAAATTTTATCTACATTTGTGTCTTGCTCTCTCACTTCGTCCCCAAAAATATAATCGTCATGCATATGTTATGGCTAGTGTGGCATCACTCATACCTCAAGATATCACTAATGAGCAAGCCACCTTAATCATTTGACATTTTTGATAACCTTTACTAATAATTTTCCTCTCTTGAAGCTTGTGTCATTACACACAATAATGACCATTTCGAATGTTTCACTCCAATGTCTAACTTTATATATCGAAAAATCATTCGTAATAGATTTCAAGAATCATTTGATGCTCATTTGTTGTGATGTTTAGGACTAGAAGACATCCCTATGATTATATCTCAAGTGCATGATAGTCTATGTGGTTTTCACTTCTCAGGAAAATATATGTCATACAAGATCCTAAACCAAGGATACTATTGGCCTCCCATGGAACAAGATTACTTAGAATATGCTAAACAATTTGATAAATGCCAAAAACATATAAATCTTCATCATGCACCTGCTTATGATCTTCATCACATTTCCCCATCCTAGCCCTTCTCCTTTTAGGGTTTTGATCTTGTTGGAAAGATAAATCCTAAATCAGCTAATGGATACAAGTTTATTATTACCACTACTGAATATTTAACTAAGTGGGTTGAAGCTACACCTTTGCATACTACCACTAGTCTTGATATCTATCGTTTCATCATCACTCACATCATTACACGCTTTGGCATTCCCTCCACCATTATCACTAACAACAACTCTTCTTTAAAGAATAAGGATGTTAAAAGGCTTTGGAAAAATTCAATATTAAATAATCATTCTCCATTCCTTATTACCCACAAGGAAATGGCCAAGTAGAGGCCACCAATAAAACCATTGTAAAAATCCAAAAAATATTGTCCATGTTACCGGTGATGATTGGCATAATAATATCCTATACGCTCTATGGGCTTACCACACAAGTGTGTCTACTCCCACCAATGTTGTACACTTCTTGCTAGTTTACGGTAATGAGGCCATCATTCCTCTAGAGCTAGAAATACCCTCATTACCAGTCTCACTTAAAGGAATTCTCAAAGATATTAAATATCGTGAAACCGACTACATGATCTTGAAATGAACGGAAAAAAATGACCTTTTTTCATATTACTGACATCTTCCAGCAACAAGTGGAAAATAAAATTTTCACTTAAATTTGAGAGAATTTAGTTTGTCGATTGTGATGAATTTGATTGTTCCCACGTTTTTTGGTTTTCCTCTTACTTGATTTTTTTGATCTCTATATTTTTATCAGAAATTCAAATCAATAAACATTTATCAAAGTCATGAAGAGTGTAGAATGGAAAAATATGGAACAATATGAGAACATGTTTCCACTTCCCTATCATTTATTTCCTTTGTAATTTAAAATGTCAATTCCGCGTGCATGCAATATTGACCAATTCTTTGAGATTTCCCTCAAAAGGAAATGAATAGAAAAATAAGCAAGAAGAGTACTTATGAGATAATACCATATTAACAACTAAATGTACACCTATGAGACCTTTTTCTTTTCTAATATATTAAAATTTGGATTTGAGGGGCAAGAAATGTAAAAAGGGTATTTTAATTGTTAGTGTTGTGATGATGGTTGGTCATATTGAGTCTCATTTGAAATATTTGCATACATACATGCCAGGGCATTTTTATCCCAAACTTACCCCCGGGTTGATTTGTTATAACTCATTAAAAATGGACTTATCCATTTTTATAGGTCTCTGTGACATTTAAATGGACGTCAATTTCCATTTCCTAATGCACTGGCCATTGGCATTTGAAAACCCATGGGATACTAAGGCTTAATTCATTGGTGGGTTATATGTTTAAAAGTTGTGAAAAAAGGAGTGTCGATCAAAGACTTAGAAATATTTACTTATACCCATGGGAAGAAAGTAAACCCGCACAAAAAAGAAAATACCAAAACATGGTGGCATATCAAAAATTCCTAAGGTGGTGGGCTCATTTAGACTCTAAGTCCCTGAAGTTAGCCATAGAAGATACTTCACCGGGTCTAGGAAAGTAAGACAAGGTCAAAGGGGACATGTAGCACAAGTTAAAAGGAAAAAAATGTCTAAGTCCCTCAAATTAGCAAGTTGCAATGTGAATCTATCAAACTCTTACAAATGTGAAGTCGAAGCTACATGGAGCCTTTTATTGGCTCTTCTTTCACATGTCTGAAAAATATGAAGGAAAAAGAAACTATGATAAAGTATGACAACCCGAAGAGTGTGGAATGATCCTATTGGTTGATGGTTCATGGATGTCATAAATAGAAATCAAAAGGAAAGACATGTGAAGTTTATGGAAATTTTCTACTAGATCGCACTAAGAAATAGTCATTCGGGGCTAGTTAAAAGGGTGAATTATGAAGAAACATGGAAAGTTCTTATTAGTCTGTATTTATTAATATGGAAAACTTTTATAAAACCAAAGGAAATGAAGGAAAAGAAAGGAAATAAATCCCAACCCCCAAAGCCAATGAAAGGTCGACACATGGAAAAGAAAAAAGTAAGCATGTGTTTCCAAAGGTTGATCCCCAAACCAATAAAGGGCTGCCATGTGTCAAATTCCTATGTACCCGATAGGAAAATATTCAAGATGCAATATCTTTTGATATAGAGCTCCAAATTGGAAAATAATTATATCATTGGAAATCTCGTCTTGAGCCCTTCAACTTGGCATTAGAAAAATATAATTTTTTTGGTTCTTAGTGTGTAAAAATGGAAAACATGGATTTTAGGGGGAAAAAACAAGTACCGAAACCAAAAAAATTGTTCAAGCCATAAATATATAGTCTCGGATGGATAAACTACTTGAATTATTGAATTATCGGCTCTTCCTTATTTTACAAGCAAAACATACTTGGGTAGCACACTTGAATTTTTGTGTTGGAAAAAAAAATAGATCTTCATTAATGAAAAGATCAAATCTGATCATTTATCCTTTTCTCCTTCTTCTCTCTCTTGCTCGAGCTATATATTGTAAAATCTTTCATTTTTGAAAGGGGATGAACATTTTGATCGAAAAGGAACTATGTCAAAATGGTTTCCCGAGCAGCTATAAACTTTGATCCTTCATTTTGGCCTCTATAAATGTGTTCTTGCCTCTATTTGAGTTGTAATGCACTATGCATATTTATAAGCAATAAAATATAGTGTTTATGGCTCTCTTTTACCTTATAATTGCATTTTATTTTCTTCTTACCTCTCTCTTACTCTGTAATGGTTGTGCATATCTATCTCATTTGTAGGCTCCATTTTGATTGTGTTTAAATGTATATCACCCTTCTCTTGGTGCTATCACTTCCTTTTAGCTTCGGATTTCCCTTTTTTGCATCAATTTCTACCTCTAGTCCTTTGGAATTTTTAGTTTAGGATTAGTTAGTTGTATTTCCTTCTTTAGGAGTTGTGTTAGCATTAGATTAGGTAGAGGAAGCCGACCTTCTCCGGAGGTCCATCTCAAGTAACAGGTCCCACAACTTGAGAGATGGTCCCATGTTAGCAAAAAGTAGAGATCTGCATAGACAAATCTCGTGGTACTACTTTTTGAGATAAAAGTTTTAACACACCTAGTGGGAAAAGTATTGAAAGTTATAAATTTAACGGGTGTATATCCCTGGTTTACATATTCATTTCACCAATTTTGATTTGATATTGGTGAGATATCAGCTGTTTGAGGCATTTTCAAGAATATATGGCAACTACATTAATTTAGAAAACTAATTTTCTCGGTTTCGGACCTTTTCCTACATTTCCCATTCCTTTCCATGCCCCCATCTTCTCATGACTCTCAAAATAGCTCTTCCATTCTCGTATTTCAGTTTTATCCCCTACATTTTCCTAGTGGATGATATTCCAAAAATAGCCTTAAAACTTTTCCTCTCTTCCATGTGAATGGAGATCAATCTCCCATTCATCATGTTGGTGCTCATTTTGATCTCGCACCGTTTGCCCTAATTTTTCTTCAATCTACAGGATATGTTGTTTTTTATATTTTCCCGATCATGGATGCTCGAAAAATGTTGAAGTTACTTGTAAATGCCTTTGAAAATCCATTCCCATGGTCACAAATTGCTTGGAAGCCATGATTTACCTGGTTTTTTCTCAAAATTTTCCATCCTTAGTGAAAAATTTGCATTCTAGGTGTGAACTGGTAAAATTTTGTGTTTTGATGGTTTGACGGGTGTCTTTTACCCATCAAATTCTACCTCAAGCATTGGTGGATGTGTGGTCAAACTTATCACTTTTGGATTTTTTTGGCAAAAGGGTTAATTTGGTCCCATAGTTCAGCTCAATTCGATTGGTTCTAATGGTGATTACGTGGCCTCTTTTCATTGGATGAGGTGCGATGAGTTTGTTTTGCAAATTTTTTTTTTTTAGCTACTTTGGCAAAAAAATTGATTTGGTCCCGTGCCCCGCCAAGCTCTAATTGGCTCAACAAAATTCAAGTGGCGGAGCAATTTTTCTATTTTTTCCCGAAAATGTACACATGTCATCAAATTAAGAAATTATGGAATGGAAAACCTTTTTTATGCTTAAGGAATTTTGGAAAAAAGAGTTAAAATGCAAAGAAAATGCCTAAGGCCCACAAAGTGAATCGTAAAGGAACACGTGGTAGGTTTGAATAGTCAAAGGAAGAATGGCAGATTGGTGGAATACTTTGATATTTTTGGCTTTATTTTATAAACTAGTAAATTTATAAAATGAAGCGCAACCCCACAAATGCATGGATGATGGACACATGTCATGTTTACATCAAAGGTGGGAAGGAAGGTTGGTGGAGAACTTAGAAATTTTTTTGGCCTTTTTGTAAAATGGAATAAAGTTGTGAAAAAAGCCGCATTTCCACCAAGGAAGAAGTGATATCATGCATAGATCAGCTTTGAAAAGTCAAAATGGAAAAGCGGAGACTTGGAGCATTTTGAAGTTTTTTTCCTTTTTGGAAAAAGGGGTTAAAGTTTTGAAAGATCAATTAATGCCTTGTTTGAAATTTTGTTGAAATGGTCAAAGTCTGATTAGCAGGTCTCTGGAGGTTTTTGAAACTTTTTTCTTTATTTTGAAAAATGAATAAAGTATAAAAGTTGAGCACGGCCCCACCAAAGTCAGTCAAAGTTGAAAAGGTCAAACGGTGGAGTTGTGGGCCATCCGAGTAAATTTGGAATTTTTTCCTTTTTGAGAAATGAAGTATAAAGTGAAAAAATGAAGCGCGGGTCCATTTGGGACCCACATCATGAGCTTAAGATGGGAGTGCGGAGCGCCGAAGAAAATATGCAAAATTGTCCTTTTTCAAAAAAAGAGTTAAAGTAGCATAATCGAGCCTGCAATTCTATTGGGACCCACATTGGGACACGTGTCGCTTGTTTTCTAAGGACATATGGGTAGAGAAAATGTGAAAATTTTACATTTTTCCAAAGGCCATAAAATGTTAAAAATTGATCCCAGTTCCCGTTTCTAGCCACTATTTAAAAGTTCTAAAAAGTGGCCCCAAGCTAGTTTCAAATCAATTCTCTCCACGTGGAAGGCTCAGATTAAAAGTTGAAAGGTCAAGATCAATGGTAGCTATGCATTTCATCAATTTTTTTACCATTGAAGCTCCAAGATGTTTGGAGATGTGATTTTTGCATCATTCTTCATCAAATTTTTGGAAAATTTGTGTCGTTTTGGTCTCAGTAGGGTGCAATTGAGTTGATTTGGGGCTCAATTTGTAAATCTAAGGTACTTTCGAAGTGGATTTTTACTCGGGCTCGTGCAAAAACACAAAATGCAAGTTCCAGAAATTACAAAGGAAAATTTCAAAAGGGAAAAGATGAAATGATGAAGGAAGAAGGGCCTGCATGTGCCAAGGATGAAAAACGTGCCCCAATTAGAATAATGATGCAAATATTTGCAATTATTCACCTTTTGAGGCACTGAAACTTTTTGGGCATTTTTTTGTTAGACGTCCCTTTCTAAAAATCATGATGGAATTTGTAACAAACTAGATGCTTCGGATATTATTTTCTTGGGGGAGAAGGCTTGGATGTAATTGAATGATATATAATGCATGTTTTAGATATAAAAATGGTTGGGGGATGAAATTCACAAGAAAATTTCAGAAAATCTCATCTTCCGAGAAACTTTCTAAAAAAACTGGTTAATTTCTTTTGTGTTAGATTTTCATTCATGTTAAGTTGGTTACAAGTGTATAGCCATTAACAAGCTCGAGATTGTTCCGGAAACTTTCCTATTTGATGAATCTAATAAATTTTGAGTTAATTTGTGTTATTTTTGGGCAATATCGTGTCTCCATATTATTATTTCGAATGTCTGCGAATAGTTTTTCTTATTCCCATTGCAATATTACATTAAAATATTTGTGAATCACATAGATCTCATCCTTATGATAGTTTAGTGGTATTTTCAATTTCATTTATCGAGAAGATCTTTCATCGGAAATGAAATGATAAATTTAAAATCACTTTACCTTCATTTATTGACAGAGATTGTTTGTAAGTCTTTGGGTGTACCTTAGGTGTGATTGATCGAGAGATTTTGATGTTTAATTTAGTCTTTTAATTTAATCCTTCATGTTATATTGTCAAAGGTTGTGTGAAAACATGTAAATCGGGCCTCCATTGATGCACACCTTCGGTTGAAGGAACATTTTGTTTATTTGGAGCATTTTGTCTATTAGTTTTCCAAATGTTGTGAAGGATCTCAAAGATCTAGCATAGTCAAATTTTTCTTGCTTAATCTCCCACCAAAACCATTCAAAAATAATGAATCCTACCTAAATACCCTTGTTTTGTCCTATGTATGAACAAAAATGAAAAATTCCTTTGCCAAAATACGCAGAAAAGAAAATAAGGTCTCCAATGTCTTGAGTAACCTTAGCCTTGTGTTGAAAATATTTCCATATTACGGAAGTGACAACTCATGAGAGTTAGATTTGGTGTGTTGATCATATTTTCCCAAGGTTTCCTTTAAAAAATGTGTGCAAAAGAAGGATCTCTTCATGTCCTTCACTAACGAGAGGTTACAAAATAGGTTCTCTTACCTTAGTTGAAAGGCACAACGTAAAATAGTTAGGATAAGATCAAATCCTGTTAAGGTGCTACCCACTTCGCAATGCCCGAGCACTAAAATGTCGGATAAATTTTCTTCCCGGCTATAAGACAACATACAAAATTATTTATCTTCCTTTGAGTGTCTTGTGAAATCTTTGATGCTTCTCGGTTCTTGAAGAAGGATAAATCTTGTACTAACACGTTTATGGCGCCATTGCGGGTGAATCTTTGAAGGTATTTTTACAAATGTAATACATACGAGAACTTGGAAAATGATTCTTACAGGTTCTCTGTGCAAATACATTGTTGAAAACGTTATCTTCTGTTCATATTTGTAAGAATTCATCAAATTTTCAAGTTCGTGTGCAATATTTCCATTTTCAGCAAGTGTTACACTAAGTTGGTGTTTTAAATGATAAATATGGGTAAGGGAAGATCAAATTTGTAAATCTTTGCATAATTTTAATGCTTTGAAAGACATCGATAGATCATTTTAATGAATTTTTGTATAGATAAGGTGAAAATCCTTAGTGGCAACTCCGTGTTGATCTAATTTTTGATAAATTCCTAGTGTCTTAACCTCTGTCAATGTGAATTTGTTACTAATCTTTACAAAGCTAGAAGGAAGAAGATATTTCTTTGTTAAGGACCCTGCTAGAAGGTTGTTTCCAGAGTTGGGAAAATCAAATTCTGAAGGAAGAAGAATTTGGAAAGTGGTTGGAGATAAGACATCAAGAAAAGGGATCTCCATTGTTGAAAGTGATCAGCCTGTCATTGAAGATTGCAGTTCTTCCTCAGATGCTTCTGAATCAGGTAGTATTTTTGTAGAGTTGAATTCTCCATCTGGTGAGGGGCCTTCATTTGTATTTGAAAAGTTTTCTTCTCAATCTATCCTTGTATTTTCCAAATCTACTAGGGTTTTCCAAGAATCGAGATCCTTTAGAGGATTTTCATTCGAGAATTACATCCTGTTCTCCAAAGACCCATCACTCCTCATCAAGTTGTGTCCCCTTCTAATTCACATCCACAAAACAATATGGATCATCCTCCACCCATACCTCCATTTGTTGTAAATACCTTTGGTCTTATAAACTTTAGAGGAATGGATCATTATCCAAATGTTGTTCCACAAGATGTGAGAAATAGATTTCCCATGTTTTAAGGAAATAATGCTATAATTGGTGATCAAAACCTAAATCTTATTGTCAATATGATGGAAGAATTTGAGATAGAGTTTTAAGATGTGTAAATTAAATTGTTTATTCATACTTTAGAAGAAGATACACGGATCTGGTATAAATCTTTTCCAGATAACTCTATTGATTCATAGACAAAAATGAAAAATGCTTTTAGATTACAGTATGGTGATAAAACAAACCCTAGGTTTTTTTATCAGAGTTTGAAAATATTAAAAATAATCCTAATGAATCAGTCCATGATTTTAATACAAGATTCAACAAGACTTTGAGAAGATTTCCTATCATATTAAGGCCTAGTGATGAATCTTGTTTAATAAAGTATTATGATGCATTTGACAATAAAATTACATATTATTTAAGGGATAAGAACCCTAGAAATTTGAGGCATACCTTCACCACGACTTTGCAAATTGAGAATAACATCAAAGCAATTGGAAAACCTCCTAAGAGGGAGGGTGTTAAATTGATAAACCCAGAAAATCCTCAAGCAAGTAAGGCTGCTGATTTGGAAGAAGTTGTAAAAACTTTGGCAGGGGATGTCAAAGAAATATCATACAAGTTGGCCCAAGAAGAGAAAGGAATTGGAAAAACTTCCCAAGGTCAGCACAAACAACAAGGCCAAGACAGATTTACAAATCATCCTAGAAATGAGAAGAGATCTGATGACAGAGGTAAAGGGCCCATGGGATCTACAAATAGACATCCCCAACCTAGGGAAAATAGAATGGTGCCGATCCTCGACTACCACTGGGGTTGTTGTTGTTGAAGAAGCCAATGAAATTGATTGGTGTGATAGATTCTTTCTTCCCCATCCTCCATGTGAAGTAGATCTGCGCAAGTTGAAGAAGCTTCTATGATGATGATACTGATGATGATGTTTACATGAGGGGTTGCTCTACAAGCTCAAAACAAGGATCAACTTCAACTGAAGTGATAAGTGCTCAAACTATTGCAGATTTTTTTGATTACATCCATTGGGTACCACTTCTTCCTCCCTCTCATACTTTTGAAATAGATATGGTACAAGCTTTTGAAATACCTAATAATGACTTTGAATACTTAAGAGCTTTAATGATTAAGAAGTATGATGGAGGAATCCCATCTGAAGAGGATAGGAAGTTGTTGATGAACATTGTTGTTGCCCAAAAAAAAAGATTGTAATACAAGAAGTAAAGTTTTTAAAGGAGCAGGGCCTCAAGTCAAACCTAAAACTCCATTGCTTACTAGTATTCCTAGAGAGGCTCCTAAGAAATATGCATCTACTAAAGGCCTTGTCCCAAAAGAATATTATATTTCTCCTCAAGCCCAAATTGTCAAAAATCCTATGCCATCGATGAGTTTTTCAATCTCCTTCTAATGTTGCCTTGCCCAAGTATGTTCCATATGACATTGCCCAAGTTTTGAGTCAAATAAAAGTTAGTGTTCCAATTGTTGAGTTTCTTAGGATTCTTGAGCACAAGAAGAGGGCATTTGAGTATTTGGGATTGAAAGAAGAGAAGAATACCCAAGGTAGAAATGTAAACATTGTAGAAACTCCTCCTCCAACCATTGAAACCTAGAAAAACCACCAGCATTGGAAGATCTTGGAGAAGCACCTGAAGTTTACTTGGGAACATCTTTGGTTGAGTCTCAATTAAATGTTGATCCATTCTTCACCACTCTGATTATTAAGGACATGTTGTTGCATAATTGTATGTTTGATTCGGAGCATCTTGCAATGTCATGCCTCTTGAAGTCATGAATGAATTGGATATCGAGTGAAAAAAATTATGGGAGATGTACTTCCATGGACTCTAGAGAGGTGCCATTTTTTGGATGTGTTAAGGGATTGGTGGTACAACTTGTAGTATACCCAGGTAAGAACTTAAAACTTGATGTTGTCATTGTTGATTGCCAAGCCAAATGGGGCATGTTGTTATCTAGAAAGTGGGCTACAAGTGTTGGTGGAAGTGTTCAAATGGATATGTCTTATGCCACCATTCCAATTGGGGGCAGCCTTGTCAAGTTGTATGGAGAGAAAAAATATGTTGCATCTCATGAAGATCCCAATAATGCTTCTTATGAAGTGTTGTATACTGATGTTGATGTTGATAAATTTTTGGATTTGTTGATTGTAAAGAGCACAAAATGGATCAATGAAAGTTTCTTGAACAAGTAGGCTCTCCTTGGAATTTTTTGTTTGATGGATCTTGCTCTAAATTTGGAAATGGTGCTGGTATGGTTTTGATTTCTCCAAACATGGAATAGTTTGTTTTTTATTTCAAACTCAACTTTGAATGCACTAACAACATTACTGAATATGAAGCATTATTATTAGGTTTGAGAATTGCATGGAAATATGGTGTTAAAGACATCATTGTCAAAGGAGATTCAAAATTAGTTGTCAAACAAGTTAGAAAATTGTATGCTACTAAAAATCGAGAATGACATAGTACAAGCATGCGATGTGGGATTTGATTGAGATGTTTGACTCATTTAAAATTGTACATCATGATAGGAAGTTCAATATTATGGAAGACAAGCTTGCTGTATTGGGATCTCGGTTTGATAATTGTGCAATGTCCCCATTTTCTAAATATGATGTTGAAGTATTAACTAGACCATTTGTCCTTGACAATGTCATAAATTGGCAAGTTTTTGATGATGATGCCTAGGTTAAAAGGTTTCTACAGAACCAAGGAGATTTTTTTGATCAATGTATTGATTAGGATCCAATGGCGTGTGCAACTGAAGGAAAAGATTTTTTTTTTGGCAAAGATATCATTCATTTGAAAACTAATACCATTCCTAGAGGTTTGGTTTCTATTGAATAAAACTTTGATAATGTTGATTGCATTATTAATGCAGACATATAGAATCCTCGAGGGATGTTGAAGAGCATGACCTTGGCATGAAGGAGAAACCATGTAAGGCTTGGTTGGGTAGTAATCTGAATAAGGAAGAAAAACAGTCCTATGTCCAATGGTTGAAGAAATATCGAGGA
Source organism: Taxus wallichiana var. yunnanensis (assembly GCA_018340775.1). Lineage (NCBI taxonomy): Eukaryota > Viridiplantae > Streptophyta > Pinopsida > Cupressales > Taxaceae > Taxus > Taxus wallichiana. Next base: position 125,319,554 of record CM031237.1, read on the forward strand.
CTTCTTGTTGTGGTCTTATTCGAATCGAAAGCATATAGAGAGGATCTGTTTCAACATAAAATTCCTTTAGAATCTAATGCAAAACCATTCGAAAAAAAAAAAGAGGCCGATTAATCCACTCCTTTCCATGAATATATAAGAATAATTGAAGAAGTTGAGGGATGGAGGGATCATTTAGCCCATAAGGTACTCATCTTGGGTCTGAAACCTAGTGCTTCGAGAAAAAAATAATGGTGATATAAGGCTATGTGTGGAATTCAAAATTTGAATAGAGCATCAATGAAATATAATTACCCTCTTAAAAACATGGAAAATATTTTACAATTGGTGACTAGATCAGAATTTTTATCTACCTTGGATGGTTTCTCTAGCTATAATCAAGTTGTTGTGAAGGAATTAGAAAGGATTAAGACTACCTTTACCACTCCTTGGGGAACATATGTCTATGTTAGAATGCCTTTTGGTCTAATGAATGATGGAGAAACATTTCAAAGGGCAATGGATGTGGCTTTTGCTGGTTACATTAATGATTTCATTGTTGTTTATCAAGATGATGTGATTGTGTTTTCCAGGAAGAGAAATGATCATTTTAAACAACTGGAAAATATCTTGATAAGGTGCAGAGAATTTCGTATTTCACTTAATCCCAAGAAGTGCCATTTTGGAGTACAAAAATCCAAGCTGATAGGCCACATTGTTTCAAAGGAAGGGGTCATGATTGATCTAGAGAGGGTGGAAGCCATCAACAAGGTCCCAATTCAAAGAACCAAGACAAGAATTCAATCCTTCTTTGGGAAAATCAATTTTATCGAGAAGATTTGTATCTAACTTTCTTTGAGCTAACTATCCCCATTACTAACATGTTGAAGAAAGATCAAGTTTTCAAATGGGAAGAGGAAGCCATTCAAGATTTAAATGGGATCAAAGAGGCATTAAAGCATGTCCCTATTTTAGCAGCTCCAAATTATAAGAAGCCTTTTCAAATGTTTTCTTTTTCTTCGAGAAAACACTATTGCATCTGTCTTGTCTTGTTGGGGAAGATGATGAAGGGGCTGAAAGACCAATTGCCTTTTCAAAGTAAGGCATTGCAAGGAGCTGAGTTAAAGTACACCATCATGGAGAAGCAATCATTTTCCTTGGTGAAAGAAACAAAGGTTTTTAGACCTTACATTTTGAGCTCTAAAGTTGTTGCTTATGTTCCCCCACACTATGGTGGATGATATCTTATCGAGATGAAAGTCTCAAGAAAAAGATGCAAATGGGTAAACAAGTTACGGGAGTATGACATGGACATCCAAACGAATAAATTGGCAAGAGGATAGGGCTTAGCTAAGCTTATGGCTGAGAGCAACGTGAAAACCATTGAGGTGAATGAAGTAGAAGAAGAAAGGGTGAGTATCCTTGATAAATTGATGAGTTTGAATTGTACAAAGATATAATATTTTATCTCGACATCTATGCTGCCCTGAACATTTGAGTAAGAATCGAAAAGATAAATTAAGTTAGCCTCCCAAAAATATGTCACTACTGATTTTGGGTTAGCTTCAAGAACCCGGAGGAGTGCTCTTAAGATGCATAACTAAAGATGAATCCCCAAAGTAATTGCTGAATTCCATGGAGGAGTGCTGTGGGGGAAATTTTTGGAAGAGTTACAAGACACAAGATTTTGAGGGCTGGTTATTGGTGGCCAAATCTTTTCAAAGATACAACTCTATTGGTAAGAAAATGTGAAAGTTTCTAGCATTTTACTGGAAGAATGAAAGCTTCAGGCTCCTTCCTTTATAGCTTGTATCAATTGAAGCCCCATTTAAGGAATGAGGAATGGACTTCATTGGTGAGATTTCAGACCCTTATAGTGTTAGCCATAAATGGATTTTAGTAGCAATGATTGCTTCACTAAGTGGTGGAAGAAATCCCCACCAAGAAAGCAACACACCAAGTTGTCATGGACTTCATGCTGAACCATATCATCTACAAATTTGGAGTGCCAATCAAAATTGTTGTTGATAATGCCATGAGCTTGAGTTGAACCTTTGGTGGCAATGTGTAAAGAGTATGGGATAAATTTGACATATGCTTCTAAATATAATCCCCAAGGAAATGGAAAAGATGATTCCAGCAATAATTTTTTTTGAAAATCATTAGAAGAACCTTGGAGCTGAACAATAGGAAATGGGGTGAGCGGTTGAAGTTTTTTGTTTGGGATGATAGAATAAATGTTAAAAGAGCTATGGTAAAAGCCCATTTGAGTTGATTTATGGAACTCGGGATTTTCTTCCCCTTCAAATGTAGTTTTCTTCATATCAATTTATTCAACAACTAGAGGATCAAGAAGTTAGTCCCTATGAAGCTCAAATCAATCAAGATTGTTGAGTTAGATGAAGAAAGAAGGTAATCCCACCAAAGGCATGTAAAATTTAGAGAAAATTTGAAGAATTTGTTTCACAAGAAGGTGATTCTAAGGGCTTTCGGTGTTAGAGATCTTGTGCTATTGTGGGATAACAAGCATGAGGATAAGGGAAAGCATGGTAAATTTTATGCATTATGATGGGCCCTTATTCCATTGACATCCTAATTGGTGAACATACCTTCTTCTTGAAAGACTTAGATGGGGAATTTCTCGAATTGCCTATTAATGGAAGGAATTTGAAATACTTCCTCGATTTATTTTTCAGAATCAAGGTATGCACACCATTTATATAGTATACGATCCTTTTTTTTCTTTTTCTTTTGTGTTTTGGGTTCATTCGGTCCTTGGAAACCATTGTTGTTGGTTTCTCGGGTTGCATTTCAAAGGATGGTTATAGTTTCTTTCTGCTCGTATGTTGACTTCGTTGCCCAATGGATGTTTTGGCACTTGGTCTACTCTATTTTTCCTTTTGGCACTTGTTGGGAGTGCCCATCCCCGAGCTCCGAGACAATGTTGGTGCTCATTTTTATCTCGCATCGTTTGCCCTAAATTTTCTTCAATATGTGGGATTTTCCGTTTTTCTATTTTCTCGATCATGGATTCTCGAAAATGTTGAAATTACTTGAAATGACTTTGAAAATACTTTCCCATGATTGCAAATTGATTGAAATCCATGATTTTCCTAGTTTTGTTTCAAAAATTTCCATCGTTAGTGAAAAATTACATTCTCGGGCGTGAAATGGTAAAATTCTATGTTTTTATAGTTTGACGGGTGTCTTTTACTCGTCAAATTCTACCTCGCATCGGTGGATCCATGGTCGCTTGTGATTGGTTGAGGGACGACATGGCCAATAATTTAAACTTATCGCCTTTGGTTTTTTTGGCAAAAGGGTTAATTTGGTCCCATAGTTCCGCTCAATTTTGATTGGTTCTAATTGTGATTACGTGGCCTCTTTTCATTGGGTGAGGCACGACAGTTTGTTTTGCAAACGCGTTTCATTTTTGGGTACTTTGAAAAAAATTATTTGGCCCCATGGTCCCGCCAAGCTCGATTGGCTTAGCAAAATTCAAGTGGCAGAGCAATTTTTGTATTTTTGCCCCGAGGATGTACACATGTCATCAATTTAAGCAATTATGGAATGAAGGACCTTTTTATGCTTAAGAAATTTTGGAAAAGAGTTAAAATAATAAATAAAATGCCTAAGGCCCATGCAATGAATCAGAAAGGAACACGTGGCGGGTTTGAGTAGTCAAAGGCAAAATGGCGGATTGTCGGAATACTTTGGATATTTTTGGCTTTATTTTATAAAGTAGTAAAGTTATAAAATAAAGTGCAACCTCGCTAATGCATGGATGATGGACACATGTCTTGTTTACATCAAAGGTGGGAAGGAAGGCTGGTGGAGAACTTAGAATTTTTTTGGCCTTTTGGTAAAATGTAATAAATTTGTGAAAAAGGCCGCATTTCTCGCCAAGGAAGAAGTGATGTCATGCCTAGATCAGCTTTGAAAAGTCAAAATAGAAAAGTAGAGACTTGGAGCAATTTGAAGTTTTTGCCTTTTTGGAAAAAGGAGTTAAAGTTTTGAAATGGGTCGAGCCTGCTAAAGATCAATTAGTGCCTTGTTTGATTTTTTTTTAAAATGGTCAAAGTACGAGATCGGTGGGTCGCCAAAGGTTTTGAAACTTTTTGCTTTATTATGAAAAATGGATAAAGTATAAAAGTTAAGCGCAGCCCCGCCAAAGTTAGTCAAAGTTGAAAGGTCAAAGGGTGGTGTAGACATCAAAATCAGGTCACGCTCCCCTTAGCCCCTTGTTATCAATCGACCTAGACACATTCACCTAACCATGGTCCTCTTTCACCCCACACTATATTAATTTAATTACTTTACTTAAATTAATCATTTACACTCATTATAATTATTTTTAATTTCCTAATTAAATAATACCTACCCTTCCACCTAACCTAGCCCCCTCACCTAGACACCTCACCCTAAGCCTATTATTAGCAACTTAAACCTAACTAACAACCTAAAATTAAAGACCTAAACCTCATTCTCGCAGACACAACGGTCACTCCCGCTCATGTCTAGATGAATAGTGATATCTGGTGACCGTTAGAGCCATGATCTCCTATTTTAGCATGCCTAGGGAATCCCCTTAACCGACGCTACGGTCACCCTTGAACCCGCGCGGTCATCCTCAGAATCGCCGCTTGCTACCATTAATGCATGTTTCTTACCTCATTCTCAAGGTTGACACATTCAAAATGAACACTCTCACATGCAAGTAAGAAAGAACAATCTCTCTCTCACACACAGACAACCAACATCCATCCAGAGGCCATCCAACACACATTCTAGCTGAGATTTGAGCAGAACCAAGCAAGAAGGAGCCCAGGCAGTCCATGCAAGAGCTCTGCAACACTTGGTGATTCCTCCACACCACTCAGCTTCCTACCAGCACCTCCAATCCTCCTACACATCCACATGCACCAGGTTCAAAGGTAAGTAGAACATCTTACTCTTCTATTTCCTTTCCTTTTGTACTACTTTTCCCTTATTGCTGCATTGTATTCATTTCTATTACATGCACTTTGTTATCTAAGCCACCCCTAGACCATTCTTCATACCTACACCCCCACATCCCTGCAAACCTTACCAAATCCCATTCAAACCTCTCGGAAACTCACCCTAACTAGCCCTATCCTTTGTGCAATCACAAAGGAGACCCAAGCCATTTCTGTAGGATTCCCAATATTCCATAGTAATCGCATCATTTTATCCATAGCGACGTTAGTTACCCTATAGTGCCTTAACCTCACCCAATCTTTCCTTAACTCACCTTCTAGTTGCCTTACCTCCACCAGAATCTTCTAAAACCCATCCTCTGACCTGATAACCCTCCTAGGCCACACCAGCACACCATTCAGTCTCCTGACAACCTGAGAAACTCTCCCTCAGACCCTTGTTTTGACCTCACAAACTACCACTGATGGGCATCAGTCACCCCTAACTGCACCGGTTTCCCTCGATAGACATCGGTCTCTGTGTTCCCACCTTGACCCCTTCTTGTTGACCTAGAATCATACCCTGACCTATACCTGCACCTGTGACAACACCTTACCTCTTTGAATCTAGTTATAACTTAGCCTGTTATTATTAGATTTGCTTGTTGTATTTAAGTGAGATAACTAAATCATTTACCTGCAATAGGAATTTATTTACTATTTTTACATTAATTTATTTTAAACAAGAATGACAACCAACTAGAAGTATCGTACTTCCTAAAACTAGCACACGCTAGGCATTCCACTGTCATATATCGCTTAAATCCTATTTTTGGTCTTGCTTTGTCTTTGGTAGTTCCTCCCAGCCAAAAGGAAGCTCTCACGGTCATCTCGGATCAAGGAGTCGAAGCGTGCAATAACCTCCAATCGTCTAAACAGGTATTCCTCCTACACCCATTTCCTTATCTGTTTCATCAATACTTCTAAAGAAAACTAAGAAATCAGGTTATAAAATGTTAAAAAGTGCTCCCACACCTAAAATCACTACCCATGGTTCTACATATCCTATTTCTAATGGGGTTATGCACCGCTCGATGCTCAAACAATTACACCAATCCCCTCTCAAAATGTCCTTATACAATCTCATCCAAACCTCAGAGTCTCATCATTGTCAAGCCCTCATGGAGGTCCTTCAATCTATTGAGGTTTTACCCAATGACCCCACACCGTAGCTTCTATTATCACACCTCATCATGTCACCTCTCTCACCAAATTACCACCTACCGCTACACCTCTACCTACTCATCAGGCTACCACCTCGGTTTCTCGATGAAGAGATTAGACCCCACTAAACCGATGACCCAGATCTTTCTCTTTTCATCTCCGTCCATATCGATAATATATGCGTACGACATGTTATGATCGATGGGGGTGCTAGTATTAACATCATCTCCTCTCATGCATTCAAACAAATGTGCATATCCAATAAGCTGCGTGCATAAACATCCCATCATGTTGCATTCATTCAATGATGCTATCACTTCTACACTTGCACTGTCATCCTCCACATTCGTGTGAGCCCCCGCATTATTCTAGAGTTATTATACATTTTGGAAGGGAGTTTCAATACGACTGTTCAGCTTGTGCACCACTGGATTTGTGTCATGGGTTGTGTTCCTTCTACTTTGCACCGATGTGTAAAGTTTGAACATGAAGGACATACCTATACCATTCCAGCTGACCCATCACCTTTCAAAACTTGTAACATGCTTTACCGACCTAACAACATTCTTGTACCTATTAAGGCATCTACCTCCTTGCTTACCTCTTCTTCACCCATGACCCCATCCACGAGTCTGCCGCATGACCTCACCCTCATCTAAATCTTCCATATATACCACTATTATAGCTTTTACCAGTCACACATCACTTCCCAACCATCCGATATCTCTTTCGATCCAACCTCTAACACTTCCTCCATTCCAGCTAGCAATATATCAACCACTGATCCCTTGGAAGGTGTTTTTCAATGCCTCACTATGGGGGAGTATCACCTATACAACATTAATACATTCCTTACTCCACAAGAGTATGGAAACCTTCACCAACATCCTCACTATGATCACCACATAGGTGAGCGTCTCCTTTATGGTCCTCCCCACCTTCGCACCCATCTCACCTATGGGGGACTTGATACTTCCACTTACACCCCGAACCACCATCACAAACCCAACCCTTTTCGGCTGACCTTCATTCGCTCACCAATCGCCGCTTTGCTCACACTTTCCTACACCAATGTGCCTGGAAGGGTTTTAGATTTTGCTTTTATGAGCAAGGCCATCACACTGTTATTTCTTGTACCATGCGTAAACACAATGATCGTAGTGGAATCAGTTTTACCAAACTACCTACCAAAAATCCCCGCATTGAACTCATTGAAGATGTTGACCCATCTCCACCTTCTTCACCTGCTCCACCTTCACCACCTTCACCAACAGAGTCGATGGATCCCAAATCTATCCCTCCTAACTTTTTTTTCATAAACACCATTTCCTTGGGACCTTTGACTTATCAACGTGATGGCGAGGCTCCTTCTTCTCTTCCTTTCTTGTATCCTGACATGGTTGAGGATGATACTCCTTCTATTAATGTCATTCAATGTCAAGATGAGGATTCCATACTCACCTACCTTGGTTCTGAAGACTCTTACATTCATCGGTCGTTACCTTATCGAGACAAAAAAATGTTGAATGAATCGACTATTGAAGTCAACATCCACACTCGGGATGACTTCCACATTCTAAATATTGGCCAATATCTCGATGTTGTTGAACAAGAATTCCTCACTTATTTTCTTAAAGATCACAATCATGCTTTCACTTGGTCCTATCTTCGACATGCCTCGGTATTGATCCCACTATCATGGTCCACAATATCGTAATCATTCCCGATGCCAAACCCGTAAAACAAAAGTTGAGGAAAATGCACCCTCACATTACTCTTCTCATCAAAGAAGAACTTCAATGCCTTCTCTCAGTTTCCTTCATCTTACCCATCGATTACCCCAATGGATTTCTAACATCATTCCTCGTCACTAAGGTGACAAGGGGCCTTCACATTTGCATAGATTTCCTCGTGACCTCCACCTAGCTTGCCCAAAAGAGGATTTTCCTCTTCTTGGTATTAACCGATTGGTTGACCTTACTACGGGCTATGAGATGCTATCACTTATGGATGGCTTCTTGGGTTATAACCAAATCTTGCTCACCCTGGAGGATCAATAAAACCGCATTCATCACCCCTGGGGAATTTTTGCTATCGAATCATGCCTTTTAGCGTTAAAAATGTTGGTGCCACATATTAGCGGGCTATGACATACATCTTCCATGATATCATGCACCACATATTGGAAGATTACATGATGATCTCCTCACCAAATATAAGCATCGATTTGAACATGTTATTGTCTTGAAAACTATCTTTGATCACCTCATCAAGTATTGTGTTCGCCTTCAACCCAAGAAATGTGTCTTCGTGGTTCTCTCAAGAAAGCTCCTGGGACTTATCATTTCCTTACGTGGTATAGAGGTTGAACCTGATAAAGTCAAGGCCATTCTTGAAATTCCTCCACCCATTAACCTTGACCAACTTTGTAGTTTGCAAGGTAGGTTGCAATCTATTCGTGGATTTATTTCCCAACTTTCCGACCGTTATCAACCATTTCATCACCTTCTTAAAAAGGATGTCTCCTTCAAATGGGATGATGACTGCCACAAATATTTTAAGGCCTTAAAACAATACCTTCTTCAACCACTCGTACTTATTGCACCTAAAGACGACCAACCCTTCTACCTATACATCTCTACTACTGATCACTCTTTAGGGGCTATGCTCGCTCATTGTGATGAAAAACATAGGGAGTAGGCAGTTTATTACATAATGCATACTCTTCTGGACTACGAGACCCGATACACCCACCCTGAAAAACTTTTCTTAGCCTTAGTTTTTGTGGCCACCAAACTTTTCCATTACCTACTCAACCAAAAAACCTATGTTGTGACTAACACTGACCCCTTACACTTCATGTATGCCAAACCTTACGGAATAAATGTGCCACATGTTGGCTCATGCTTCTTGTTGACCTAGACCTCGAATTCATTCATAAAAAATCTATCAAGGACCAGGCCATTGCTGATTAGTTCGCTGATGTACCTCTTTTCGGGAATCAATTTTCGAACTTTGATTTCCCTGATGAATCCATTTCTACCCTCTCTCTAGATGATGAACCTTACAAATGATATTATTCTTCAATGGTTCCAAATGTTAGCATGGGGGTGGTGTAGGTGTCATCCTTATTCCTTTTGATGGTGAACCCATGCCTTTATCACTCAAACTCAAATTCAAGTGCACTAAAATATCGCAAATACGAAGCACTCGTATTGGGTCTCATGACTTCTATACCTTAGATGTTAAGTCCATTAATATCTTTGCTGATTCTCAATCGTGGTAGTAAACCAAGTCAATGGTGTATATCGATTGTCGTAATGAAATACTTTAGGAGTACAAACATTACGTTGGTATTATGTTGACTACCATTGATCGCTACAAAATTCAAACTGTTTCGTAATTTCCACTAATAAATTTGTGGATACCATGGCCTACCTCTTTTCCCAGGATATATGCTTTGCCAATCGATTCGAGACATCTTTGTCACCATGAAACACATACCGAGACCCTCCTATAAACCTTGTTGTGTTAACCTTTTCGAACCGCTTCACTAAACACATAGGACCTTTGGTATAAGTAGCTTGTGAACTACCTTTCCTTTCTATCTTGCTTCCCGACCTCACACATAATGGACAACGTGCCTTTGTAAAATGGGCCTCTCATTATGTATGTCGTCATGGGTGGCCTCCTCTATATACATGGCTTTGACGGTATTATTTTATGATGCCTTACCAACTCGAAATCCCCTATACCATTAAATAAGTTCATGATGGCATATACAGAGGTCACTTGGTGGCCTTATTGTTGCTAAGCACATTCTTCACCTAGGCTATTAGTGGCTGACCATCAATCATGATTGTTGTGACTACGTTAAGCGTTGTGTAAAATGCCAACAACATACCAGTCTTCATCACACACCTAGCCACACCTTACGGGTTGCTCGTGACCTTTGGCCTTTCTCTCAATGGGGTTTGGATCTTGTCAGGAGAGATCAATCCCCACTCTTCCCTAAGACATCAATGGATTATCACCGCTCTTGAATATTACACCAAATGGTTTGAATCCGCACCCCTCATCTCCACGAAAGTTGAGAAAATATGTGATTTCATTAACCATCACATCATTTGTTGCTTTGGTGTTCCACATCACCTTATCACCGATAATGGAAAACAATTAAAAAAAAAAAAAAACCCTACAGAAAATTTATGACGCCTTCGGCATTCATCTCGATTTCTCCTCACCATATTACCCACAAACCAATGGCCAAGCCGAATCCACCAACAAAACCCTGAACAAGATTCTCATGAAAGTGGTTAACGATAATGGGAAGGATTGGCACACGCACATTCCTTTTGCCCTATGGGTGTACCATACTAGTATTTGCACTTCCACTGCTTTGCTTTACTCCCTTTTCTCGGTCTGATGCCATAGGTTGTCCTACCTCTCGAAGTCAGATCCCATCTCTTCGTATCTCCCTTCAAGACATACTCACAGATGATGACTTTCACCAAGATCATTTAGCACAAATTGAGTTCTTGGATGAATGTCATCTTCATGCTCTTGACCATCTCCAAGTCTACCAAAAATGCATCGAATGTTCTTATGAAAAACATGTTCATGAACACACCTTCAAATTCGGTGACCTTGTGCTCAAGTAAAATCAACACGTAAAGAAAAAAAAAAAAACAAACGGGAAAGTTTTCTCCTAATTGTATTGGACCATACATCATGACCCATGACTATGGATCAAGTTCTTATCATTTGTCTTCGAGTTGATGGTAAGCCGGAACCTAAGCCCCTCAATGCCTTGCATCTTTGACCATTCAACTATTGATTTCTAGTCCTACCTCACTCTTTATCTATTTCATGCTTGTCCCTTGAGCACCATTTACCCTTATCTCTTCCACACTTCATCTCTAACGATTAAACAAGAATCATGTGATTACCCATCACCTTTTTGCCTTCTCTTAAATATGTGCACCATGGCTCTACATATGGCATGATTCTCATGGATACTTTTCGTCTTCTTTTAGATGAGATCCCATGGTCATTCACCCTTGCCTTTTGAACAAGAACCAAATGCTTCGTTATAGTCTTGTCCATGACTTAAAAGCTCAAAATAATCATTTCCAAAATAAAGGGATTAACTCCTTGAGTCAAACTTCCAATACAAAGATGAATCCCTCAAAAGGACATCTTCCACCCTAAATCGCCGCTATAAGTAGACTACTCCCTTGAAGGACAACTATAAAAAGCTCATAACTCTCTACATAGTCTATCTAAAAAGAAGACTATTTTCTCAAAAATAATAAATATTCAGAAGCTTCCCGCATCGATCAGCTTCGAAGACCTCAAGGAGACATGTATTCATCCCATATAGACTTCCCACATCGATCAGTCTATCTATAAAATCAAAAAGAAAAAGAAAATAAAACTTTTTCATCATGGACTTGCCTATTGTGATCTTGGATCTCTTACCAAAGGCATACTACATCTTATCATATGACCTAATTACCTCCACCTCATTACTCATTATCTCTTCACTTCATCTTGCCTCAAGGGACTGTTGAGCTTATGACATATGGTGATTCGTGACTATTCTTCACCTTTAGAGTAATCAATCATGCAACATCTTTAGGGCCTTATGTTCACTAGCCTATCTACTAATGTGGTTCACACGTTTTGATCCTTGGAAATTAGGTGGCATTTCTCACCTCCTCTTATCTTTTTCCTTATTCATTACCTTTTGATCATCCTATATAAGACTAGACCCTCGACGCTTGTTTTTGGATTTTCTTCTCTCACCACAATCAACCTAACACCCATACCTCTCTACCTATACTCCACCCAAACCTAAATGACCTTGACCTAATTATACCTATGACCTAGAATCAAATCTACCAATCAACCTACCGACCTCTTCTTCTACCCTCTCATCTTCTTCCCTACCTTATGGGAGAACTACATTAGTCTGAGGTCCCTTTTTACTGGGACTATATAGGCAACACTTCCAAGGCATGGGGCGCTGGAAGGTTAGCTCAACCACTCTTTACCCTCACCAAATTTTCCCATTTTATCATGATTTCCCATATGTAAATAAAAGACCAGAAATCTATCCCATATCCCCATCGTTTAACCTATATATACTCATCATGTTTCACCTAACCTTTTTCTACTTACATTATTTCACATATTTAAACATTTTACATTATCACATGCATTCACATTTCCATTTACTACCAAAATGCCAAAATGAAAAATCCATGCCTACACCTTGACTGACTCCACCATGCTTATAACTTTGACTCCACTATGCCTATAACCTAACTCAATCCATGCTTAAACCGACATGACTCCACCATGCCTATAACCTAACTCAATCCATACCTAAGTGACCCGACTCCACCATGCCTATAACCGACTCGATTCATGCCTATCACCGACTCCACCATGCCTATAACCTCGACTCAATCCATACCTAAACCAACCTAACTCCATCATGCCTAACTCACCTAGTTTACATCCATATCATAACAAATGTAACACAAATACACATAACAACACATAATCATTTAAATCTTATCTATCTCCTCATAGATACATGTGTGTGTGTATACAATGTACACCAGTATCAAAATAAGGTATATCTCAAAAAAAAATAATCGATGGCACGTAGGCCGATATCTCATACAAAATGTCATCGGCACGTGAGGCCAATATCATGAATAAAAAAATCCATACAAAATCTCTTGGCATGCGGGCGGTCTATATCCAAATGAGTCAGTCATGCCATAAGATCTTTGGATTTGTCTCTCCTGACTCCTCTACTCCTCGCTTTATGGGCCCCTGGTCTAGCTGTTGATGGTTCCTCACCTAGGACTAACCTCCGTACACTTGGTGGCCTCTCTCGTGCTCCCGCCATGGGCTTTTCATCCCCCTGTGCTCTCCACACTATGCGCGTAGGATCTAGTCCTCTCATTAGAGGCACGATGTGCTCTGTAATCAGCATAATATGGGACCTCTATCTGGCAGCCACCAATGGGTCCTGATAGTACCATGCCTCTCATAAGGCATCCCTAAACACGGCCATCGTAACTATATATGGAGATGCCATGGCTCTCCCTGCCTAAGTGGGTACTGTATAATGGGACCACGTCCCGAGCCTACTGCCCAGAACTATCTTATATCGGTACCATGGCCCGACTCTATCCCGGGATATGTGCATGTGCTCGTGCCTATATTTGGGCTTGCGGGGTAGTAATGTATGCCTATGCTACTATCAAATTTAGCCCTGCTGACCGTAACCTCCCCTGCGTTGTGGCCAATTATCCTTGTAAGTCCTGCACCTACACCTATAGGGCGGCTACTTGCCCTCCCTCTCCACCTACCTCCTCTCGATTTCCATCCCACACTCGCCTCACACTGTGTAGGTGCCTATCCCCTGCCCTACCTATACTTGTAGTGTAACTATCAGGCTCGTAATGTGGTAACCCGTGCCTCTGTGCTTGTCGGGGTTGCCCCTGCATAAGCTCGAGCTATGTCACTAAAGTAACCACCTACCCTTGTAGGGCGTCTCTCACCTTGTGATGGTGGATAAGTCTGGATGCCCCGACCTCGGTGGTACCGATCATAGCTATGCTACCAACCACTTCAATACCCATCTGTAACCCCGACATCATCTATCTATACATCCACCGGTTGTTCCTCCTATCCAGTTGGCACTATGGGTCATGGTGGAGACATAGGCCTCTCCACGTCATCTCTCATATATTGTGGGAAGGGTGGTGGTACATCCTGTACCAATCCAAACTGGCATCTAACCCGCTCTATGGGTATCCGCTCATGCTCTCGACCCTCCTCCCCTCTATCCATAGAAATATCTGCAGCCCATCCAGCTCCTCCGCCATCCCCTGGTATGTGGGGAAGCCCACATATGGCCTCCAAATGATGTCCACCCCAAAAAACCCTCTAGTAATCTCCTGTAGTAGGCTACATCATGTGTAGCTCTAGTACCTTGGGCCTCTCCAATGGCTGGTACCCATCGCCTATATCTAACCCTCAGGACCCTCTCCAGAATGCATCTACCCGGGCATCCCCTATTTGGCCGAACACACACAATGTGCTCGTATGCCCAACAATGTAATAGTAAGGCACCATTTATGCTAAACCGCCGCAATCGCCTATAGGCCCACGACTCCCTATCTACTCGTGTCAACAATGTAGGTGCCCATGTGAATCGGGTCCTATCTACGATAATATCATGAAGCACTCCCATCAAGGAGTGTGGGAACCGTCCACCTCTACATCTGGCGGTGTGAAGCAGCACACTACCTCCATTAATAAGACCACCAACCTCATCTCTCTCTGGATGAGATCTATACATTTCTCCATAGCTCTTCTGCTAGCGCTATGGAAAGTTAGATCTGCTACACCCTCACCAAAACGGGTGATAGTAACTCCTCGATGCCTCCAAGGAGATAGAATAAACTTGGGCCCCTAATATAGGTAAATGTAGGATCTCGTATATATCCTCTAGGGTGATCGTCATCACACAAATCGGAAAATGGAAAGTATTGGTCACCGAGTCCCATCTATCGATGAGGAAACCATAAGAATCACCCTCCGGTCTACATGTCGATCTTGTCTCATGCCTATAAATTCCACCTCCATGACATCTGTTGCCACTCCTCCCGCATCATGCTCACTCATACTATCAATAGAAATGGCAGCACCGGTCCCTCATCCGCAGTTGGTCTCTAGCCTGCATCCAACAAACCAAACATATTATTACCCCTTACCCATAGCTACACTATTTACCCTTCCTATTAACCCCAACTTTTACCACACCTATCTACCCTCATCTTAACCCATCTACCCTAACCCATCTACCCTCACCCATCTATCATTACCCATATACCTAACCCATCTACCTTAACTCCCCTAACCCTTCCCATCTCGCCTAAACCCTTACCCATCTCACCTACTTCCCTCCCTACCCTTACTTTCTCCCCTTTTTGGTCCACATTTAACCTTAGGCAACCAACGCTGGTCATCATTGACCAAGCCAAGTTGACTATCGACTAACCATGATCTCCCATTGATCAACATCGGTCCATTGTTCTTGTGACCGATACTAGTCACTACCCATCGACGTCGGCCATAGGTGGTGACCGATGTCGGCCTTTGTCACCGCCGCTTTGCCAAGATCCCTCAACCCTATTTTTTCTCCCCCTAATCATTATCCCACCAACTCCCTCCTAAAAACCTTAATTTTTCCTACATTACCCTTTTCCCTACCCCCTACCCTTCCCCATTCCCATTTCCCTCTATTTTTCCCGTTTTCACATTTCCCCCAAACCCCAATTTTTAATATTTTCTATATTTTTAACCAAATTAACCAAAACAATCAATCACAAGGTTCAAAACCTACCTCATCCCACTGCCACCATCGTGGTGGAACCTCCGGCCTCCGCTGCCGCTCCTCCCGATCCTCTCTCGGCCTCTGCCATCCAAGAATATCCACCGAATCTCCACACCAATCACCTCTCTCGATCCGATCTCATGGCCCCACCTCTCACTCAACCAATCCCACCTATGTGGCTCGCCAACTCAGCTCTCTGACATACTCATTTTTCCTCTTCCTCTTTTCTCTCCTCTTGTCCTTTTCTCCCTTTTCACAATGCACAAATGAATTTTAAAATGTGGGTTTTCCACTTTTTATACACTATCTGATTAACCGACATCGTTTCCCCTTCACTAATGATGGACAGTGGCATAGCTAACCACCGTTAGTTCCCTTAGACACCATTGGTTCATTCGACCTAATGTTGGTTACCCCGTATAACATATTCCTAACATTTATACCTAATTTTGCTTGCCTAATCTTTCTTTTGCCTCACCTATACCTCCCTGGACCACTTTACCTTCTCCTCTGGCCCTTCACCTTCTTTAACCTCACCTCATTAGCCATTGAAACCTCATTATCTTACCCCTACCTTGGCCTTACCCATGCTATGACTTATATACCTGGACCCGGAAAATTGTTTGTGACCTTTGACCCACTATGCTCGCTATACCTTGTGACACTGTTACCCGTGTTGTTTGACCTTGTGACCTTACCTTGCCTATTGTCATGATGTATATCCTGACCCAACCTTGGTGTACCGGAACATACCTAAATGTTCCTACACCTGACCCATGTTGTGTTTCCTAACCCTATCCTATACCTAGATACCGGAATCACTTCAACCTTGTTTAGATATCCCTATCGACCTTAGACAATGTAGAGTTTGCAAGCTCTTCAACTTGAGTACTTGTGTTGTAGTTTATATGTGTGCATGCATTTAACTACCACTACCTTTGACCTTGGCCCATTTACCTATTTACCTGATTTTCCCTTTACCCCATTTTTCCTTTCTCATCATTCTTCTTTACATCCATTTTTATCAAACCACTCCCCCCAATTTTCTGCCACCTCATCGGTTCTAGTGTGAGGATGATCACCTTCACCCTCACTTGGGGCAACCACATCTTATTTTTGTTAGTGTCACTTACCAGTACAAGCCACGCAACAAAAAGGGGCAAAATGTAGACATCAAAATCAGGTCACGCTCCCCTTAGCCCCTTTGTTATCAATCGACCTAAACACATTCACCTAACCATGGCCCTCTTTCACCCCACACTATATTAATTTAATTACTTCAATTAAATTAATCATTTACACTCATTATAATTATTATTTAATTTCCTAATTAAATAATACCTACCCCTCCACCTCACCTAGCCACCTCACCCTAAGCCTATTATTAGCAAGTTTCCTTAATCAACTTAAACCTAACTAACAACCTAAAATTAAAGACCTAAACCTCATTCTCATAGACACAACGGTCACTCCCACTCATGTCTAGATGAATAGTGAGATCTAGTGACCGTTAGAGCCATGATCTCCTATTTTTAGCATGCCTAGGGAATCCCACCTTAACCGACGTAGTCACCCCTGAACCGACGTCGGTCAGCCCATAACCACCATCGATTACCATTAATGCTTGTTTCTTACCTCATTCTCGAGGTTAACACATTCAAAATGAACACTCACATGCAAGCAAGAAAGAATGATCTCTCTCTCTCGCAAGACAACCAACATCCATCTAGAGGCCATCCAACACACATTCCAACTGAGATTTGAGAAGAACCAAGCCAGAAGGAGCCCAAGCAGTCCATGCAAGAGATCTCAGTAATACTTGGTGATTCTTCCACACCACTCAACTTCCTACCAGCACCTCCAATCCTCCTACACATCCACATGCATCAGGTTCAAAGGTAAGTAGAACATCTTACTCTTCTATTTTCCTTTCCTTCGTACTACTTTTCCCTTATCAACTGCATTGTACTCATTTTCGTTGCATGCACTTTGTTATCTAAGCCACCCCTAGACCATTCTTCATACCTACACACCCACATCCCTGTAAACCTTACCAAAGCCCATTCAAACCTCTCGAAAACTCACCCTAACTAGCCTTGTCCTTTGTGCAATCACAAAGGAGACCCAAGCCATTTCTGTAGGATTCACGGTATTCCACAAGAATCGACATCGGTTTATCCATAACCAGCGTAATTCGGTCACCTTTTTTAGTGCCTTAACCTCACCCAATATTTCCTTAACTCACCTTCCAGTTGCCTTACCTCCACAAAAATCTTCTAAAACCCATCCTCTGACCTGATAACCCTACTAGGCCACACCAACACACCATTCGGTTTCCGACAACCCGAGAAACTCTCCTCGAGACCCTTGTTTTGACCTGTTCACAATTGCGATTGACCAGCATCGGTCACCCCTAACCGCACTGGTTTCGCTCATACCAACATTGGCCTTTGTGTTCCCACCTTGACCCAAAATAGAATACCAAACACCTTTCCTGTTGACCTAGATTACCTAGAATCATACCCTGACCTATACTTGCACCTGTGACAACACCTTACCTCTTTGAATCTAGTTATAACTTAGCCTATTATTATTAGATTTGCTTATTGCATCTAAGTGAGATAACTAAATCATTTACCTACAATAGGAATTTATTTACTATTTTGATATTAATTTGTTTTAAACAGTGGATCGATAGCACTAGAAGTAACATACTTCCTAGAACTAGCACACACTAGGCGAGTTCACTTTCATACATCATTTAACTCCTATTTTGTGGTCTTGCTTTATCTTTCTGTAGTTCCTCCTAGCCAAAAGGAATCTCTCATGGTCATCTCGGATCGGGAGTCGGCACGTGTACAACAACCTCCAACCGTCTATAACAGTATTCCTCCTACACCCATTACCTTATCTGTTTGGCCAATACTTATAAACAAAACTAAGAAATCGGTGAAACAGGCAAAGTTGCGGGCCATCAGAGAAAATTTGGAATTGTTCCTTTTGAGAAATGAAGTATAAAGTGAAAAAAATGAAGCACAGTCCACTGGGACCCACATCAAGAGCTTAAGATGGGAGTGCGGAGTGCTGGAGAAAATCTTGAAAATTTTCCTTTTCCAAAAAGAGTTAAAGTAGTAGAATCGAGCCGTGATTCCACTTGGGACCCACATTTGAACATGTGTCGGGCCTATTTTCCAAGGGCGGAGGGGAAGAGAAAATGTCAAAAGTTTACATTTTTTCCAAAGGTTATAAAATGTTAAAAGTGCTCCCTGTGTCCTTTTCCAATCATATTTTCCACATGGATGTCTCTATTTAAACGTTGTAAAATGTGGCCCCAAGCTAGTTTTGAATCATTTCTCTCCACGTGGAAGGCTTAGATTAAAAGTTGAAAGGTCAGGATCGGCAGTGATTTGTGCATTTCATCAATATTTCCACCATCAAGCTCCAAGATGTTTGGAGATGTAATTTTACATCATTCTTCATCATTTTTTTGTCAAATTCATGTCATTTTGGTCTACAGGTGGTGCATTGAGTCGATTTGGGGGCTCAATTTGTAAATCTAAGTACTTTTGAAGTGGATTTTGCTCGGGCTTGGGCAAAAACGCTAAATGCCGATCTAGAAATTCAGAGAGAAAATTTTTGAAAGAAAAAGATGAAATGATGGTGGAATGACTGCATGCGCCAACGATGAAAAACGCACTTCTATTAGAATAATGATCCAAATATTTGCAATTATTCACCTTTTGAGGCACCTGGCAACCTTTTGGGTGTTTTTCTCATTAGACGTCCATTTCTGAAATTCATGATGGAATTTGTAACAAAATTTATGCTTAGGATATTCTTTTCTTGTGAGAGAATGCTTGGATGTAATAGAATGATATATAATGCATGTTTTAGATATAAAATGGTTGGGGTTGAAATTCACAAGAAAATTTGAGAAAAGATCATCTTCCGAGAAACTTTCTAAAAACTTGGTTAATTTCTTCGTGTTAGATTTTCATTCATGTTAAGTTGGATACAAGTGTATATCCATTAACAAGCTTTGAGATTGTTCCAAAACTTTCCTTTCGATGAATCTAATAAGTTTTGAGTTAATATGTGTTATTTACGGGCAATATTGTGTCTCGCTATTATTATTTCGAATGTTTGCAGAATAGTTTTTCTTATTCCCATTGTAATATTACATTCAAAATATTTGTGAATCACATGATCTCATCCTTGTGATACTTTAGTGGCATTTGTAATTTCATTTATTCGAAGAGCTTTCATCTAGGAATGCAATAAGCAATTTAAAATCACTTTATCTTAATTTGTTGAAAGATATTGTTTGTAAGTCTTTGGGTGTACCTCAAGCATGAGTGATCAGAGATTTTTATGTTTAATTGAGTATTTTAATTAGAGCCTTCGTGTTAGACTCTCAAAGATTGTGTGAAAACTTGAAAATTTGGGCCTTCATTGATGCACACGTTATGGTTCAAGGAACATCTCGGTTATTTGGAGCATTTTTTCTATTAGGTTTCCAAATGTTGTGAAGGCTCTCAAAGATATGGCATAGTCAAATTTGTCTTGCTTAATATCCCACCAAATATCATTCAAAAATAATGAATCCTATCTAACTACCCTTTTTTTTTTCCTATGTATGAACAAAAATGCAAAATATCTTCACAAAATATGCATAAACAAAATTAGGTCTCCAATGTCTTTAGTAACCTTAGCCTTGTGTTGAAAATATCTCCATATCTCAGGAAGTGACAACTCGTGAGAGCCAGATTTGGTGTGTTGATCATATTTTCCTGTGGTTTCCTTTATAAAATTTGTGCAAAAGAAGGATCTCTTCATGTCCTTCACTAACAGAGGTTACAAAATAGGTTCTATTACCTTGGTTGAAAGGCACAACCTAAAATAGTTAGGATAAGATCAAATCCTTTTAAGGTGCTACCCACTTCTCCAACGCCTAAGCGCTAAAAGGTCGATAAATTTGCTTCCCAACTACAAAATGACATAAAAATCATTTATCTTCCTCTCGAGTGTCTTGTGAAATCTTTGATGCTTCTCGGTTTTGAAAAAGGATAAATCTGGGTACCAACACATCACATTCAAGATATAAAAATGAATATGCAAATCATAATATTACGAGAAGAAAATATTTACCTCATACCTTTGGTTTTATCATTCAAAGGAAAAACAAAAGATTGGTACAATAGTTTGGCTCCACAATCCATTTCCACATGGAATCAACTAGGAGAAAAACTACACAACTAGTTCAAGGAGGATACAGATGTCATTTTCCTCATGGAACATCTCAGCAAAATACAACAGGCTCCAATGGAGTTTATCTCTAATTTCAACATCAAATTTATAAGGACTTGGCATAGAATTCCTCAAGAATTCAGACCCCCACAAGGTATGGCATTCTTGTATTATTTGAGGTCCTTTGATGCTGATCTAGCTGTATTAATTCAATCCTTAAGAGGCAAAAATATTCCTCAAGATTTTTCCATTTCACTATAAGATAAGAATATGCTCATTCATGATGGAAAAATAAAACCCATATCTATTACTGCAATTCTCTCCTTACCACCTCAAATTCTTCCCTCCCCTTGTACAAATAATGAAAAATCCATTATTTCCTTTACAAAGAAATAAGATATTTTTATTCCTTTTCCTAATATTGATACTCCACAAGTTTATCATGCCCAAAGCATCCCCAAAACTTTGCAAATTTTCCTCCCATCTCCACCCAAGGTATTATTACCTAAGTTCCCTAAACCATGGCCTAATGTTTTGAAGTTGTGATATTTCGATGTTGTCCCTAACTTCTACCCACAAAACACTAAACCAAGTTATCCTACAAGGTTGGTATAAATGGATGTTTTCTATGCTTTTGGAAAAAAATGAGGATCCCATACAACACTCCAAACAACAAGGCTTAAGGAAAAATAATGCATTTGTTTTGGAGAAAGAAGATCAAAAAAGTAGGGAGTATGTTTTGGAGGATCATTTGGCTCCTCCATTTATCAAAACATGTATTTTAAGCATCAAACATCTCTTCCAAAATAGAAAAAAACAAAAAACCCATTGTTTATGTTTCTCCTCCAACCAATCCTACCAAAGAATATTATGCCATGTCTATTGAAGATTGGCCTGATTGAGATTGGGTAGAAGACATGATCCAAAGCTGTGCAAAAGGAGGAGATGAATATCAAAACAGAGTAGGAAGATGTGAAGGACAATCATATTAGAACTAGAGGAGAGGAGAAATTGTTATTGAACACTATTTTCATGTAAGAGAATGAGGAATAATGTTTTGAAAGTGAGAAAGGTGATTTAATAGAATGCATGAGATCCTCATTGCTCCGCATGTTTAGATCTTTCTTCACTTTTAATGGACGGGCCTAAAGATTTCAAGGAAGATGAGTTTTAGCTCTATAGATTCTTGTTTGAGGAAGAAGATCATGGGCATACAAATATGGAAACAAATTTATTTGCAGAAGAAAAAATATCATTTTCGAGACAAGTTTGCTGAGACATCCACCATGAAGAGGAAAATTTTCAACCAACTCCATTCTTAGAGCTAATTGCAAAAGTTGGGAAAATTAAAAGGTTCGATCCATTCCTAATCAGATATATGGTTAGTTTAGAGCCAAAATGTTAGAAAATAAGGTATAAAATATGTAGAACAATCCCAAACATAATCACAATAGTAGAAACTAATATGCAGAATACAAAGAAAAATCTGAAAAATAGCACTGCAGTAAAATAAAAGAACACAACACCGAGACACTTTTAACGTCATTCACCCAATTTTTGCTACGCCCACCAAGAATCACTTTCTCATATTTTTATTACAAGCCACCTTTTTCTCTCAATACAATACCCAAATTTGTTTTGATCTATGCTTAACAAAATCTCTTGAATTTACACTCGAACTCACACGCATCTACAATGATATGTCTACCTTATCAAAATCCTAGAAGCACATCAATACACAACTACATAAGTAGTATTACAATACTATGGGTACCAAAACCATGGGCCAAAATTCCCCATAAACCTATGGGTCAAAATCCCTTCCCATATGAGAAGAGCACATTTCATGAGATATTGGGCATGTTTTTTTAGGCAAATTTTTTTTTCTCGGGGTTGCACCTCCAAACCCTCTGCTAGTAGGGGCTTCGCCCCCTCACCCCCACTCGGGGCTCGGCCTAGCCCCAAAATCCAACGGAAAAATATGGAGAGTGTAAAATAATTTTAGTGTACAGTCTTCAACACTTCCACACATGAAAACATGCTCCAAAACATAACAATCTCAAACTTGGAGACTCTATTTCCTATGAGAAAGCTTCTAAACCCTTGATGTCATCCAAAAATACCATCCAAAGATAAACAAAACTTTAGTTTCTCCCTTGTGAGCACCTTGGGCATCATGTCTACATGATTCTGATTTGTATGAATCTTCTCCAAGTTCAACTTCTCTTCCTATAAATTTGTACTAATGAAATGGTACCTTAACTATATATGCTTCATCCTAGAGTGGAAATTAGAGTTTTTAGCTACGTGTATAACACTCTGAATATCACTATGAAACTTCCCTTCCTCCCGTTTATGCACCAAATCCTCAAGATATTATTGTAACCAAATCATATTTTTGCTTGTATTTATGGAAAAAACATACTCATCCTCCATGGTTAACAAAGCCACCAAATTTTGTAGTCATGAAATCTAGCTCACTTATGTCCTACCTACACTATAAATATAATCTATCGTGTTCCTCATGTTGTCTACATCTCCAACCAGTCTGAATCTACATAACCACGCAAAGTGGTGTCTCGATTGATGTACTGAAAAAAATCTCCCCATGGTCCCTCTCAAGTACCAAAGGATCTACTTTACTACTTGTCGCTGATCTTTACCTCGATCACTCATAAATATACTCATTTCTTCCACTTCATGGGAAATATCAGTTCTAGTGCACACCATGGCATACATCAAAATTTCAACATCTACCGAATAAGGTACCTTGGACACATGGTTTCTCTCCTTCTCTGTCTTGGGACTTTGTTCCTTTGATAACTTTAAATGGCCCGCCAAAGGAGTCCTAACAGTTTAGCATCCTACATATTAAACATATATAATACCTTCTTAATGTACTCTTCCAAAGATAGATTCACTTTCATTCCTTCCTATCCTAGATATCATCATACCAAGGATTTGAGTTGCTTACCCCAAAATCCTTCATATCAAATGAGTCACTTAGCTTCTTCTTGAGTACTTTTATTTCTGCATGTTTTTCCTAAAACCAACATGTCATCCACATACAGACATAGGATCGTATAACTTCCATCCTGAAATTTATTTATATCTACGAAATGGTTGGAATGATATCTAATATAACCTTAGTCCATCATGAATCTATCAAATTTATTATACCATTAACGTAGAGATTTTTTCAAGCCATATAAGTTGTTCTTTAGTTTTCACACCATCTCCTCTTTACCTTTGACCTCAAAACCCTCAAAGTTGCTGCATATATAGCTCCTCCTAATCACCATAGACAAATGTAGTCTTTACATCTAGCTACTCTAAGAGCAAGTCTTATGTTTCCACTATTCCAAGAACAATTAATAGAATTAATTTTTAGTACGGGACAACAAATATATCAAAATCTATACCTTTTTTTTTTTGTGCAAGAGGGTTGACCACCAAATGGGCCGTGTATCTTTTCTTTCCTCCTTCTTCCTACTTAACTCTGTACACTCACTTGTTCTTCAATTCTCTTATTCCTTTAGGTAGCTTCACCAAATTCTAAGTTTGGTTCTCCATGAGATATTAATGCTCCTCATTCATGGATTTCTCCCACTTCTTCCCGACATCTACTTGCAATGCTTCATCAAATATCTACGGATCTCCAATTTCGGTGAGCAATAAATAATAAAGAGAAGGAGAAATTTTTTTAGGTTCTCTTCTACCTATAAGACCTCCTCAATACAGGAATTTGAAGTTCTTATTGAGTAGGTTTCTTAACTAATTCATATACCACTTTCCCATATGGAATATCCTCTACTACTAAAAATTATTTTATGGATTCTTCCCTATTTTCCCGTAACTATTACTTATACATAAATTTCTGATTAAAGACCACATCCATGGATCAAATTATTTTCTTGTCCTTAATACTCAAACATTTATATCAAAATTCATCACCACCATAACCAATGAAAGTGCATTTTTCATATTTACCCTCTAGCTTGGTCCTATCATCATTGTCAATATGAACAAACACCTCACATCCAAATAATCTAAGAATTGAGAACTCAAATCTCTTACCAGAAAAAACATCATCGGTATTCCTTAATCGCGACACTTCGCTTCTACCGAAAAGAAAGAGGAAGTCCTTCATGTAACCTCAAGCTCCTAGCTCGTTCCATTATTGTCATGTTAGTCCTTTCGACGCACCATTCTTCCCCCTGGAGTTCCTACAACCATATTTTGTCTACGGAATCCATTTTTAGAACAATAATCATCAAAATCATTGCTGCAATACTCCCATCCATTATATGACCTCGGACATTTTATCTTAAGAAATGTTTCATTCTCTACCAAGGCTTTCCATTTAACAAATGAGTCAAATACATATGACTTATTTCTAATACTATATACCCCAAATTTCCTTATTGCATCATTAATAAAAATAACATAATAATTTGAATCCCCGAGAGATGATACTTGAGTTAACCCCACACATCAGAATGTACCAACAATAACTTAATCTCTTTCTTCATAGGTCCAACCTTGATAAACTTTACATGCTTTTTTCTCCTTATACACAATTCTCACATAAAACCAAACTTGTTTCGTATATCCGATAAAATTCTTCTTTATGATCTCCATGCCCTTATGGCTCATATGATGAGCCTTTAATGCCACAATGTTGTATCTATGTCAAGCCATACGATTACAAGCATTAGTGCTATCGAAAATTAAATACAAGGTTCCAACCTTCTTACATCTTTTCCACCACAAGAGTACCCTTAGTAAAATTCTAAGAGTCCTCTATAAATATCACATTACAATGATCACTTCACAACTTCCCCGCCGATATCAAATGTTTTCTTAATGTACGCACATGTACTCGATATCATTTAATAGTAATATATTCCTATTCTACAACTTAACTTGAACACAAAATTTCCAACTATTCTACAAGGTTTATCAAAACCAAGATACAAAAGGCCAAAATCCCTTCAACATAATCAAAAAATAATGCCTATTTGGAGTAACATGGAAAGAAGCCGAAATCTAAAACCCAAGATTCAAAAATATTATGCAAAGAATGAAACAAAGAATCTGAATGTGACATTACCTCTTGCCAAATTTACCTCCTTGTTTTCTTCCTATTGTTTCTTCTTATCCCGAAGCTCCCAACAATCCTTCTTTACATGCCCGTACTTTCCATAGTGTCGAATACCATCTTTCTTTTGATTTTGACCTTTCTTGATATTTCAATATTTCACAGACTTCTTCTATTCTTCTATCTCCATCTATTTTCCACTATCAAATAATTCCTTGAAGTAGAATATTCCCAAAATATTTTCCTTCACATTTCCCGACTTAGAATCACCCCTACAACATCCTCAAACTTCAACTTTTAGTTACCGGAACCGAGTTGCTTACCTCCATTACTGTGTTATTCCAACTCACGGGTAAAGAGCACAAAATTAATAAATCTCTAGCTTCTTCATAAAATTATATTTAATCTAGGAAAGTCTGGCATATACACAACCATATTAAAAATGATTCAAATGATCTCCATCGAACTATTCTCTAGACATCTTCATGTTAAACAAAATTTTCATTAAAAATATCGTATTAGAGGCGGAGGATTTTTCATATAACTTCCTAATGCATCCATAAGCTCTTTTTTAG
Organism: Taxus wallichiana var. yunnanensis; assembly: GCA_018340775.1. Taxonomy (NCBI): domain Eukaryota; kingdom Viridiplantae; phylum Streptophyta; class Pinopsida; order Cupressales; family Taxaceae; genus Taxus; species Taxus wallichiana. The sequence continues at coordinate 125,346,041 of CM031237.1, forward strand.
TCTTTACCTTTGAAACATTAAATAATAATAGATGAAAGACATATTTAGATTGTTCCTTGTGCCTTTCTATCTAGAAAATTCCATTCCACATCTCTGTCATGCTCAAGGGTTTGTTCTTTTTTACACCGTGAAATATAAAGATCCTTTTGATAAAGGTAATCTTACATCTGCATCTTCCAAAGACTAAAATTATGCCCATTGAATTTATAAACCTTTGATCTTCCATCATCAGTCATAACTCCCACTCAAGCTAAAAATTTCCCTGTGATTCAACACTTCAGCAAACAAAACTAGGATTTGATACCAATTGTTAGAAAATAAGGGATAAATTATGTATAATAATCCCACATAGAATCATAATAGTAGTAAATAATATGCATAATAATAACACAAATATGAAACAATAGTGTAGAAAATAAAATAACACAAACACGAGATAATATTTAACTATTGGGATTAGCACACCAAGTTGTACAAACAATATATCAGATCTAAGCATACATGCAAATAAAAGTGGATATTCAACGTAAGAATTATACAAAATAAGAGACATATATCAACACCAAATTTAATATGGTTCACCCGATTAGTGTGGGCTATGTCCACCAAGAAACAAGCCAATCTATTATCCAAAGCTTTGACAAGATATACAATGAAGATTTACAATCTTCTACGATTCTCGAGATGTTCAAGACTTTCTTCCTTCAAGCTTTTAATTCTTCACCAAGAATTCTCTCTCACATAATTATCTTGTAATTATGATCAATCCACTTAATTTTAAACCTAGATTTATGCTTTGAATAGTCGTTTAAGACTTTAGGGCACTTAGCCATGCAATTACATTCATTAACTTTATTCCAATGCTAAAAGAGAAATAAAACCCGAGAGTCAATTAAAAGTTCGCCGCATTGTAACCTATACCGACTTCGCCAACCGTTGTCGGGCTCCAACTTATCCCGACTGATCTTTGGTCAAACCCTAATCGATGTTGATCTTCCCGACCGATGTCGATTCATCGTATTTTCAAAGCATGTTCCAATTGCATGCTAAAACATGAGTAATTTAGCTCCATACTCAACAATCTCCCACTTGGAGATTAATTACTGCACACTATACCTGTACAGTGCCATTCTTGGATCCTCCTAAGCTTTGTTTCTTCCTCTTCAAGTCTCAAACTTGAAGACCAATAGAAGTGGAGTGTAGCTCCAACTTCTCCTTTGCTAATGGCTTCGTTAGCATATCCGCAGGGTTCTTGCTCGTATGAATATTTTCCAGATTCAACTGTCCATCCTCCAATACTTGTCGTATGAAGTGATATCTCAACTGAATGTGTTTTGTTCTCAAATGAAATGCTGAGTTCTTTGCCAAATGAATTGCACTCTGACTATCATTGAACAATTTACAATTACTTTGCTCCTTTCCCAACTCTTCCATGAACCTACTCATCCATATCATCTCCTTGCTAGCCTCTGTAGCTGCAACATACTCTGCCTCTGTAGTAGAAAAATCCACAACCTTCTACAATCTTGAAATCTAGCTAACTACCTGTTCCACCTATTGTGAAAATATATCCATTAGTGCTCCTCCTACCATCCAAATCTCCACCATATTTGAATCAACATAGCCACGTAATGAAATATCGAAAGAGCCTCCCAAGCATAACTACATGCTAGATGTCCCTTTCAAATATCTAAGTATCCATTGGACTGCTTTCCAATGCTCTTTACTTGGATTAACCATATGTCTACTCACAACTCCCACTACATGTGCAATGTCTAGTCTTGTACAAACCATAGCATACATGAGACTTCCAACTGCTGAAGCATATGACACTTGTGTCATGTATTTGACTTCCTCTTGTGATGAAGGACACTGATCTTTTCTCAATTTGAAGTGTCCAACCATAGGTGTGCTAACAGGTTTTACATTCTACATGTTGAACCTTTCTAACACCTTGTAGATATAATCCTCTTGAGATAAGTACAATTTCTTGTTTTTCCCGTCTCTATGAATTTGCATGCCAAGAATTCTTTTTCCAGCTCCCAAATCCTTCATTGTAAACGTGTGAGCTAGCTTTCTCTTAAGCTCACCATTCTCCTATATACTAGATCCCGTAATAAGCATATCATCCACATACAGTAACAAAATAATATAGCTCCCATTTTCAAGCTTCTTGAAATAAACACAATGGTCAGATTCACATCTCAAGTAACCATGCTCATGCATAAAACTATCAAACCTCATGTACCATTGCCTTGGAGCTTGCTTGAGCCCATATAGGCTCTTTTTCAACCTGCACACTAATTTCTCCTTACCCTTGACTTCATACCCAAGTGGCTGATGCATATAAATCTCTTCATCCAAATCACCATGAACGAAAGTCATATTCACATCTACTTTCTCTAAATATAAATCTTCTCGCAACTAAACTCAATAAGCATCACGAATAGAAGTCATCTTAACAACAAGAGAAAATATTTCACCAAAGTCAATACCGCCTTTTGTGAAAATCCCTTTACTACAAGCCTTGCCTTGTACCTTTTCTATCCATCCTCTTCTTCCTTAATTCTCGTAAACCCACATGTCTCTATAATGTTCTCTTTCCTACTGCAATTTAACTAAATCCCAAGTCTAGTTCTATTCCAAAGAGTTCATCTCTTCATCCATGTCATGCTCCCACTAAATGTGAGTTTTATCCTACATTGCTTCTTCAAAGCTTTTTGGTTCACCACTATCACCAATAATAGATAAAATAGAGAATGTGAAAATCTTTCTCGAAGTTTACTTACCCTTTACGACCTTCTCACAGAAGTTTGGGGTACCGGAGGCTCAATCTAGACCTCTTGGACATTAGTATCAACTGACGATAGTGAATGATGCTGGTCACCAATAAATGACATCGGTTCGGATAACCAACACTAATTATGCTCCTTTGTAACCATCGATGGTTCATCTGACTGATGTTAGTTAAGGTCTAACCGACCATGGTTACTGTGTATTTCTGAAGGTGTTTCTTTAAAACCCGAGAGTTCATTTTCATCAATAAACTTCTCAATTTTCTCATCCTTGGGTACCAAAATTTGATCCCTATACATTCTCTTTTCATTCCATTCAACATCATGACTCCTAACAATTTTAGAATTCTCTAAATCCCAAAAATGAAAACTGAAATCACTAGATCCATAACCAATGAAAGTGCACCTCTTGGATTTTGCATCCAATTTTTTTCTATTTTCTCTATCAACATGCACAAAAGCTTCTAAACCAAAAATTTAAGAAAAGAAAGATCTACCTCTTTTCCGGTCCATGCTTCCTCTAGTATTCCTCCATCTAGTGAACTTAAAGGGCCACGGTTAATCAAATAAATTATTGTATCAACTGCTTCTGCCCAAAACTGCAAGGGCAATCTAGAATGTATCCTCATACTTCTAGCATGTTCCATGATTGTCCTATTCATTCTCTCTACAACACCATTCTCCTGTGGTGTTCTTGAAGCCGTTCTTTCTCTACGTATCCCATTCACTGAACAATAAACATTAAAATCCTTGCTACAATATTCACCACCATTGTCAAATCTAAGGCACTTTAACTTAGAATTTGATTCATTCTCAACAAGGGCTTTCCATCTTTAAAATTTTCAAAAACATCATATTTGCATTTAATACAATAAACCCATGTCTTTCTTATAGCATCATCAATGAAAGTAACATAATACTGGGATCCACCATGAGAAGCTACCTGAGTTGGTCCCCACACATCTGAGTGTACAAGCTCCAATTTCTTCTCCTTCTTAGTTGCCCCAAATTTGAGAATTATCAATCTCTTTTGCTTTCCAAAGATACAATGCTCACAGAAATCAAGATCTAAATATTTCAAATCTGATAACTTACCCTTAGCCTTTAAGATCTGCATTCCTTTTTGACTCATATGACCTAACTGATTATGCCACATGCATGCATCTGAATCTGAAGTAGATAATGCGTAGAAAAGGAATCAGTAATATATGTAGATAAATATAACGTTCCTACCTTCTTACCTCTTTCCACAATAAAATCACCCTTGGTGAATTTCAAGAGTCTCCTATAAAAGTAACCATGTAAACTGATTCACCTAGTTTCCCCGCAGAAATAAGATTCCTCCGAGGCTTGCACATGCCTCAAATCTTTCAATACCAATGTATTTCCATTCTACAATTTTAGATGAACTTCCCTTTACCATAGAATAATACTGCAACGTTCATCATCACCCAAATAAACATGCCCAAAATTGCCCTGGACATAATTGCTGACATAACGCTTATTAGGGGTTGCATGGAAAGAAGCTCTGAATCTAAAACCCATGATTCAATTATACTATCTAAAGAAATAATAAGAGCATCTTGCATTACTCTCCGATGTAACAAGATTCACCTCTTTACCTTTTTCGGATGTTGATTCTCTTTATCTTTTGACCAACAATCTTTCTTTGCATGTCTTTTCTTTCCACATTTCCAACAAGTAATTCCCTTACTTATAGATTTAGATCTAATATCCCTTGACTTTGATTTCCCATTACTCTTACTCTTGGATCTCTCCTTTTGCCTTCCCCTGCTTTCTACATTCAAAGCATTTCAGATGATGTTTCCTCTGTAATTTTTTTATGAATTTATTCATTCAAGATTATACTAACCACATCATCAAACTTCAAAATATTATTAGCGGATGTGTATTACTAATAACCATTACAAGTTTTCCCAACTATCAAGCAAAGAACATAAGAATAAAAGTTCTTTTACTTCATCATCAAATGATATTGAAACCAATTTTAACTAATTTATAATAGATCAGAAATCATTCAAATGACTAGAGGCATATTCACCTTCATGCATATTAGAACTAAAAAGTTTCTTCATCAAATAAACTTTATTTCAAGCACTAGGTTTTTCGTATAAGTTAGCAAGAGATTTCATTAAGTCTACCTTAGAAGCCACTTACTGTAATATTGGAAGCCATGGATGCTGCCAGGCTTAGTCTTATAGATCCCAAAGCCTTTCTATCAAGAATATTCCATTCTTCATCAGTCATCTCCCTAGGTCTAGACTTCTCATCCAACGATAAGTACAAATCTCTCTGATACAGATAATCCTCAATATGCATCTTCCATAATTGATAAATTTGGTCATCAAACTTCTCTACCTTGTATTTATTATCTTATATTATTGTAGCTCCCACTCAATCAAAACCCTCTCGTGAGTAAATATGTCGACACACAAAACCCTTAAAACAATCTCTCGATACCAATTGTTGGGGTTAGCACACCGGTTGTACAAACAATATATCAGATCTAAGCATACATGCAAATAAAAGTGGATATTCTACTAGAAGAATTATACAAAACAAGAGACATAAATCAACACTAGATTTAACGTGGTTCACCTAGTGTGGGCTACGTCCACCAAGAAACAAGCCAATCTATTATCCAAAGCTTTGACAAGATATACAATGAAGATTTACAATATTCCACACTTCTCAGATGTTCAGTACTTTCTTCCTTCAAGCTTTTTGATTTTTCACCAAGAATTCTCTCTCACATAATTATCTTGTAATTATGATCAATCCACTAATTCTAAACCCTAGCTTTATGCTTTAAATAGTCATTTAAGACTTTAGGGCACTTAGCCATGCAATTACATTCATTAAATCTATTCCAATGCTAAAAATAGAAATAAAACCCAAGAGTTAATTAAAAGCTCATCGCATAGGTAACCGATGCGCTTTGTCCAACCATCGTCGGCTATAACTTACCCCGACCAATGTTGGTCGACTAACCGATGCCGGTCCACCTTGACCGATGTCGGTTACTATATTTTCCAGCAAGTTCCAATTGCATGCTAAAACATGAGTAATTTAGCTCCATACTCAACATTAACATGGTTAACCCAATTTGGGCTACGTCCACTAAGAATCACTTGCTTAGATTTTTATTACAAGCCACCTCTTTATAGTAATACAATACCTTGATATGTTTCGATCTATACTTAACAAACTCTCCTGAATTCACACTTGAACTCACACACATCTACAATGATATGTCTACCTTATCAAAATCCCAAAAGCACATCAATCAATAGAAACTACTTAAGCACTTTTACAATATTCAGGTACTAAAACCATAAAAAAGCTCCCCATAAACTTATGGGTCAAAAATCTCGCACATATGATAAGAGCATGTTTCTTGAGATATCATGAACATTTTTAGGCTAAAAACAATCTTGGGGGTATACCCTGCACCCTTCCTCGATGCCCGCGCCAGACACGAAACCCGTAAAGAAAACTATGGAGAGTGTATAGTAATTTTTATGTATAGTATTATACACTTCCACATATGAAAATAGGCTCCACAACATAACACATAAATGTATTTACAAAGGTCGTGCTTATTTCGAGCATGAGGAAGAGTTTCAGTGTACCAAAGGTCATCTTTAACAACTCTAAACAAATGCAAAGTAACTAAAAGAGGTTTGTTTTTTGTAGTTGTAACTTTGAGGTGAAAGATGGAAAACCAATTAGAAAACAATTTTTAATCTCATTAAAATCCATCTCTAGTGTCAAATCAAATACATGGTCTAAAATTGTAAGAAATGGAAGTTATTTCTCACTCCTGTTTCAAGCTTTGTTTAGCTTCTCATTTATTTTCTTATAAGGTTAGAATAGGTTTAATTTCTTTAAAATAAGTTCTTGTGCACACTCTGCATGTTTGAATTTTGAGCATGTATGATTTTAATGTTTGTATATAGTTTTTGGGTGGTTTTGTTGTTGTTTGCACATTTTAGGAAATGTTCATGGCCAAATCAAATTTTTTGACAAATTTCAAAGTGAATTTTTCATCCCCAAGAGATCAATTGCAATTCAAAGTCCTCATGCCTCTTTTTTTGGTCAAAATTCAATGTTTTGGGACAATTACAAAGGAGATCAAAAATACAAAGCAACCAACTTCAAGAGTAGACCAAGGTAGCTTTAGATTAGCCCGAGTTAGTTTAATGGCGTAATCAGATAAATGGAGTGGTTTTAAAGCTTCATTTTGAGATCCATAGATAAAGTCTAGACAATTTCATTTTGTGTTAAGATCATAATGGATCATGGTAAGTATTTTAATGTTTTTGATTAGTTTTCAAAGTTTTTGGCTTGAATCCATTCCCAATGGATCGCATTAAGGCTACTAGTAAAATTTAGTAGGAAAATTACCCCTAGAGGTTGCCAAAATTGTTATCCCAAATTTACCCCCGGGTTAATTTGGAATAACTTATTAAAAATGGACTTATCCATTTTAAGAGGTCTGTGACGTTCAAATGACCCTCAAATTCCACTGACAAAATTCACTAGCCGTTGGCATTTGAAAACCCCGGGATACTAAGGCTTAATTAATTTATGGGTTATATGTTTAAAATTTGTGAAACAAAGGAATGCCTTGGTCCAAGACCTAGGTAGACTTAATTAAACCCATGGGAAGCAAGGAAACCCACAAAACAAATAAAATCACAACCAATCAAAGACCAACACGTGGTGGCATTCGACAATTCCTAAGGTGGTAGGCTCATCCTAACTCCAAGTCCACGGAGTTAGCCATAATAGATATATTTTTTGGGTCCGAGAAAGTTTGATAAGGTCAAAGGGGACATGTGGAAAAAAATTCAAAACAAAATTTTTATAAGTCCTCAAAGTAGCATGTTGTGATGAGAAGCCATCAAACTCGACAAATGCAAATTTTGAAGCTATATGAGCCTTTTATTATCTATCCTTTCAAAGGTCTAACAAATGCGAAGGTAAAAGAAACTATGGAAAATTCTGACAACCCGAGGAGCATGGAATGATCCTATTGGATGATGGTTCATGGATTTCAGAAGAAGAAATCAAAAGGATAGACATACGAAGTACATGAATATTTTCTAGTGGCTAGTACTTCACAATGGTTAGTCGGGCCTAGTTAAAAGGGTGAATTGTGAAGAAACATGGCAAGGTCGTATTGTTCTATATTTCTTAATACGAGAAAATTTCATAAAGGTAAAGGAAATGAAGTATAATTAGGGAAGTAAATCCTGACCCTGAGCCAATGAAAGATCAACACATGGAAAATAAAAAAGTAAGAAAATGTTGTCAAAGCCTGAGCCCTGAACTAATCAAGGGCTGTCACATGCCAAATTCTTCTGCACCCTAACATGAAAATATTCAATATGTTATATATTTTCATCCAAAGCTCTAAATCAAACAAAATGTATATCATTAGAAAGATATCCTCGAGCCCTTCAACTTGGCATTAAAAAATTATTTTGGTGGCATTTAGTGGGTCAAAATGGAAACCATGGCTTTGGGGGTAAGAAAACCATCCTTTTGAACATGAAAAAATAGCTTGGGATATTAATATGGAGACTCGGAGACGTCTCAACTACTTGAATTAATGAAGTATGGGATCTTCCTTCTTCTAGAAGCCAAACAAACTTGGGGAATGCACTTGAATTTCTATTTTACAAAAAAAAAAGATATTCATTAATGACAAGATCAAATATCATCCTTTTTCCTCTTCTCTCTCTTTCTCTGAGCTATATATTTTAAAATCTTTCATTATTGATAGAGGATGGACATTCTGATCTGCAAAGGAAATATGTCAAAATGGTTTCCCGAGAAGCTATGAACTTTGAGCCTTCATTTTGGCCTCTGTAAATACATTCTTGCCTTTGTTTAATATTTAATAGACTATGCATATTTATAAACAAAAATTAGAGTGTTTTTGGCTCTCTTATTCCATATCCTTGTGTTTTATTTGCTTCATGCATCTCTATTACTATGCAATGGTTGTTCATATATATCTCATTCAGAGGCTCATTTCAACAATTTTAAAATGTCTGTCACCCTTATCTCGGTGTTATCACTTCATTTTATCTTAGGATTTCCCTTTTCTTCGTATCTCCTTCTAACTCTAGTCCCTTGGAATTTTAGTTTATTATTAGTTAGATGTATTTCCTTATTTAGGATTTTTGTTAGCATTAGATTAGGTAGAGGAATTTTTCCTTCTCGGAGGTCCATATAAGTAATAGGTCCCACAACTTGAGAGATGGTCCCATGTTAGCAAAAAGTAGAGATCTTCATAGACAAATCTTAGGGTGCTACTTTTTTGAGATAACAAGCACTTCAGAATTAAATTCATTTCAAAAAAGTCCCCTCTCCATAATTCTTTCACAACTATCCATACTCTATTTCAAATATCCTATCTTGGCACATGTCGAGAGTACACTAGTAAAGGTGAACTATTCATATTGGAGACATATTGGATGCATTTAGAAAAATATTGTCAATACTTCATGAGGATGTCGATGTTTGAACTTGTGTTCTCTAGTTGACATTAGAAATTGGGCAAGTCTCCTTTAATCTCCATAAACTTAAAGCTTTCTAACGTATTATCAAGAAAACCAATTTATTGCACTTACAATCATTGTAGTCCATGAGACAACATATATTTCAAGCATTTTTCAAATAGTTCAAATGATTCCACATTTTTCATACGTATTTTCTAGGTCACAAAATTCCATTCTACACAATTCTTTAGCACATATTAGCACCATGTTTCAAAGATCCTCTTTTGACATAGTTTGGGAGAACTAGAAAGAATGAGAAGAACACTCTTAGATGAGTGAAAATGAGGGAAAATGTGGGAAGACATGTGTGCCACAATCTAGAAAAACATTAAAGATCTCATTTTCATGGAGAACAATAGAAATGAATCCATGTAAGTTATATAGAACATGAAAACATATCAACACTAGAAAAAAGAAAGTAAATTCAATAAAATATGAGTTAGGTAAGAAAATATCAACAAAACAAAATTTTATTGCTTCATATGAATGCATCATCGTCCATTACAACATGGAAGGAAGGTAAGAAACGCATGCAATGGCTCAAATTTGAGGCCTCGCAACTCAAAATGAAATAACACTACTGTGAATAATGCTCCTACATTCCAAAAGGGTCCAACCTTTTCAAATGAGCGTTATTCTACATTATATAGAAGAAAGGGAAATAAGAGGAGGGAAGAGTGACAGAAAACTTAGATTTATAATCACAACCACCAACAAGATGTAATAAATTCCTACAAATACACATGGATCTCTGTCAAATCCACCTCTTCACGTCTGTTTACTAGTGGAAGAAGGAAATAAACAAAATCCCATGAAATCGGGGTGGTTGAGTCAACTGGAACTTTGCATTAATGACCCGAATAGAATTTTCCTTCTTTCACCTACTAAATCTATCAAAATCTAATTTTGAAGATTCTAGAGGGTATCCTACATCATTACCTTTCTAACTAGAATAACCATGCATAATTTCAATCTTCGTGGAAGAAGATATGGTGATTTGAATTTTTGAAGTGCAAGGGTAACACGCCAAACACGTGGTGTGATTTGATTGGTCGCGGGGGTTTGCAGCAGACTAAAATCCATATTTTCCACATGTCACACTTTTATTTTCTATAAGGATCGACACAAAACTAGAAGTTTTCTATTTATATTCATGATATGCACTTTATCTCGCTAAGTCCCAAGAGTTTGACACGACGCACTAGAATTAGAGTGGAGGTTATATCCTTGAGTGCATGCATGGGTGTAGATACATATTTTTCGATAACCCTTATACCCTCATCTCACATTCGCCCCTCTTAATCTCCTTTCATGTTCATCCTAACCATTCCTATTTTAAATATCTACTTTTCCTCCTAAAATCCTATTTCCCCAACATCCCACCTATTTTTCATATTTCCCACCTATCCTCCATAATTCCCCTTATCCCGACATTTATCCTTTTTATTATTCATATTCCCTTAATTCCATAAACCTATTTAATTTATCCCTAATCCTATCATTTACCCTAATTCTACCCATAAATGGCCCCATTTACTACCCCTTGGATCCCCACTACCTTTAATCATTTCCCCCTCATTTAATCCTTCCTAAGATTCCCACTACCTTCATTACTCCCCCTCATCATTCTACCCTCCATTATTCCCCTCCATGACTCATTAACTTTCCTAGAAATGGTCAAACACTTTCCTTTATCCCATTTTATCCCCTTTCACATCAAAATCTACATCTTCTTTATCACTCGCCCCTATATGCTATATTCACCACCTACTCATGTGGGTCTCCATTGAACCTATATAACCATGCATCCAACTATCCTTTCTCAAGGCTAAAACTTTGAGATTTCTTATATCCTTACACTCTTTCTACATTCTTCCTCATCCTTAGATTTCTATCATCTGTTAGAATTCACCTTGACATCTTTTGCATGCTATCATTAGAGCTTTGAGTACTTTGAATATTTCTTGAGCTCTCTTTTGTGAATGTTTATTTCTATTAAATACAAGTTTGCAAGTTTCCTAGAGATACAAAAATTCTTTTAGCCATATCTGATCCTAAGATCCTTTCTTCCATCCCATAATCTTATCAAAATATCATATCATATTCAAGTCATCATCAACCCAACCTAATCGACATCGACTCAACCCCTATCCCCATCCAATAATCCATCCTTTGTATACTACCTATCCTATCAACATCCTGATATGAAAATCAACATCCTAGAATCAACATTCATCCCCTACTTCTACATTTTTGTATAAGCCCTTACACATGTTGTCATCTACCATGTCGGTCTACCTCGGGTCACCATCGATGTGCTCCTTACCCCATTAGATGTATCATCTCCCACATCCATTTTATTTCATCCTCATCTTGACATCGATTCAACATCATTATAGAAGGTTCCAGCCATTGCCTGTTAATCCTTTAATCATCTCTCTGCATCGATCGTCGTTGATCATGAGTTAGACACGAGTTTCCATCAAACCGCTAATGTTTGGATTTTTTCATTATTTTCATTATCATATCATCATTTAAGTATCTTTAGTATATTAGCTATTTGTTTATTTTTACTATCTACATCCTTCCATCTATTATCCTTTATCAACATCTTTCTATCACATGGGTTGACATCCATCATAGAATTTTTTTCACTTCTCGAGACCCATTTTTGGGAAACCCGCTATATTTATTACTAATGTTTTTCATGTTTAGTTCTCTTTGTTGTGCAGGTCATCAAGCTCCCAACGGAGAAAATATCTTCTTTTGCACCCATACCATCTTCATCGTCATCCACATCAGAGGTCACTTAAACCCTCCCATACTTTGAGGTTTCTTGATTTATCATATACTTGTAACTAATATGAAACAAGAAGTGGGAAATATTGTTAAACATTTTGGAACACTCGTGGGACCCACCCTTCATTGAAGATTCTTTTCTTTAGTTTTCATCATGTTTAATTCCCTTTCCCTATTTATCTTTCCACTAATATGTAGGTAGTGCCTTCTTGCTCATGTGCTTTATAGATTGGATTACATGGATCATCGAAGCTTATGCTTTGAAATCAAAAATAAAATAAGGAATATAATTATCTAGGTATTCTTTTTTTTTTTTTCTCCCCATTTTTCTCTTTTTTCATCTCTTTCTGCTACTTTAATTTAATCTCCACATTTCATTTTGGATCTTAAAAGGAACACCCTCATTGTTTGCTTGCTCACATATTATAACTAGAAGATAATCCTTTTGCATTCACTTATTCCACACACATCCAAACTCACGCATTAACTTAGAAATGTGTGACATCATCTACCATGTAGAACTATTGGTATTTTATCACCCAATAGGAACTTTTTCGTGGTGTTCGCCGCGTTATAATTTTTTTGACTATCGGTATATAGGCTAAGAACCCATCACCCTTATCTCTATGGTGTGTGAAGTCGGGGTAAGTTGTTATATCAAGCCACGTACTAGTATTCATCACAAATTCGAGATTCACATACATTCTGTGTATATGGAGGAATCCATCTAAAATATCCTCGAAACTAGCCTTAGATCAGCCATTTCCTAGGTTTCCTTTGAGCCTCTTTCTTTTCTTTTCCGCACTTCTTCTTATAATCAAGATAATTGATACCGTGTTGTGTTATTTACTTATTTTAGTAATAATCAACATAGGATTTTGGTTTTTTATTTCATTTATGATATTATTTGACCACAAATCAAAAAAAATGAAGAAGCCTCTTCAACGAACATTCCCATCTCTAGCACTTTTCCTCAACAAGATGACATCCCTCACCATCGTCTCTTCCACTTCACTAATTACTTCTTCTATGGTTACTCATCCTATCACTTCTATCACTCCCTCTAGTGATCTACCCAAAGTTCACACCCATTCCCATGTCAAGACCAAAACACTTATTTCACTAAATCTAGACTTATTCCAGTCCAAGTAGTAAACAAATATAGCCAATATTGGAATCCAAAAGTACTAGTTTTGGATTCCAAAATGTTAAATATTGGAATTTTATGGAATCCAAAATCTCACATATTGGAATCCAAAATCGCATATATTGGAATTTAGAATCACATATATTGGAATCCAAAATCACATATATTGGAGTTTGTTGCACTCCAAATTCCCATATATTGGAATCTGAAAATCATAATATTATACTCCAAAAATACAAATATTGGAATCCTTTATACAAGGCTAAGCGACCACTAGGCATTATCTACACTTTGGAATAAACATAACATGTATCTATTTTATATTGGCTAGCAAATGCTAGGCATTATTTATGCTTTGTTATATATAAAACATGTTTCTATTTTATAAGGGCTAGCGTCCACTAGGAATTATTTATTCTTTGTTATAAAGAGAACATGTTTATAATTTTTTACATGGGATAACGATCTGCTAGGTAATATTTTTGATTTGTTATATATAAAACATTTTTATGTTTTATACATGCTAGCAGACACTAGGCATTATTTATGTTTTTTATAAATAGAACATGTTTTTTTGTTTTATATGGGGTAACAACTGCTAGGCATTATTAATGTTTTGGAATAAGGTTCTTATCAATGTTTAAATTTCTTTAATATTAAACTATGAATATTTAAATAATTAAAAGACCTTGTGGCCTAGCGGCCACTAGGTGAACGAAATTCAAGATATTTGAGACACTTTTAGATTCATTCACTATGATGTGATTGAACCTCAACGGAACCAGAGAATTACTAAAGATATTCTGATGAAACTAAAAGAGAGTGACTATTTAGAGTAGGGAAATGTAATTAACTATAAAACCATTCCATATATATTTTCATATTTAAATATGGATATGAAATTAATTAAAATTAACTTTAAAACTAATCGATATATATTTGCATATTCAATTATAGATATGAAATAAATTTAAATAGCTTTACTAAAGATAGAAATGTAGTAAAACATTTTAATAATTGTTTGAATTTTATCAGTAACACTATTCTCGAAGATCCGGGATCCCAAATTAACAAAATAAATCATAGTAAATATCCAAAAACTAAGCTCCCTCTAATTCAGTTTTTGATCAAATAACATCCCAAACATATTCCGTGTTCTTCAATGATTGCAACAAAGGCCACACCTAGGTGTTAAATTTGACACCCATTTAGATGTTTTAAAACATTTTTAGCTGTAAAGTACTTTAAAATCTTTGAAATAACCATCACATATTACTTGCATACTTTAGATATGACCAAAAATTTTCAATATATTTATTTATATATTAAATATATTAAAAATATTATACAATGTTAAGCAATACCATCATAACAACATTTTGAAATGATAAATAATTATTTAGAATTTTTTTGCTCCAAATATTTGATGCCCTTTACCAAATTCAATTCGAGACGCTATTTGTGATATTTTATTATACAAATTGGGCCATCAACCATTTATCTTTTTGTACAATCTTTTGCATCATCTTTTCATCCCAACCAAATTTTTTTAGGAGGGTTTCCTTTACACCTAATGTAATACACAAAGTGTTTTTAAAACTATATGAAAAAATCATTTCTACTCCAAACATTTTCTAGGCCTCTTATTGTTATTCCCTCAACTATATTGCAATGTTCCTTTCCCAAGTGAATCTTGGATTCAATACAATCGATATTTTTTATTGAATCCTGTTGATATATTTTTAACATCAGCAAAAATGAGATTGTTAGACTAGAATCCCATTCACAAGATCGTGATAATTATTTTTGAATTCCAACAGCCACCTCACAAGTTGACATTTTTCATGCCAAACTTGAATGACATCTTCCTAATGTATTTTTTTTTATCCCATGTAGTAAGTCCTCCATATATAAAATAAGAAAATAACTCTTATTGATACATGTAGGGAAGTAAACTAATTTTATTTTCATCGGCCGTACATATAAATTATAACCAATTAAAATAAACAACATTTTAGCTTATGACTACCAGTTACCGATTGAGATTATGGCTTGGATTACACCACCTTTACACGCTGCTAGATCCGTTGATGCAAGATATATTTAAAATAAAAATTCATCAATTCATAATCTATTTCTTGCTATTGAAAATGTGAGCATAATGTATTTGAAATAAAAATTAATCAATTCATAATTGATTTCATGTTGTGGAAAATGAAAGCTTAATTGGAAAAACATAGTGGTTTCTATGGTGATATGGTAAGTACAATATTACTTGTTCTTCATCTTATGATTCAAATTTAGCATCTGTTAGGCTACACTTATATTTTTTGAACCACCCTTTGGTAGAAAACAACCCTCATCTATTGATGAGGATTTACGATTGCTAGGCTATGCCATCATTGGCCAAACTATACTTCTCTAGACAAACTTTAATGAGGATAGATAAGTACTTATTTACATACCTACAAATGGGATCAATATATATGTAGTTATGTTTATGATGATGTTGAAGCCAAAACAATGTTAATTCAATGTAAGTAGTCAATATGTAATAGTGAATTAGTGAAACATTGTAAACACTATGTCAGTTTTAAATCAGTGAGACATTGATGAAAGTAAGGTTTTTTAGTGTAATCGTTATTATATTGAATGTGGATGCATAGATTCTATTAAGCTCTATAATTCATTTTAAATTTTTAGCGTAGCTTACAAATGGATTTCCTTAAACTTTGTCTTATACTGTATGCCAAGCATATAAACTAATGTCTGTTAGTTATCATTTCCTATAAATTGTGGGCCTTATAAATGATTTTTTTTAAAATACACATGGCTAACATACCGGGTTGTGAGTGTTTATTCATTTTGGATACCTCCACGTCCTCCATGGTTACTTGTTTTTGGTTGTCTCGCATAATCAATTATTGTCTTATAAATTTGTGGGGCTTATTAGCATTTTTTTAAAAATTCACATGACTAACATACCAAGATCTGATTGTGTATTCATGGTAGATGTTCCTACATGCTCCAAATCTATCATCTCGAATCAAAAACATAAGTTTTAAAAAAATTTAAAACCATGGAAATTGAAAATAGAGCTCACTAAATATATTTATAAAAATGAAGAATAGTCATTAAAAAGATTTTTGTTGAAAAACATTTCTTTCTTCATATGTGTCTCAACAATGAAAATAACATATATATTGGAATCAACTAATGCACAAATATTGACACTACCACCGTAAAGCACTAGTACTAGAGAATTTTTGTAACAACATCGAGTGAACATCTAGCTCCAAAACTCATAATATCTTTAGCAATGAAAAGGATGGATGTTTCCAGTAGGATAATTTCTCTTGTAGTTACCAATTTTTGTGGCGTTTTCTATCCAATCCCTAATGACCTCTTATCTATAATCATCATTATTGTCACATTTGTGCACACTAGATATTGTGTACATAAGAAAAAATTTTTTTAAATATCCCATTCTCTGTCAGAGAGTCTGTAGCATCTATCAAGAATTGATACTCCACCGTCTTTAATTTTTCCATGTATCATTTTATTGTTTCTCTTAACATTTTTGAATAATCAATTGGTATTAGAACAATAATAATACAATCCAACACACTAGTTCTGATAACTGTTAGAAGCTCCATTATTACATCAAGAAATGTCGCTTTCCAAATTACAAAATTCAGAGATCACGATAACACATTAAAAGGATTAGTCAAAGGAATAATTGATAAATTTGATGGAAGATAGAATGGATAAGAAAATTTACAAGATAAATATTATGTGTCTTTTATCCTTGCTGGTATATTTCCTTCCATTGAAATCACATAGTTGTCTAATATTGTTTGAGCCTTTATGGGAAGAACTTCTTCCACCTCATGGTATTTTTTTCCATTTTTCCATTTCCCCCTATATGGGAATCATATTTTATTTTTCCATTTCTATTTTCACCCAACAAGATAGACAACAAGTAGTAGTGTGATTCATGTAATTTAAGTTTTTTAATTACATTAGATTCACTACAGGTTGTCATCAATACAATACTATTTGGATGCTTATTTTTCAAATAATGTATAACTTTTTCTCTCATTTTGATGTCTCCTTTTATTATCCAAAAGTAAGAATCAAATGTCTCTACTATTACACCAGCCTTAACATACCTAGTTAGCAAGACATCCCCTTATTTTTATTTATCGGCTAGTTTGGTAGTTCTTTATTGGTCATTCCTCTAGCAACCTAAATGGATTATCTATGAATATTGCAAGTGAATTTGGCTGAAAGTTAACTTGATTATCCTTAATAGGTGAACAAGAGAGGCCACCTAATCTAAACAACTAAAATTTTGTTTTCCATTTAGTCCATATGTCATCAGAAATAGTAGAAAATTCCATTTATCGTATAGTTTCTTTGCTTTTTCACTCAAAACATTGAGAGGCATTGATTCTCAAAGCTCTGAATTCAAAGGAAAATATTTTTATATATTTTTATATGATGAAAGTAAATTTTAATAACCAATGCAATAAAAAAAAATACAATACCTTACGATCTTTTTTGTCTTTGTTTTTGTCAATCCAGGTCATTGAGGACATCATAGCGATTTCCAAAATGATCTAGCTTTGTACAACAAATCAATAAAAAAAATCTATTCAAGTTTTGTTTATGCCTTTATGTTGTTTGCAAATATTAGCAATGGCTTTGATAGATGTATTTGCAGACAAAATGAAAGCCTTTCAAACATTAGCCTCGGATGTAAAGAATTGTAAGTTTATGAGATTAAAATGTGTTTTGTCCACATATCGTATGTTGGCCATCAAGTATATAAAATTTCACATCATCACTTTCCAAGTCATTCAGATCATGGAGTTCTACAATGTTATTCATAGACTACGTAAGAAGGGAAGAAGAATTGCGTTTGTTTGTGTAGGAATAACATTTATCAACATCGAGTTGACAAGAAACCCAACATTTTCATCATCTATTAGAAGATACTGATATTCTGGAGGTGCTACATGCCATCTTGAAAAATCAATTGAAAATACTTCACCATTGAAAAAAATCAAATGAAACTATTAAATAGTCAAAGGTTCTGTTTTCTTGAATATAGTGGTTGCCTTCTTCAACAATGTAGATGATTTAGTATTAATTTTTAACCCATGCAACTTTGATTCAAATGGGTCTATTTCAAATTTATTCAAATATGTTTTCCTCAGCATAGTAAACATCTTGGCATGTTTTTGAGGTGAATGAAAACCTTTTCTATGCAAGAAATGACAAACAAAAGATGGGTTTTTGTTTCTATACAATTTTATAAATAATTTAAATATTCCATTATGAATTTCTTCGACATTTGAACATCCATTTTTTCATAATCTATAAGCATCCCTAAATTTCAACCATATTTGAATAGGAATATGTTTGTTGTTTATTAAAGCATACATTTCTTGTTTCCTAAATAAAGAAACATCCAAATCCACATCTAGAATAAGACACTTATTGTTTTCAAATTCAATACATTTGACCTGAACACGCAATGTCTCTAAATCAATAACTTTTGAGGATAGAACAATACCAACTTCCTCTCTATTTTCATTTATAAAAAACAACGATGTTTTAGTTTTCATGGGAATGTATTTCAACAAACCGTTTCTCATCTCTTTTCTTCTAACAATTACCCCGTGATGAATGGAATTGTCGTGAATGGACCATGAATAATGGAAGACATTTTATCTATAATTATATTTTTTTATTAGATAAGATAAAAACATGGATCGAATCCTAGGGCCATATAAAAGGAGGAGAAAAAACCAACTAACAAGAAAAATAAATTCCATCAAGAATTCCAAAAATGCTTAACTAGATTAAATGTAGAAGGACTTTAAACCAAAAAGAGATAGAGAGAAGAATAGAGAAAAGAAAACTAGTCCAGAAATGACTGTCAATAGAAGTTTGCCAAAAGTATGCCAAAAGTCTTGTAAAGGCCAAGATAGTTATTAGGATCCCCAACAAGACTCTCTTTGTTCACAACAACCTCATTACCCTTGCCATTCATATTTTCCTCCAGCTCATCCTCATAACTATTGATACGTAAATTAAACTTCCTCCTTTTAGTACCTTCCTCAAACCCTTCCATCCTATCACTCAGCTCTTTGACTATAGCGCAAGCTCCAGAATATTTTGTTTGGACTTAAATTGAGCATAAAAATTTGATTTGAAGCATTAATGACATCAAACATGGTTTCCCTTTGACCAAAATTAGTTTCCTCCATCACCTGAAGAACCCCTTATAAATACAACACCTTATTAATCCACTCCTCAAAACCCTTAAAATTTCCATCACACCCCTATTTCTCGAGGTTCTTGCCTTACCACGACAATCCTCACTCTTCTCCTTCTCAGGTTCCACTCCCACAATTTGACATTTACCAGCCTTCATCTTAGTAAGGCAATCCGCAAGAGTAAGATCATCCTCTTCCACCTGATCATTTGGGGAAGAATTTAGAATAGGTTTCCCATTTTCAAACATCAGGAGGATGAGCCCCTCATGTAGATTAATCTTCACCTTCTCCTACTGGAACGCCACCAAAGAATTAGTCAATGACATAAACAGAAGAAAGGAATGCTCACCATGACCTTATGATGAAATATATTCAGAAGGGTCATATGATGAGTATATATTTTTTGGTATTTTCCTTCTAGAGTGATATAATTCATGATTTAAAGGCACACTTCTCTCCAAATTACGGGATATAGGACCTAGGGATACCATCAATAAAGAAAGAGCACCTTTCCTTTCCAAAAAAAAAAAGCTCGATTTCATGCTCTCTGAGGGTTTTATCCTTAAAATTTTTTAGCCCATCCATTTTCATCTCGATCGTGAGGGAAATGGTGGTCTCAAAACCTCGATTTACATACCTCTAACCTTAAAACTTTACTTATTTCCAAGATTTACCAAAGTCCTTAGTCAGGGATGGGTCATGACCATGTAATTTCATAATGAAATTACGAAACCCCAATCTTAAGATTGTTCCATAAATGCGTATTAAAAGCCTCAAAATTTTTGGTTGGCTAGTTCAACCCTGATTCTATCCCCACCCATCTTCATAAAACCAAATCTCTGATGATTGCGAGAAATTTTCAAATTCAGACCACCTTTCACACTAACAAAACTAGAGAAGTAGATCCTTTTTTATGAGTTGTCACAATACCTGAGGTACCTACATTCACTTGAGCAAGTTTCATTAAAATTTTTGCCATCTATCTCTAATAATGACTTCATTAATGTCTGGAGGTAAATCATCTCCTTTCCACCATATCTTATAATCATAACTATGAACTCCGTAATTTTCCATCTTATCCGCACACTTATTTCTTTACCGCAAAGTATGATTAAAATAAACCTTTACAAAACCTTTTAAAGTTTCCTTAACATCATTGAGGACATTTCTTAAGGGCCAATTAATGGATCCCTTATTGTTAAGAGCATTAATAATGATGAAGGAATCACCCTCGATCCAGATATCATTGAACTCATTTTTTCTTTTTCCAACAAAATACCCCAAAGAAGAGCTCTAGCTTCCACCATATTGTTTGTTTGACTCCCTAACAACCCAACATAAAAAAACAACCATTCACCTTCACTATTTCTTAAAATTCCTCCTCCCCCTGCTTGGCCCAGATTCCCTTTAGACGCCCTATCAAAATTTATCTTAAAACATTTTCCATAGGCCTATTATAAGAGGATTTCTTTCTAGGTCTATGACTTTCACCGGTCCAAAGGTGAACTTATCAAGAACTTTCTACTCCCATTTTGGGAAAGGTTTCTTAGCCTTACCTCTAAAGAGTTTGTTTTTTCCTTTATGTCCGCTAAATTTTTTCTTTTTAGTCTTAAGAGAAGATATTTCGATCCCGGAAAATGTAATCATTCCTAGCCTTCCATAAACCCCAAAAAGTTGAGGGAGGGAAATATTCTAGGGCCGACTAGGAAAGGGAAGTGAAGGGACTCTCCCATTGAAAGACGCAATCCTTGATATAAGAATGCATAATCCATTGGATGTTGAACTGATCCAAGATTGGGAAAAAATGAAGGAGAAGATGATTAACATTTTCCTCTTCTTTCCTCGTTTTCTTAAATTTTCCACGATCATAATTCTATTTTGGACAGCCAACCAATAAAAGATATTAACCTTAGGGATAAGATCCTTCACCCAGAGCCTACCTCATAATTTTTGGAGACCTATGGACATGAATGAACACTGATAATATTTCACCGGGAACTCCTCGTGCTATGGTTATTTTAGATGCACAAGATGGAATAGAAACACAACAACAAACATAACAAAGAATACCACAGACTATGACAAAAAAGAATGATGAAAATCTGAAATTAACGTAAAATATATTATTAACTGAATTATTCAATCTCACTCATGAATTAGAACTCCATCTGATTCCAATAATAGTTATGGGAGCTTTCATTACTCCTCTTGATGACTTCCTTAACACACCTTCAAATTGTCTTTATTCATTAAATAATTATTATAACTTTGCTCTATGATAAATGAGAGGGATGGCCTTCCATTTATAGGAATTGGCTTATCCACCCTATCTCTAAAATTGGATAGAAAGCCAATCATATATGCCTAAACTCTTTCCTTTACATGTGACTTATCTTCTAAGATAAGATCCTATCATCTCACATGGGTTCCACCTTTTTGCACTTTCTACAAATAAATACACAAAATATTTGGATGACATCACTCCTTGTCCTTATTACAAATATACTATTTCTAATTCCTAATCATAGACCCTACTTTACTTACCCCAACTTTGACATTTTAACATTAGACTTTTTATCACAACATTCCTAGATTCTTCCTCTTTCCATTTATCTTCTATGGCCACTACTAATTATATTAACAAAATCCTAATACATACATTAATGATAAAAATGGGGAAAATAATCGAAAATCTTAACATTTAACATATTATTTTTTTGAGATCTTTCCATTTAATGGAATCTTCTTTAGTCTCGAAAAATGGGGATATGAAAATATCTCCAGCTTGAATATTAAATTCCGATGGAGGAACAATGGTTTCCCACCTAACAATTTCCTCCCGAATCTAGAAATCTTATCCAATATTTTCCCATATCCTCATAGAATCGAGAAACCCTTTTCCATGTTGTCAAGTTAGCTAAGGGAAAATACTCAATCCAACTATCATACCGTAAACCGATTGTATTACCTTTTCCTATCTACCACAAAATTCCTTGGTTAGAATTTATTTAGAGGCCATAAAAGAGTTCCAAAAGAATTTCTTTATAATTATAGTAAAATACATTAGTAATTAGGTTTTTCTAAAGTTTAAAATGTTTTTCTCGCATTGTTTGAGAGGGAATATAAATACTACCCTAGCGGTCACCAACCTCTAGAGTTATTTAGTATGTATCATTAGAGATTAATTAACTTAATGGTTAGTGACTGCTAGGCTTCAAAAAGACATCTTATGTATCATTCAACTAGTTATAACAATTCATATTTTTTTGATCAAATCAATAATAATAAATTTTTATAAAATTTTGATAGCCAATTATGATGCATTGAAAGATAAGAAACCATTTGCACCTTTTGAAAGGATTATCTATGAGTTAGAAAAGCTATAACATTCCATAGATGACATGATAGGAACGTTAAAAATATACACTTTAGTGGTAGATAGACTTCTAGTTGACATATAAAACAACTTAAAACATTCTTTTTTAGCCATTTACACCTATTGAATGGAAAAGTGTAGAGGACATTAAGATCTAATATGTTTTATTTTGAAGAGAATGTTTGAGCAACAAATCAAATTAATGGATTTTGCTGTAGCTTGGGATCTTTTTTTTTACAAGACGATGTGAATTATGTGTATATCAGTCATACTGTAGTCATGAGAATTAAATTCTGTAACAAGACTAAGGAAGATATTTAAAGCATAGTGGTCAAAATATCTAATGTTTGGTATTTTGAGGAGAGTGTTTGAGCAACAAATCACATTAATGGAGTTAGTGGTAGCTCAACATTTTTTTATATAATACAATGTGAAATATATGTATATCAGGCATACTATAGTCATGAGGATTAAATGTCTGTAACTAGTCTAAGTACAATATTTAAAGCATAGTAGTTGGTGATAAATTACACAACAAGCTATTAAATACAAACGAAAAGGATTACACTTTTCCTAAACGTAAGTATGGACCTCTTCACTATAGTCATTTTCATGGAAACATTGTTCTCTAAAAGGTCATGTTGGTTTATACCTATTTGAGAAAATATTTTAGTATTAACATTGTTTATTGAGTACCACTTTAAAAAGGGTCTATTATATCTTACTCTAACATAACTTATACTTATAATACTATTTGAAGAAATTTATTCCAATTTTTTTGAACTTGTGTTAACACGTTTAGAGTGTTACTCTTATTAGGTTGAAAACATTTACCGTCTCGATACGTTGCATTGATTGAGGGTAAAAATCACTAAGAGTTTAAAAATAGCGATAAAATAACAAATCATGACTTAGCTTAGCGGCCGCTAGGGTCTTACCATTATATCTTTCATTGTAATCACTTTTTGTACACTTTTGGCTCGTTAGTGTTTTTCATTGATTATAATTGTATCATATTTGATGGACTATCCATGGGGAGAAAAGTGCTACACTACAAACCCTCGAGAGGGATCAAGCCATATGTAGTTTCCATAAAATATATTATTTGTAACATATAATTCACAACGTTTCGTATGGAAGAAATTTTTTATGAAACGCTTAGCTTCATTACTTATCAAAAGTAATGGCACAGTGGACGTTAGGTTCAATAGTTTCTTATTTTGAAAATAATGATAAATAATAAATCATGACCTAGTTGAGTGACCGCTAGGCTCCTACCATTATGGTCATTGTAAACACTATCTGTAAAACTTTGGATCGCTAGTGTTTTCCATTTATTATAATTGTATCATATTGGCTTAAATGTACCGGTGGAGAATATAAGCACTAAATACACTCTAAAAGGATCAA
Organism: Taxus wallichiana var. yunnanensis; assembly: GCA_018340775.1. Taxonomy (NCBI): domain Eukaryota; kingdom Viridiplantae; phylum Streptophyta; class Pinopsida; order Cupressales; family Taxaceae; genus Taxus; species Taxus wallichiana. Next base: position 125,370,448 of record CM031237.1, read on the forward strand.
GCCTTATGTAGTTCCCATACGATATATTGTTTGTAACATATAATTCACATCAGATGTAGACACCTATTTTTGGTATTTCTACCCTTGTTTTCCCATGTGTGCACATTTCACCATGGTTCTAAATTTAGACCCCTTTAATTCAATTCATCCCTCTTCATTATTTTATTTAAATTCCCACTTATTATCCCATCAAATTTAATCTTTATTAATAAACATTGATATATTATTTTTCATTAATTAATTAATATCTATTGTGCCCAAACGAAATATCCTTTTAGGATGCTTTTATTCTAAATCTACATCCATATACTTTTTCCTAGCTTTTATCCTACCTATCTTTATCCCCTAACTACCCATGACACATCCCTAAACAACATCTTCCCACCTAGAAGCTTTAAAGTACTTTATCCCATCCTTAAAAACCCGAAATCCTGACTAAATCACAAAATCAAACCCATTGGGGAAATTTTCTCGCACTCGGTGTGGCAACATATCCCAATCACCGTTGACCCTATAAGACTGATATCTTCCTTTCTAAAAGGGACACCAAAAACACCCATACATGACAAAAGACTTGATTTTCTTGCATTATATGAATCCATCTCAAACCGGAGTATCTCAAAATGTGTCAACCTTCTTAAAGTCCTTGGAAACTTTTTTGATCAAACATTGACTTCGAGAGGTTTATGTTGATTTCTTGTGTTATCTTAAATTATATCCATTATTAGTCTTGTTAGATATAACATTTATTAGGTTAAGCAACACTTAGAGCTTCGTTATCACCTTATCTTCCAGTTTCCTTACTTACAGTTGATTTTCCAGTCCATCTACTCTCAACCTTGTGCTACCCTACTACATTCATCATCGCGCCACCCTAGTCACCTTGGACAAGGGTTTTTTTGTCAACCATCCCATTCCAATCACTTTTTAAAGCCATTTTCCTTCCTTTTTGTGCTAGACATTCTTCGTAGGTCATCCCAACATCCATAGGCTTCTCTTACATTAAGTTTCCATCTAGATCCTTCTAGATTTGTATATTTACTTTGATGTCTAGATCCACTCACACATGTCATCATTGAGCTGCTTCTCCGCATGCCTCGGTCATCATCGTCGACTTAGTCAGGTATAATTTAATTTATATTTTATTTAGTTAAATCAGTACTTAGATCAATCTTTATCACTTTCAGATTATGTATTTCTTTTTTTTGCATGCTATCTACTTATACATCCTTTACTTTTCTTTCTTTTATCAAACAGGGGTTGCATCCGTGAAAGGAAGGAAACACTTTTTGAACCGGATTTGTTGGGTATCCTTGCACAAATTTTCTAATCAATCTCCTTTTTAGTGATTCTTATTTTGCAAGTACATCTACCTCACGGCGAGGATCATTCATTTTTCCCCTGTTCATCCACATCACACATTTGAGGTACCATAAACCCTCCATGTTTTGAGTTATTTAGTTTTCTTTAGTACTAGATCATTAACTTAAAAAAGAATGAAAAAATTAAAACATTCACGAAACGCCTGATGGGGCCACCCTTTAGGTGATTCCTTGTATTTATTTTTATTTTTGTGCTTCTTCTATCTTCTACTAACAATGCAAGAAAATATTTTATTTTACTTGATCATGTTGGGGTTGATTGATTTGATCAATCTTCACTTGTGTCTTCTTGAAGATCAAATAAAAAGTTAAAACATTCTACATGTATTTAAAAGAGGGTTTACAACCTGCAAGCGAGGATCATGAGGGATGACGTGCACATCAACGGATGTGTGAACGACAACATGAAGATATCTCGGGAGGAGTGAGCATCAACTGAATGTGCATGCAAAGATTCGACAAATGGGAAGAACCTCGATAAGGCACAAAACTCTCCTCTATCTCATAGATCAAATGGGGTGTACATATAGGAGATGTTGAGTAACCCCCAGTGTTGCAATCATGACAACTCGAGTAGAGAGGGGGAGTTACATTCCCATAATATAAGTCTAACTCCCAATGACACATATGATGCACTGACGCGCTGACGCACTAACACGTGAGAGAATCTCATAATGACCCCTAAATGACACATGGACCTACGATCTCACCTAATGATCAAGGGATATTTTCTATTTAAAAATGTTCCCTAAACTTCCCTCAACCATTCCAATGTAGTGTATCCTTTAGAGATATTTCTGATGATTATAAGAATGTGAAAAAGGAACACTCGAGCTTAAGATATGTGCAAATCAAAGTTTGGTCAACTGGAAGGTCAACATTGGTCAACAGATCCAAGATGACGTGGACACATGCACAATTATCCAAGTGTCTCAATTGGTAGTGGACAAGTGTAAAATGAGAAAGAGGAATCCGAGAGCTTTCCGTTGACTATTTGAACGTCGAAATCTGAGTCCGTATGCGAAAGATATGACTGGTCAAAGTTTGGGTCAAAGTATGGTCAAACATTTGGTCAACGTTGGTCAACGGTAAAATTGATGGTATTGAAATCATTTGGATCAGCACCATTGCATAGATATCATGGAGAGATTTCTCACGCATTTTGAATGGACCAAATCGAGTTCGTATGCGAAAGATATGCATAGTCAAAGTTGTGGTCAAATGATGACGTGACACACTCTGACATGGACAAATGACATATTATGGGCGTGACACTTGGCAGGTTTTTAGTGGATTTGGATTTAAAATAATAATAATAATATTTTATTTAATCCATTCCATGGGAATAAGCCTAATCCCATGGGATAAGGAGGATTTTGTGGACAAAAAGCTATTTAAAGGCTTATCATATCCTTTTCCCACCAAATGTGGGGTCAATGGCTAAATTGGGCGACTAAACCTATGGAAGGGGATTTGAACCCAGCACCTCATCTAAAAAGATAAGTGGCCTTACCAACCCACCACCCTCTTGCAAGTGTTATAAATAAAGCTCACTTATATTTGTAATGGGCGAGTGTCAAAGTTGTGTAAAAGCCATAAGGAGGCAGTTTTCGAAAAATGCCATTTTTGAAGGCCTTGCAGTCAGATTGGGAACTCGAGAGTAAAAGGGTGAAATCAAAGGAATTATGAGATGATTCCAAATATGTAAGATTTGATGTTTTTTGTTGAGTTTTATCCTATTTTTGGAAGCTTTGAATGCAGTTTTTAACAGGGATCTACAAGACAACTAGTTGGAAAACATGAATTTCAATGCACTTTTGGTCCGAAATGTGACTTGGTGTAAACATGAAAAGTGTTCAGAATTCAGAGATGATATCATATATATGATTTTTTTCATAGAATGTTTTTAAATCTCCATTTTTAGGTGTTTTTATAACGTAGTTGTAGGGAGATCACATTGTGAAAACACTGTAGGAGCCACAGATCATTCTTGGGACAATTTTCTGCTATTTTTTAGAGTTCTTGGGACATTGATCAGCTCATTTGCAGGTTTTGATTCATTATTGGTTGTTTGTAAGAGTTATTGTACTTACATTTCAATATTATTAATGGATCGGTTCAATCCGAACCTAGGGACGTAGGAATTTCGAACCCCGTAAACAATCTTGTTTGTTATCTGAGTGTTTTCAATTTTGATTATTTATTTGTTATCCAAGTTTTCCACACTTATATGGATGCATAATAATCAGAATTTAATCAATTTTTGGAGTTTAGAATACTTAAAATTGGTTAAGAAAATTATGATCTTTGGAAACTTTTAAAAGTGAAAAAAATACAACACACGTTTTCAGATCAAGTTTGGTATCAGAGTAGTTAGATTGTATGAGTAGCTTCTAATTGTTATTGGCAGTTGGTTTTCAGAGTTAGTTTGATTTCAGATTTCAGTTTTTAGCTTGTTTAATCTTCATTTGTAGTGTGCAGTGTTGGAGTTATAGGTTGTGCAGTTGAACAGGGAATCATGGACAAACCAGAACAACTGGTTGATTTAGAAGTCCTAAACCATCAACTCCAGGAAGAGAATGACATCCTGAGAGAAAATGTCTATTCCCTACAAGAGGAAATAGAATGGTTGAGATCTAAACCAAATCCCTCTTTAGCCAAGAAAGAGGAGTATGTCAACAAGATGCTTTTAGAAAGCAAGAATTTGATGGGCTTTGTTAAAGAGTTGCAGGAAGAAATACGGACCAAGGATGCCCTCTTGGAAAAGTTGCAACAAGGTGAACACAAGAAGGAAATGCCTTCTAAATCAAATGAGTACTATGATACAATGCACTGAAAGTTTGTTCACATTTAAATTCTTCCTCTAATTTAGTTTTAGATATTCCTTTAGGTCAGTTTGAAAAGCAAAGAATTGTATAAACTAATGGTTAAAATGGGATATAATAGAAGGGGCCTTGGGATCTAACCCAATGGTAGAAGCCTGGTTTTAAAGTTATAGTAGGCCAATGGAAATTGGGAAAGTTCCAAAGAAGTCAAGGAAGACAAGCTTCCAACAACAAAGAGTCCACGCCACTAGATTTTAGGATTCCACCATCAAGAGGAAAAATGAAAGGTGTAAGAAAATAGGTAAAAGAGGAGATTCCACATTGTTCACATTTAAATTCTTCCTCTAATTTAGTTTAAGATATTCCTAGGTTTGAAAATCATACTTGAGAGAATTGTATCTAAACTAATGGTTAAAATGGGATTAATAGAAGGGCCTTGGTAAAAATGTTCCAATATAGGTAGAGGAGTAGCCTCGGTTTGCAGGTTTGGGTTATTCTAGTAGGCCAATGGAAATTGGAGAAAGTTCCAAAGAAGTTGAAGGAAGACAAGCTTCCAACAACAAAGAGTCCACGCCACTAGATTTGCAGGATTCCACCATCAGGAGGAACAATGAAAGGTGTAAGAAAACAGGTAAAAGAGGTAATTAGATTCCACCTCCTTCCACTTACACTAAAAATAAAGCACTAAGGGAAAATTAAATCCTAAAATTCTAATACACTCTTTCGATTGGAACAATATAGCTTTGGTAGGCAAAATATGCTTTCCCTTGCACATTTTGTGAAGGTACTAATCATTCTATTGCATATTGTTGGAAGAGAAAAAATTGATTAAGAAGTTAATGCCTTTTGTGAATGATAAGGCAAGTGCTAAAGACCAATCTCACCAAGGAAAGGTGAGAAATGGAAAGAATGTTACCTCTCCTAAACAGGGGAATCATTCTCGTAGACAGAGTTCTGAGAATGGTAAAATGGGTAAGACTCCTAAAAATAGGGAAGTTAAATTTTGTTCCCATTGTAATAGGAATGGTCATGATGTTAAGGTTTGTTGGTTTGTTCCTAAACAACAAAATTGGAAAGTTGTTAAAAAGAACAGTATTGTAAAACCAACAGTGCTAAACCTAACTAAAACTCATTTTGGTACTGAGGAGGTAAAACAACCAAAATGGAAAAACCCAAGTGATTGGTTGGGAAAAACACTCCTCAAATTTATATTTGCACTACAGTAAATTGTTGATAGTAGGCAAGCAAAATTTTTAGAGCTATATTTTAGGGATTCCTGTTGATTGATAAGGATTTGTTCCTAAGTTGATATTTAAGCTTTGAAAATGAATGGAAACAATGAAGAGAATATTTGAGTGATAGGTTCATCATACTCATGTTTTGTTTTCTTAGATTGGTTGGTAGTTCCATTGTTGAAAATAGTATGTAGGGATAGGCATCAGTAGCATGTCTAAATTTGAAACTTGTAGTTTTATACGGTTGTCAGTTGTGTAAATTGGTTATTTGCAATAAGACCCTCATTTTGGGAAAATTTGATTTTTGTAACTATCAGATGTGGTTGCAATTAGGGTGTAAATTTATTACACTAACAAACTAGGTTTGCAAAGGCACCAGGTGATCATTTTGCAGATTATGGCAGTTCACCAATTTGGGTAAGCATACAGTTTATAATCTATCCCTTTACAATTCAAGTGTATGGATAGAATATTTGGCAGATTCACGTTGATTCAGATTTTGACTATAGCCATTTTTGGCATTGATGGTTTAATTATTCTGGATAGTGAATATTTGTAGTTGTAATCAGCATAATCACAAAGTGTCAGTTGAACACTAGCTTCCATTATAGATGGGTGTTATTATCTGACTTATTATTTGTGATGGCGATTAAGTGTTTTGGAAGATTCACATGGATTTAGTTGTTGACTATAGCTATTTTTGGGTGTTGATAGTCTATTTTATTCTGGATAGTGAATACTTGCAATTGTTATAGTTTTAGATGGACAGTGGGCACTAGCCTAATTGTGGGTAGTTTAGATGTCTAGTATACTAATTTATGTTTATGAAATTGTAATTTAAGTAATCACCATATCACAAAGTGACAATTGAACACTAGCTTTCCATAATAGAATGGGTGTTATTATCTGGTTAGTTAATTGTGATGGCATTACAGTGGGATATGATAATTCATAGTTGTGTGCAGAGTTGACAGGGTTGTAACGTTTCAGTTGAACACTAGCTTAATTGGGTGTTATTATTTGATTGGTTATGTGACTAGCTAATCAACTATTTGTATTTATTTAACCTATAATGTTATTTTGGGTTCTTGTATGTGTTTGTGCAATGCAGGAAGAGATAACATTATTTGTGGGTTGATACACAACTTTTTGTGGACAAAAATCCTTCTCAATAGGGAGGAGTGATTAGGGATATTTTTCTATGTAAAATGTTCCCTAAAATTCCCTAAACCATGCTAATTTAGTATATCCTTCAGAGAGATTTTCGATGACTGTAAGAACGTGAAAAACAGACACTATGAGCTCAAGATATGTCCAGTCAAAGTTTGGTCAACCTGGAAGGTCAACATTGGTCAATAGATCCAAGATGACATGGACACGTGCACAATAGGCCAAGTGGCTCAGTCGGCAGTGGACAAGTGTAAAATGAGAAGAGGAATCTGAGAGCTTTCCGTCGACTATTTGAACATCGAATCCGAGTCTATATGCGAAAGATATGACTGGTCAAAGTTTGGGTCAAAGTATGGTCAAACATTTGGTCAACATTGGTCAATAGTAAAATTGATGGTATTGAAATCATTTGGGATCAGCACCATTGCGTAGATATCTCTGAGAGCATTTTTCGACACATTTTGAATAGACCAAATCTGAGTTCGTATGCGAAAGATATGCATAGTCAAAGTTGTGGTCAAATGATGACGTGGCACACTCTGACGTGGACAAATGGCATATTATGGGCATGACACTTGGTAGGTTTTTAGTGGCTTTGGATTTAAAATAATAATAATAATATTTTATTTAATCCATTCCATGGGAATAAGCCTAATCCCATGGGATAAGGAGGATTTTGTGGAGAAAAAAGTTATTTAAAGGCTTATCATATCCTTTTCCCACCAAATGTGGGGTCAATGGCTAAATTGGGGCACCTAAACCTATGGAAGGGGATTTGAACCGAGCACCTCATCTAAAAATATAATTGGCCTTACCAACCCACCACCCTCTTGCAAGTGTTATAAATAAAGCTCACTTATATTTGTAATGGGGAGGTGTCAGGTCTGTGTAAAAGCCATAAGGAGGAAGTTTTCAGAAAATGCCATTTTTGAAGGCCTTGCAATCAGATTGGGAACTTGGAGTAAAAATGTGAAATGGAGGGAATTATGAGATGATTCCAACGATGTAAGATTTGATGTTTTTAATTGAGTTTTAACCTATTTTTGGAAGCTTTGAATGCAGTTTTTTTAAGGATCTACAAGATAGCTAGTTGGAAAACACGAATTTCAATGCACTTTTGGTCTGAAATGTGACTTGGTGTAAACATGAAAAGTGTTCAAAATTCAGAAATGATCTTAGATATATGATTTTTTTCATAGAATTTTTTTAAATCTCCATTTGTAGGTGTTTTTCTAATGTAGTTATAGGAGATCACATTGTGAAAACATTGTAGGAGCCACAGATCGTTCTTGGGACAATTTTCTGCTATTTTTCAGAGTTCTTGGGACATTGATCAGCTCATTTGTAGGTTGTGATTCATTATTGGTTTTTTGTAAGAGTTATTGTACTTACATTTCAATATTATTAATGGATTGGTTCAATCTGAACCCAAGGACGTAGGAATTTCTGAACCCCGTAAACAATCTTGTTTGTTATCTGAGTGTTTTCAGTTTTTTGATTATTTATTTGTTATCCAAATTTTCCACACTTCTATGGATGCATAATAATCAAAATTTAATCAATTTTTGGAGTTTAGAATACTTAAAATTGGTTAAGAAAATTATGATCTTTGGAAACTTTTAAAAGTGAAAAAAATACAACACACGTTTTCAGATCACCTAAGTGAGATGACTCACCTAATGATATGCAAAATAACACACACCAACACCCCCCCCCTTAATCGTAACTTAAGATGAGGTGGCAAGTTAAAAATGAGAAATGGTCCCAACACAAAGTCTGATGAGGTACCCACTTACAAGAAAAGATCCCAAGTAGTGAAGGAAACCTGAAGTGGGAAAAACATCCACCACAAGAGAAAAACACACTCTCTAATCTAAGAAGATGCCAAATATTTGAACTCGGCCATGACAACTTGAAAAGGTACCCATGTATAAAAGGTAATCTCTGGAAGAAGAGATTTTGAGGAAAAGGAGATGAGAGGAATGCAGAAGATACCATGGACGGATCAAGAAGAAGCTCCCACAAGAACTCGATGAGTTTTCGACTCTAGAAAGAAAGCCAATGACAATGTTGAAGTCCACCCATTCCTTAGGAAGGAAAGAAATGACATGTTGGAAGTCCACCCAACAAGGGAAGAACTTTTGCAACAGTGAAGAACTCGAGGTGGGTGGAAGTGTTACATAGGTATAGCGAGTGAGTGCTAAGGAACCGAAGGTAATGCCACATACGTAGAACTATCGAGTGAAAAGAGGAACACCAGAGAAAGGATGTCCAAGTGATGTGAAGGGAACAAAACATCCTCCACAATAGAAAATGGATCCACAAGCAAGGGTGGATCAATGAAGGTCTCCGTAAAATGGGAGTGGTAAGAGTCTGGAAGAGGCACTCCCAACAATAGAGATGATGAACTCTTGTGAAACACTGTAGATGGATGGGGACTTGTAGTGCATCACAAGTAGACTCTATGAAAAGATGACTAAGGTCGGAGTAGATACTCTTCCCAATGATGGGGATTAACAAATAGAAGAGTGATGTCAGATAGATATGAGTCATCCAATGGAGGTAGAGGAGTGGAAGGGGCCTCACACACTGAAGGTGGAAAAGAGGCTGGTGTGATGATTGTATGAGAATGTATAGGAGACTGCTTAATATTTGATGAGATGTGGGATGTGTCAACACTCTTTGGAATAGTGAGAGAAAGAGAGAAGAGTCCTCTCGTAGTACTCTCGACATCGAGCCGGGTGCACAATCCTCATCATCAGAAGTAGAATCAAGTGAGTCTCATTAGTTGAATTTTCATCACATGAAGAAGAGGAAACAAATAAATCAACAATAGTAATAACAATGATTGTAGTATGTGAAGTGTCTCTATAGAGGGATCAAGAATGCTCTCAGACACGGTGAGGTAGATCTCGAGTCTCGCCATGTGAAACCAAAGAGAATGAGAGACATGCATCATCATGTGACCAAATATGTGGTCACAAGTGTCGAGAAAGTCCTCTAGATGATGATGATCAGTGGGTGCAGGAATTGCCCAAGCAAGAAGGGTAAAAGACCCTTGTGGGCAAAGTAACGTTCCATGGAAGCACGCCAAGCTGAATAGTTCCCTCTCTCGGTGAGAAGTGGTGGAGGCTGTAAGGTGATCCTATGATGCTCAAGTCTGGAAAGAGCACTCTCCATGATGTGGAATCAAAAGTGCAAGGTGCACAAAAGCAAGACGTTGGACTCGGCCGATAATGTGTCTGCGTGTGAAAACCCAAGAGTACTAGTCAACCCTCCAGAATGTGGCACTTTATAAAGTAGTGTGTTTACAAAAATGACAATTCCTTCACTTAAAGTGTGAGAAATCTTGTAACTTTGACCAAGGAAGCGCTCAAAAAAATGACTGCGAGTAAAAAGTTATGGCATTATTACGATTCCCGCAATTGATAAAAATGCCAATAGATGCTACAAATAGATTTAAAAAAGTGCTCAAAACAAGTGCAAAGGGTATTGTGTGACTTCTTGTTGGAAATGACATCAAATTTTAGCAAGGGTTTGTTTTTCTTATGAGGGGGGATTAGCCTCCTGCCAACCCCAAACCTCGCCCTTTGTCTTCGACATGGGTAGGAAGGACATTAAACAAGAAAAAATACAACCTTGAAAATTATTACAATGCTAAGGAATAAATTTTTGCCTGAAAACATTAAAAAAGAGGTTTGTTTTAACCTGCAAACAATTTCTAAAAGGAATTGATGGGGGGCGCATGTTTGAAATGTTGACTGAGTTGGATGGTGTGCAGGTCGGTTTGTAGGCTACCATGTGGATGCACCAAACTTGATAGGGGATCTTTGCAGAGTTTGAAGTGAATGCCAAGTGTCACCCAGCAGATTTGGCCAAGTGTAACCATCTACGAGTTATGCAAGCCTGTGGCAAGTGTTTGTTAAGCGACCATGTTTGACAGAGGCGTCGGGATGCAAGTCAAACCATCTGGTACAAGCCACATGCTAGTAATGACCTAAAACCATCGAGCAACGCAGGTGTGGAGAGGTAACGGTCGGTCCATCAAGGTAGTGCTGGAGATTGATATTGATAGATAATTGTAGCATGTATAACATACAAAAATGAACCAGGGGCTTGTTCGAAGGAAGAGCATGCCATGATTGAAGCCAAGTGCACGAGATGTGCAAGCAGACTGTGAGTAGGTGCATGGATACTGTAACGTGGTAGGGTGGGGGCTGTGAAGATGAACAAGGGGCTCTATGCACTGGAAAAACAAACTTAAGCTAGGCTGAAGTGACTCCTTACTGACAGTCAAGGTCACACAGGCTCACACGAACCCAAAACACAAGCTGAGTTGGAGCGGTGGATGTTGGGTTTGAGAGCCAAGCCATGTCCACGAGCCAACAAGGAACCATGAGCCAAGAGCTACGTAGGTGGAGGGAAGAAAATCCAGAACTAGCATACATATATGACCAATGAAGCTAAAGCAAGAGTGGTAAAACCAACCACAAGAGAGTAGAACTTGAGCCAAACAATGCAGTGTGAGATGAGCATTCATAGTGTGTGCACAACAAGGAGAACACCAAATAACTAGAGTATCCCAAGATTGATTTAATGTAGTGCAAAATGAATGAAAACAATGAGTAGAAGGGGAAATAATGTAGAGTGAGCTTTGAGTGTGTAGTGGTAGGCTCGAGAAAAGAATTGAAATCCAATGCATGAGTATGAAGAGCCAAGACAAAGAAAATGGCCAACCCTTTGCAGAGGAACTCGAGCGGATGAAGATTGGATGTAAACCGATACAAAACAACACGACAACCTCTGAAGACCACATGCAAAAGCTGTAAAAGCATGAACACCCCAAAAACACCACGATCACATGAACAAATGTAAAAGAGGTATGAAACCCCGAATCAAGCAAAGTAGAGCACAATCATAATATCCATTACGACATACGCAAAGAAAAATATGTATATCACACGGAAGCCAGAAATGCACGAGCAACGCTGAAGAGTGGAAGATCCACAAGATCCACTTTGATACCATGAAAGAGGGTTTAAAACCCGTAAGAGAGGATCACGAGGGATGACGTGCACATCAATAGATGTGTGAATGATAGTGTGAAGAGATCTCAGAGGAGCGAGCATTAACCGAATGTGCATGCAAAGATTAAAAATGGGTATAACCTCGATAAGCCACAAAACTCTCCTCTATCTCATAGATCAAATGGGGTGTACATATAGGAGGTCTTTGAGTAATCCCGAGTGTGCAATCATGACTCAAGTAGAGAGGGGAGTTACATTCCGAGAATAGAAGTGTAACTCCAAATGACACATATGACGCACTTTTGACACTTTGATGTGCTGACACACTTTGACACATAAGAGAATCTCATAATGACCCCTAAATGAAACATGGACCTACGATCTCACCTAAGTGAGATTACTCACTAATGATGTGGAAAATAACACACACCAACAATATTCTCCTTTTTTTTTCTTATTTTCTCTTTTTACATCACATTTTCCCTTCCTTATGTGTTTTCTCATCGAACTTCACATTTGGATTTGTCTTAAAAATAACCCTTTGCATTTTACTTGATAACATAGCTTAAATAAGGGTTAATCGGTTGCATCTCACATTCTATCACACACAACCTAAAATTAACACATCAATCAACACATCTAGACATCTTCCTACCTAGTGGACTAATTGGGATTTCATCACCCAAAGAAGCCGCCCGAGACTTCCCTAGCCATAACTTCTGAAACCAAATCTAGATTTCCTTTTCCTACGTACCTGTTATCCAACCCCTTTTTATTTTTCACACTTTCTTAAATCCAGATAATTAAACTTTTCTTCTTGACTTATTTGTGAACACATTTCATAAACAAATATTTTCTTATTTCACACTTGGTACTACTACTAATTTTCAAGATCAGATAATGCAACACTATGATATATCTAACAATACTATTACTTCATCCAATAATATTGAGATTCCACATTGGATCTCTCAACCTGTAAAGACCATATCATTCAAATAGATCCTCTTTTGAATCCAATTCTCCTATCTCCCATCTGCCCATTTCCTCTCGACCAACCACACCTCCACCTCATACCTCTTTAGAAACCTTTGGGCCTCCCTCTAGCCCCATCTATGACTTCCTACTACATTGTAAACCCCCTAAAACATCTCAATCATGTCAATCCACTCAATTGGTGGATCTTATTCCACCCCCATCACCTTAAGCCAAAACCATCTCTACTCCATCTGATATTATCACTAGAATACCTATCCAACCATCTCAATCTACCAATACTCAACAATAAAATATCCCTATCTCACAACAGTCTATTCAATCTCAACAATCACATCATATTCTTACCTCTCAATAGAAATCATAATCACAACATGTCCCATCTTGTCATATTACTATTCGATCTCAACCCTTTAATTATATCCCATCCTATCAAACATCCCCTTTGACTTTAACACACCAAGATTCTTTACATCTTTATCCATCCACTTCTCATGTTGTACATCCAAAACCATCGACACTTCTCCTATACTTACATCAACCATAACTACAACCCCCATACCTATCACATTAACTACTACCACTCCTCCAACATCTACCATGAACGATATTTCATCAGCACCCTTGGTTACTCTTGGGCCTCCTTCTAGCCCCATCTATGACTACTTTCTCCATAATTCCACCTCTTGATCATGTCAACCAATGAATCCTATTCCACCCCTTTTATTTGTATCAATGTTATCCTTGTTTCATATACCATACCTATTCAACCTTCACAACCTATTCCCATGCATCATGTTCCATGTTTCATCATCATGTTTTTATATTAAATTCCTATTTTCCAACATCATACATCCTCCAAACCAATGAAATTTCCACCCCTTTCCATCTTTAAAAAACCCTTTCCTAATCCACCACCGAACAACCTATTCATGACCTTCCACATCATACCATACATCAAACATCTCTTCCCTTACCTATCTCATCTACCTCATTATCTACCCCTATCTCAGACATTATGACTCCTTTAATACCTACTCCCATATCCACATCAACCATGTCCATGATCATCACACCTATCCCATTAACTTCTACCACTTATTCCACATCTATATCTATCCATACCTTTACCAAAACCACACCGCATTTGGATATACCCACATTTGAATCAAACACACCTACCACTACATCACTTACATCACTAAATGATCGAGGATACCTCTCTCCATGTCAATCCCAACTACCCCTATATCTATCTCATGAACAAAGTCACTTACCCATACCTTGGCATCTTCATCACATATACCTACATCGTTTCCTATGCGCACATCACCTATCTCATATCAATATCCTACACTTAATCATTCAACATAAACAATATCTACATCTATAAATGCCACTGCACGAATCACATCTTCTCAATTTGAAACTATATCAATGATACCTCTCACAAAATTTATGAATCAAATACCTCCAACTAAAATGAACACAAAGGGGATTGAGTCTCCCTTTGCAAAATCGACTGTTTATACATAAACCAATCCAAAATTCACACCAAAATCTTCAGATCCACCAGTTGAGATTATAGTCATCCCCACAAAGGGTAAATCTTGTCAATAAAAATATAAGACTCTTGGTAAGAATCCACAAAATTCTCCCATGCATCCTCGTAAGAAATTGAATCTTACCTCTCCTAAAAATCCAACATCAAAAAATCCATCCCAGACAAATGCTCATATATTTTTGGGTCACCCCTTCATCTAAGATGTCTCATAATAATAAATCCTGACAATATAACTCTCCTCCCAAAATTGATTCATCTTTCAAGATGCCTAGTTTACCCATCCAATTTACATCCGCACCTAAGCCAAAACATCCTATTAAAATTCATAAGATATTTCTTCCCATTAACACTTCGATCGGTTCCTATGTAGATACCCTTCAACATTTAATTCAAACATCTTCCATCACGCTTCCTTTTATTAAATATTTTAATCCTCATAGTAAGAAACCATCATGGTTCAACCCTAATCTTATATGTGCCTATCATCGTACCCAGGTCATGATGTTGAGCATTGTAAGGCCTTTTAGAATATTATCCATGTTCTTATTGAGAAATATGAATTTCTCATTAAGAAAATCATCCACATCATCCCTTATCAATTATCCATCTTCATGTTATTCCTCCTAAGGAGGGTCCTCCCTTTTTCATTGATTTTTTTATTTTTCAATCACCCTTATGAGCCCTTACCATCTATCCAATCCAAATCCAAATTTATTATCAAAATTCCTTCTAATACGATCCCATTTAAACTCCTTCGACATCCACAAACTAATCCATATCCAATTTGTCAAAAGTGATATAATCTCTTTCACTGGGGGAGAATTATCCCCTTTTTATTAACCCTTTCACATCCCATCAAAATAAAATCATCTCCTATATATCAAACAACCCTCTTTTGGACACTAGGGGATTTATTTTTGACATTGTTTTATTTTAATCCCATCCAATTTTATTTAACCCCTCTCATTCGATCTTACCCAACCATCTCATTTTCCTAATCCCACCTTGGAGGCCATAATTTTCCCTCTCTAATTGGGGAGTTTTTTCCTCATCCTAATTCCACCATTGTGGCCATATTTGTTCCCACTTTAAGGGACCATTCATCTTTATTCTCATCAAATTCCACCTTTATGGCCATATTTGTGCCTCTCTTTGGGCACTATACTTTCATCTTTCTCCTTAAAGTTCCACCTTTGTGACATTTTTGTGCCTCTTTTGGGGCACTATATTTTCATATTTTTCACCCTCAGTCCATTGTTTGTGGTCATACCTATGCCTCATTTGGGGCACCATCCTTTCCATACTAAGTCCGCCCTTGGGACCATATTTTTTCCTCTCTCAGGGCACCATATTTCATCAAATTCCACCTTTGTGGCCATGTCTGTGCCTCTTTTGGGGCACCACATTTCTATATCCTAAGTCCACATTTTCAGCCATGTTTATGCCTCTTCTGGGGCACCATATTTTCACATTTTTTCATTATAAGACCAAATTTTTGGGCCATCTCTATCTCATTATGGAGGCATACTTTTCTCACTTCCTCACTTTTAATAGGTAGCGCATAGTTTACAAATCCTCTCATCTTACCACCTCAGACCATCTATTGGTCTAGTTAGGGACACATATTTTTACTTCCTTAAAAAGTAGCACATAGTTTTTATCTTCGCTCATCCATCTCATTGTATTTGTCCTTTGTAATCTATCATCATATCTCAACCGTGACTTTAATCAGAACATTGTGTGGAAATTTTTCCCTCCCTCGGTGGTAAACCGGAAGTGGAACCGCTTAACGCATTGTACTTGTGACCATTCTACTATTAACATGTCTTCTAGTGAGAACTTATTTATAGCTTTAGATTATCCCTCCATCATTATCTTCTTCTATATATCATTGTAATGATTTGGAATTATGTGGTCTACCATCACTTTCCTGACATGACCTTAAATATGCGCACCACAACTCTTCCCATAGCATTTTCCTTATGGATATGTTCTCCCTTTTTTGTGAGGACTCCATAATCATTACATCCATCACCCATTTTTTTATCCCTTAGAACCATACAAAGGGCTCACGGGTGTCTCTTGTACATTCATTTTCCCTCCTAAGTGGTCTACCTAGCTATTCCTAGTGCTTCCTTGTTAAATTCAAAATTCATGAACGCTCTTATCAAAATTCACAACTATTAAAAATAGTTTGATCCCTAGAAGGAAAGTTGATCATTCAAAAAAAGAGAAATCATATCAAGTAAATATACCGATCCCTCGAAGAATGACTATCATGTATATCATTTTTTCCATCTATATCATATATGTATAAAGTAGACCATACCATTGAAGGATGGATACTCTTTTGTATTATGGGATTGAAGGCTTTCGCATTGATCATCCTTCCATTTTATTAGCATAATAAGAAAGCTTCCGTAATGGTCATCTTTCTTCCAGCAAACTTCCTGCATTGATCAATTTTCTCTTTCCCCTTTTTAGAGCTAGGGCATAGATTTAGGGAACACCAATTATGGAGGACCCTCTTCCCGCATACAAGTTACATCACAAATCACTTTTTCGTATCAACATTAGGTTCATGAGTTCACTTAATTCATAATCTTCCTTATGATATTTGGTATAGCTAACTATTGTTGGTTGTCTTCTTACACATGCTTTGGTCACATGTGCCTTACGTTACCTAGATCCCCCTCTTATTTACCTCTAATGTGATTGGAGGCACCTTTTTCCTCGCATGCTCCTTGATATGATCTATTATAGTTTGTATCCTTTGGTCACATCTAGTTTGATCAATATATATTATCTCATCTCATATATTTCACCTTATCTATTTTATATACCTTTATTCAATTTGTCTCATCAAAACTTATCCAATCTACCTAATTTTAAGTCCACATTTGTGTCCATATTTACTCCCTCTTCGGGAATTTTTATTTCAAAATCCCCTCCAATCTATGCATGAATTCCATGTTGTGGCCATACTTATTCCCCCTTAGTTCATTTTATTTCACCACCCATTTTCCCCTCTACCCTTCGGGTCATTTTTCGTATCCTCTTCGGGGCACTATTTTTTCATCCATACCTTATCTCAATTCAAATTTTATGGTCATATTTGTGTTCCCTTTGGGGCACCATTACTCATATTCCACCATTTTTGCCATCTTCGTGCCCTTTTCTGGGCAACCGTTATTTTCATCCTTTATGGATGCAACTTTTCTCTCAATTCATCATGTACCAAGGATTTCACATATTTTTGCATTTACTTGCACATGGTTTGATGTTTTCCTATGACCCATTGGTCATTCGGATCACATAGATTTGAGAGGTTTCACATTGGATTCCCTCCATTTAGTAGTGATTTTAACCTACTCACTGCCCGTAGAGCGTTACCTTTATCTCCATTGAGACCACCCTATGTCCCCTACCCACGTGATATCGGAGTCACCACCATATTTTTCATTATTATTATGATCCTTTTTACTTAAGGAATATTATCTTGCATTACCCTTTTAACTATTTTTCTTCACCCACCCACCCTTTATAATCTACATTATTGTTATCTCGTTTTAGTGATTCTAGCTAAAATTGAGATAACCATAGAATTTTTTTTGGAAAAATCTCCTAAAATGCCCTTTTGAGGAGATTTTTGGTTTTTATGTTTCAACAACATGTAAACATATTTCATACATGCTTCATTTTAATTGTCTTCCAAACCCAAAACCCGATTACAAGCTAGTTATTAGGTTTTTAGACCCTTGAAACATCCAAACATGTCATGCTTCATGCCAATTGTTTCTTGAAACTTGAAATGATAGCAAATCCTTTGTGTTGGGTTATCGAGCAGTGATGACATGGCATTAAGTGTTAGGTGAAGTGTAATAAATGTAAAGGGCTTTATAAATAGTTCAATTTTACATGTCATTTTTACTGGTGTCTTTTTCTTTGTGTGGATTTTTTTGTACATGTTCTTTCGACCTCCAAACCCAATTCAATCTCTTGATAAATTTTGTGATCCATATTCAACCATTTTCAAATTTATTTGAAGGTATTTTTCTCTTCTTTCCATTTTGAGGTCTTTTGGATTTGTTTTTGAGGTGTTTTGTTAGGGTTCCCTTTCTTTTCTATTTTCCCTCTAGGTTTAGGGTTTTGGGTTGTTTTCCTCATTTTTGTTGTATTCCCATGAAATTTATTGTTTAGAATTCACCCTTAGGGTGTTTTCTTATTTATTCCATGGAATATACCCTTATGTATTTTGAAAAAATCTAAAATTCCTAACTAGAAACTTGGTGGGAACTTTACATGTCCTGAAAACTCAAAAACCTGATGCCTTTGTTTCGGGTTTTATAGGGTGTTCAACATCTTCTTGCTTCCGTAGTTTACCGGGTTTCATCAAGTGCTTAACAATCTCAAAGTTCCATGAATATCGGGTTTCCTAAAGTGCCGGAAATCTACCAACCTCTGACATACACTTTACAGTTGTATCGGGTATTGCCAAGTGTTCAACATCCTTCGATCTCCACCTGTAGACGGGTTTTGTGAAGTTCTCACACCATCGTAGTTACTCCTTTGTGTCGGGTTTCACAAGGTGTCTACATATCCTAAGTTTCAACACACTCAGTATTCTATTGGGTTTCACAAAGTGTCTGACAAGACCTAAATTATGACATACATTCTAGCGTGTCGGTTTTTATTAGGTGTTATGCAAGTTCTAAATTCCAGTTAGTGTGGCGGGTTTGTGGATTTTCTCAACAAGCTTTTAAGCCCGATTGGTCAACCGTAAGTGATCAAGGAATTCTTTCTTCAACACCCTCATGTCGGATCTTGCACAATCTAAGGATAAGTCGACATGTCAAGAAAGATGAAGTACAAGTATCGGAAGATGGAGTCCCCTTCCTACATAGATTGTAATTACGACATCCGAGACATGTATGTAGACACCAAATTTGTGTCTTATGACACCTCGTGCCCCGCATCTCATTTCGCAACCTAACCTCACCACCTAAACCTTGCACAATTATTTATTAATTACCTTATAATTAATAAATCCACATCTCCAAACCTGCCACCTCATTTCGCCACCTCATCATGACCTAGCCCTAACCCTAAAATAACCTAATTAAGACCTATAACTTGGTCTACATCCACACCCATGACTAATTACTCCTCACCCGCACCAAAACCAACCTAATAATGACTTGACCAAGCCCACAACTAATCCCTCGGGAGAAAAGGAGGGAAAGTTGGCTATTTTACTAAAAATATCCCACTTTGACTTAACCAACATCGGTTCCTACTCGACCACCGTCGCTACGTAACCGCCACCGGTTCCTCGTAAATGGGCTCCCCCAACCAAAACAAAGGATCGGAATTCATTTGAAGAAATCTAGAAATTCACTTGGTAGAGGAGAGACAAGTGAAGAAAAGATAAGAGTTTGCAAAGAAGGAAATTGAGCCCAAGATCGCAATCGAGTAACTAGAACCAAAGTGACACTCATCCAAGCATCGGGAGAGAAGATAGCTCACTTTTGATTGTTTGATCATCCCACTCGAGCCCTCGCTTCGTCATCACAAATCCCTTGGACTCGTATCTTCATCACGAAGTAGTAAGTAGTGTCTTCAGACGTTTTTAAATAACATTTCTTGAACTTCGAATCATAGTAATTACAAGTTCACTCATAGATCTACTACCGGTAGCCCTCGCATCTAATCTGTCATTTCTCTACCCTTACATTTCCCCAAGAACAGCCCCCACACTCTCTAAGTCTTATCCATCACCCCATTTCTGTCCCTAATCATTTTCCAGCCTTATAAACACCATAGCCGCTTTATAGCCAACCTTTATTAAAATCCCCTAAATCATTGCCCTACCGATATCGGTTATCAAAGAATCGTACAATTTGTTATACAAAGGACTCCAGACGGTCACCTTGTGACTCACACCAAAACCAGCCTTTCTTCTATTGATTTTTAACAAGGTAATTAAAGTGTAATTTTGTAATAGCCTCTTTGCTATCATTTGTGTTAATTGTATTAAAAGGGGAACCGACCACCTTCGAAAGGAAGTCTAATAGTTCTTGGGCCCAGGCAAGTTCCTCATTTATTGTCTAACTAAAATCTGGTGGTCTTGTATTCTTACTTGCAGTAGTCCTTCCTAGACAAAAAGGAGTTCTTCGCAATCGATCTCGATCTCTCTACGGCACGCGCACATCTTCCCAACATTCAATGGTATTCCTCCTAGCCCTAACCCTTATCTCTGTTTCTCAAGAGAATGAAAGGATAGAAGCACCTCTATTCTAAGAACGAAACATTCTGTGTGAAACATTTTGGCACACTGGTGGGACCCATTTCGGGTTTCTTTCTTTCTTGCTTGCTTTCATATAGGAGCACACTTGCTACATTCTTCTTCTAAAATATTCACAAGATATTTTTGTCATTTTGGTAAAAGAATTTGTCTTTCTTCCTCATCGTTGCATTAGTGAAAGTCATCTTCTTTGCTTCATCGAATGTCATTTTCGATTTGGGTTTAAAACACATGCATCACATTCTTGCTTTGTTTTCAATTCTAGTGAACGAGATTAAGTAATGTGTCGTACACGTGGGGTGATATCCACGATATTGATGAGAAATTAATCTTACTCTCACCGCACAACACATACCAAATCACTTCATATTTAACACAACAACTCAAACATCCCCCTTTTCGCGTTATTCCTCCGCCCGATTGAGGTAACCTTATAAGCCAAAACAAACTTAACATTTCCCCTAGGTCTTCTGCTCAGGATTGACATCATCTTGCGTCTAAGGCATAAGCCCAAAGTGATTAAATCTAATCCTAGGTTAGTCTTAATTTTCTTGTGCATCTTTCTTGTTTTTTTTTAGTTTTGTTTCTCTATCATACACTGTTTCAATGAATCACTTCAAGACAGTTTGGTAGGTATATCAAGCATTGTTATCCCCAAACCGGCAGCACTTTTGCATCTTCTCTTTTCTTTCACAAGGTGACCGACACGGTCCCATACTACCGACATCGGTTAATCGATCGACGCTGCTAAAGTCTCGAACGACTCGGTTATTAGACCGATATCGGTTACTATCTTTCACAGCTTCCCGAAACCAAGCAACCTACCAATTCCAACATTTTGTTGCTTTGCTTCATTCTCGATAGATTGCATCCCTACTGTGTACTCTTGTCCATGGTTGTTATCACTGAAACAAGTTGCAGCCATGGTTTCACATGCCTGCTCCGTGCCTTTGCCTGAATCACCCCCTTCACATCCTATGGGAGTCCTATGGACACAAAGTGAGGTTCCCAAAATCCCTCGTAGGAGATAAGGAATTTGTAAAATTTTTGGATGCTAATCCTAGCGCTGTACAGTACTATTTGTCTCATGCCCTTGACCGTACACCCGACGGTCAACTCCTTGTTGGTATGCCTATTAGTATAGCTGCTCACTTAGCTCCTTCCCCACCCGATAACTCCGCCTTTCCTTCTTCATCCTTAGCCCCGTCTCCCAACTCAAAGTAGCTTGTGGGTTCATACAACATGATTGGATTTCCTTTAGTTAACTTGGGGCCCCACATATCATTACCACCGACGATCCTACTCGTCTCTCTCGCAGATCGCTGCTCCTTTCATAACTTGTTGTCTACCACCTATCCACACAAGCTTTCCTTCTCAAGCTCCGCTCACCTTTTCATTTCCACACACGTATCCAAAGTGGCTTCAACATCTTATATAGGACATCCCTATTCGGCCACCTCAACATATTCATCGTCAATACCTTATCAACATTTAACCCCACCATTGTCTAGTAATGGCCCTTGGCCCAATCCTCCTCCATTTACGATAATCGCACCATCATCTCATCCAACCACCGATTTAATCAAACAAATGATGGACAAGATGCAAAATTTGAGGCTTCGCTTCAGAAGTCAGAAGCACCCGACATACGAGCAAGTTTGTCGAGAGCCTATTCATCCTTCGTCCCCTTCATTCATATCCTCCTCAATGGGAATTACCAAAATTACTCGTTTTAATAGTAACGAGGATCCTCAACAACACTTGCGATCATTTAGACATGCCTCGCTATCTCGATTGCTCATGACGATGCCTTACTACTCCGCACCTTTCCCATTTCCTTATCAGACCTACTGGAGTGGTACAAAGTGCTTTAACCCAAAGACTCAATCTTCTCTTTTAACCAATTAGCCCAATCTTTCTTGGATCATTTCTCCATTAACATTTCCAAGAAAGTATCTATCACCGACCTCTATGCCATCCGACAATTTGAAGACGAGTATATCGCAGATTTCGCTGGACGATGGCGGGCCTTATCAACCAACTTACTTATGCCTTGCCTCAGGCCGAACTTATCGAACTCTTTACGCGGGCCTATGCTAAGCACATTTCTCCTACCCTCCAAATTCAAACTTTCCGCACCTTTGATGAGGCCTTTACTATGGCTCGAAAACTAGAGATTCGAGCCTTAGAGGAAGAGAAATTGCGGTTGCGCAACAAAAACCCTAATTTCCGAACCCAAGACTCCACCAACAAACCCAACACCACCAATTCTCATGCATCGACTACTTTGAAATCAAAAGGAGCTGTACATGCAGTGATGGTCAAATCCCAAGCACCGTCTAATACCCCACCAAAAACCACCTATAAGTATAAATCCGAGCCCATCAATTACACTCCCTTGGGAGAAACTTATGGTGTCATTTTGGAAAAATTGCTCAAAGCAGAGCTATCACCTTACCTCTGTTAAACCTCACTGGGTTTGATTCCACCGGCGCTATACCTTCTAGGTAAAAAGAAAATGACTTTGAACTTCCACCACATGAAGGGACATAGTCACGAAAATCGTAAGATGTTGAAAAACATAGTGCAGAAATGGTTGATGCAAGGGATATAACCTCGATAATCCTAATGCCCCGCTAATGTAAATTTGAAAATCTTCAACAAACCATTCCCAAACCACTCTTCTAAAAGAACATAAACCAAGATATCTTAGCCGAGGAGAGTTTTCATGAAATCCATGTAGTTTTTGAATCCTAACCAAAAGCTTCTATCGATGAAATTTCAATCAAAACTCTTTACTAACGCAGGATCCGAACCCTCTTCACCCCCATCAAGACAAAACGATAATCTTTCCATTCATTTACCCATAAAGGAATTAACGCCCAAAGTCTCTCTTCTCATGAATGAGTCTTCTTACACCACATCCCTGCAAGATTGTGAGCGGATGTTATCTAACTTATCTATTTCCCAAACATCTCCTTCCGTCACTCTTGCTATAAAAGAAGAAGGCTCACCATCTTTTTCGTCATCCTTAGATGAGAAACCCCTCAAACCAACATCACCAAATTCTTTAATCATGACAGATCCTCTCAAACATGCCCTCCTACCTATTAGTTCTTCATCGCCTAAATATTTTCAGCGACCGGTTGACCTCTTAACGCCCATTGATACAGTGCCTCATTTACCCCCTATATCACACCCATAGTGGACCGGAATCACAACCCACCTCTCTTCCATACAAAAGTTCCTATTCACATGTGAGGATTGTCACCCCTTAGAAGATAGACGAGTCCTATGGGAGCGTTTGAGTACACCATGCTCTACTCAAATGCAAATGACCGATCCAGACATCTCTACCATATACCCGAGGTGTTTACAAAAGCTAAAAATGCCTATGTCCTCATCTTCACCCCCCTCATCTCTACCAAATACCTCATCCACCTCTATTAACCTAACCAAACCTTCCCTTATGCTTGGGACGTCACCAATACCCATCCTGACACACCCACCTAAACGGTTAGATTTATCCAAAAATAAAGTCGTCAATCCACCTAGAGACAGACTCCAATCTCCTCAACTCCAATCTATACCTCTCACAACTAAAACCATCGCCGTCACACCTACCTTCTATATTGGGACCTCATCCCTCCACCCCGCCTCAATACATCATACCTCCCGCGTTTTCTTTAAAATGACCTCACCTTCTACACCCATGCAGAGATCCATGGGTGTATTAACACCGTCACCCCAAGTATCCCGCGTCCACCTATCAACCCTAAATGAACTTGATCATCAAAGGATTTGTTTTCATGTCACTCCTCTTTCCCCGTGGTTTTTTCCTACCACCACGTCATTTGACCAACTAAACATAACTTCGCTCGAAAAATCAAAGTTTAGTTAAATCCAATTATAAAAACCCCTTTTCTAAACCACCACCCATACGAATCAACCATACCCAATCATTAATGAAACCCACCCTACCAATAGCCTCATCTTCCTCTCGACTTTGACCCACTCAAAGGATCTTATGCCAAAATCCTTGATATGTTGGTGGAGAATGTGACCATTTCCTACCCCCACGTAGACCCTATGATCCATCTAAGCCTTGACCTATAGGTTATGATGAGTCTAAAATCTGCGCTACCACTACACACCAGACATGATGTAGAGGGATGCAAAGCTTTGAAAGCCATCCTTTGTCGGCCACCTCTCTCGGACATGATGTAGAGGGATGCAAAGCTTCAAACATCCTCCATTACCCCCGAACCTCCCTTGGTGTGGTTCCCTTCCAATATGATTTTCAATACCTGAAAAATCATCGTTTCACCCTCACCTTCTTGACTCGCCGTGTTTCTTGGAAAGGTTTTGGTTTTGGTATTTATGAACAAGGTCGATATATAATCATTCCCATGACTACACGCAAACACAAAGATCGTAGTGGTCTTGGATTTTTGAAAACTTACACCAAAGAAACATCGTGTCGGTTTGTATCCAGGAAGATGACGAAGTCACCCCTTTTGAACCATCATCACCCATTTTTCCATCGTCACCCACAGAGTCGATAGACCCTGAATCTATCCCTCCTAACTTTTTTTTTTCATAAACGCTATCTTCCTGGGTCCTCTCACTTATCAACGCAATAATGAAGACCCATCTTCTCTTCCCCTTCTGTATCTAGACATGATCAAGAGGACTCGCCTTCAATTAATGTTGTTGAGTGCCGGGATGACGACTCCATCCTCACTTACCTAGGCACGGATGACTCTTATATCCATCTCAAGCGCTTTACCATCCGAAACTCAAACCATGTTGAATGAATCGACTATAGAAATCAACATCCACACAGCAGGACGATCCTCACATTGTGAAGATCGATAATATCTTAATGCATCGAATAAACCGCCTTTACTACCTTCCTTCGTGCCCGCAACTAAGCTTTCGCTTGGTCCTACGCCGACATGCTAGGAATTGATCCCCGACATTGTTGTCCATAACATTACCCCGAAACCCGATTCCAAACCAGTTAAATATGCGAGAAAAATGCATCCACGCATTGCCCTCTTGGTCAAAGAAGAGCTTCAACGACTCCTTTCTGTTTCCTTCATCTTACCTATTGACTATCCTTAATGGATTTCTAACATCGTACCTATTACTAAAGCAACGGGGGGACTTCGAATATGTATGGATTTTACGGGACCTTAACTCGCTTGCCCAAAGGATGACTTCCCCTACCAAGTATTGATCAACTTGTTGATCTCACCGCGGCCATGAGATGCTTTCTCTTATGGATGGCTTATCGTGATACAATCAAATTTTGTAGCCCCGCCGATCAACATAAAACCGCCTTCATAACTCCTTAGGGAACCTTCTACTATCGTGTCATGCTATTCAGCCTTAAGAATGCTGGTGTGACCTATCAGCGGATATGACTTACATTTTTCATGACATTATGCACACTATCCTTGAGGATTATGTCAATGATCTTCTTGGCAAATCTAAACATCACAGCTGAACATCTCGATGTTTTAACCATTATTTTCGATCTCCTGTGGTTACAATATCAGTTGCCTTTAACCAAAGAAATGTGTCTTTGTGTCCTTTCGGGAAAACTCCTTGGTTTTATTGTCTCTTTGCGTGGCATCAAGGTTGATCTAGCTAAATTCAAATCTATAGTAGAAATGCCCCCACCCACTAACCTCAAACAACAAGTGCGTAGCCTGCAGGGCAAACTCCAATCTATCCTACATTTCATCTCAAAATATCAGATCGATGTCAACCTTTCCATCATATCCTTAAAAGGACATCGTCTTTCAATGGAGCAAAGAGTGCCACCAAGCCTTTGAGGCTCTTAAATCCTATCTCTTGCAGCCACCCGTGCTTATCCCACCTTAGGACGATTGCCCTTTTACCTTTACCTTTCCGCCACCGACCATGCCTTTGTAGGAGCCATGCTCGCACATCATGACTCCGAGCATCGAGAGCAAGCCATTTATTACATAATTCATACTCGGTGGATTACGAGACTAGGTATACACATGTAGAAAATTTGTGCCTAGCCCTACCATTCGTGGCCACCAAACTCCGACACTACCTCCTGAATCACAAAACTTTTGTCATCACCAATGCGGACCCCATCCATTATATGTATGCCAAACCTCATCTAAACCAATGCATCGCTTGATGGCTTATGCTCCTCGCTGACCTCAACCTTGAGTTTGTACACCAGAAATCAATCAAAGGACAAACTATCGCAGACCAACTCGCAGGAAGCCCCTTTACCTGGGGAGCAATTTACTAATTTTACTTTCCCTGATGAACTCATTGCCACTCTTTCACTTAGTGAGGAGTCGTATCCAATGACCCTCTTCTTCGATGGATCTAAATGCCAGCGTGGCGGAGGGGCCGGTGTTGTTCTCATTCCTCTAGACGCTGAACCTATGCCTCTTTCATTCTAGCTCGATTTCCCCTGCACTAATAATACAGCGGAATACGAGGCCCTTGTTTTGGGTCTCTAGGTTGCGTTACACTTAGGTGTAAAATCTATTAACATTTTTGGTGACTCTCAACTGGTTGTCAATCAAGTTATGGGCATCTACCAATGTAAAAATGAGGAACTTCAAAAGTACAAACATTACGTGGATTCACTTTTGACCTTATTTACTCATTATTCTATCCAAACCATTCCCCGCTCTACTAATAAATTTACGGATACTATGGCTTGCTTAGCCTCGCAAATTCCTGCCTCACCAACCGACTCTGACATATTTTTCTTGGTCCAACAACTCTTTGCCCCATCTTACTCAGCCCCGGATGTTTGTATGATAAATAATGTGTCTGCTAATTCGTAGGATACCTGGTATCACCAATTTCACGACTACCTTACAACCTCTGTTCTCCCACCTGACCTTACTAGTAAAGGCAAATGTGCTTTTCTTAAAAGTGTTTCTTGTTACATGTCATCATGGGGAAATCCTCTATAAACGTGGCTTTGATGGCATCCTCCTTCGATGTCTAACCGGCGGAGGTTACCTATACCATCCAACAAGTCCATGACGGTATTTGTGGTGGACATTTTAGTGGCCTTTCCGTGGCCAAACAGATCCTTCTCCTAGGATATTATTGGCCTACTCTTAATAATGATCTGCTTTAATATGTTAAGCGTTGTGTTATGTGTCAACAACATGCCAACCTTCAACATACTCCTAGCCATCTCGCTACAGTCACACGAGATCTTTGGCCTTTCTCACAATGGGGTTTAGACCTTATTGGTGAGATTCACCCACCTCTTCGCAACGTCACCGTTGGATAATCACAACAACCGAATATTACACTAAATGGGTGGAGGCCATTCCACTCATTTCAACCAAAAAAGAAAAAATTGTAGAATTCATTAACCATCACATTATCTGTCGTTTTGGTGTTCCTCATCGCCTGATAACAGATAATGGAAAATATTTCAAAAACAAGTTATTACAAGACCTTTGTGACAACTTTGGTATCAAACTTAGCTTCTCATCACCTTACTATCCACAAGAAAATGGTCAAGCTGAATCTTCTAACAAAACCCTGACCAAAATTCTCATGAAAGTCGTTAACGATTCTGGAAAAAATTGGCATGATCACATCCCCTTTTCCCTTTGGGCTTATCGTACCAGCATTCATACCTCCACTAATGCCACACCATTTTCTTTGGTATATGGTACCAAGGCTATCTTGCCTCTCGAAATACAAATACCCTCCCTAAGAATATCTCTTCAGGATATTCTCACCAATGATGATTTCCGCAAGAGCAAGATTAGCCCAATTGGAGCTTCTTGACGAGCGTCATCTTACAGCTCTTGACCACCTTCAAATCTATCAAAAGCGCATCAAGCGTGCTTATGATAAGTGAATTCATGAGTGTACCTTTAAGGTTGGTGATCTTTTCCTCAAAGAGAATCAACATGTAACCAAACTAGAAAAGAGAAAACATGGAAAATTTGCTCCTAATTGGATTGGGCCTTACATTATCACTCACACTTACGGATCGTGCACTTACCATTTAGCTTTGCTTAATGTTAAACTTGAGCTCGAACCCCTTAATGCCTCGTGATCTTCAGCCATTCTACTGTTGAATTTAGTGTTATATCACTTCTTATCTACCTTGCGCTTGTCCTTGAGCTCGTTTACCACCTCATACGCTTTGTTTCATGCATCTCAAAATAGAATCAAGCTCACGTGGTTTGGTCATCACCTCTTCTTATAGATGCCTTCCCCTTTTTAGTATGGTCCATGACTTAAAAGTATCAAAATAACATGTTCTAAATTATACACTTATGGGATATTCTTGAGTCAAACTTCCTACAAAACTAGATGCTTCATGCCAAAATGACATCTAAGACCTCTAAGTTATACATAGACTACTCCTCAAAGGACAACTATGTGCAAAGCCACTTCTGCTATTATAAATAGACTGCTCCCCCAAAGGACAACTATACACAAAAGCCGCATCTGCTACTATAAATAGACTACTCCCTTGAAGGACAGCCTATACAAAGTCAGCCTTTATCGAAACTTCGCATTGATAAGTTTCGTGAAGACCTCAAGAACAAAAAATACATATCCCATGTAGACTTCCCGCATCAATCGGTCTATATCCAAAAAATAAAAATAAAAAATAAAAGCAGTATTCAAAAGCACTTTTGAGTCATGGACTTGTCTATTTAGGTTTGGTTTTCTTTTATCAGCATAATCACCTTATAACAAATTCTCTCGCACCTAAACTCTACCAGCCACCTCACCTCACCATTCATCAAAGCAAAAAAACTCAAGGGACGTGACGTATATCCGATATATTGTGATTATACAACTCTTTTCACTTATCGACTTCTCGCATATGCAAGGTACCTAGGGATTCAAGCTCATCCTACATTAATATGTGGTTTGTTTAGCTCTTTTCAACTACGGGACACTTTTGCCTCTTTTACTCGAATCTAGGATTATGTGTTGACCTTAATCAGGACACGGTTCCCTACTACTTGGGTAAGCTAACTTTCGCTTCACCTATACCTACACCAACAACATTACCCTACCAATATCAATATTTTTTACCAACCAACAAATTGCCTAACCACAACCAAATTTCCTGAATTCACCTCTCCCTGGTCCTAAGGGAGAACTACATCGGTCTGAGGCCCCTCCTTGCTTTGTGCAATGGGCTATGTAGGCAAGACTTAGGAGACATGGGGTCTCCCAAGGTTAGCTCGACCATCCCCTACCATAACCTATCATGTGTTGTAAATATAAATATTTTTGTGTATTTCTATTTGATAACATTCATCTTTATCCTTTTTTTTCCAAACAAACATTCAAAACACAACCATTCTTATTATTATCATAACTCAAATCAACATACATATTCAGTTTTATTTAGATGTTAAACAAATACATCTTCTCTATCATCGACACGCAGGTCGGCATCCTTATTTATTCTTATACCCCTATGAAATTCACTTAGACCCTGCGCCTCCTCCCGAATCAGGTGGTGATCACAATCGATCGACGCCACTCACCTAGCCTCTCCATCCTCAAAGGTGCCACTGCTATTGGTTCCTCCCACTGATCCGCCAACATCTCCTGTAACATACGAATACACCCTCTCGCGTGGAGGAATCTTGCCTCTAGTCTCTCCACTCGTAATCGTAAAACCTCTAACAATCTTGTTGTCTCATTCACCTATGTTTAAAGCTGGTGAACCAAATCCCGTAGGTGGTCTCTCTCGCTGTAATCACAGCTATGTCAGACGATCGCCCTCTCACGTACACCTCGCAGCTGCTACCCACCATAATCTATAAGCCTCTCGCTGGTCCCGCATCCATTACCTTGTGATCGGTTGCTATCTATTCTTCGGGTCCTTCGGAGGTGTCACCGGGAGGTGAGAATGATGCCTCTGTCGATCCTCATGTATGGTCTATAAGCCATGGGTATATCCTCGAACAAATCCAAATTGTCACCGCACGCGATCTAGAGGAATCCTCTCGTACTCACTGGCCGTGCCCCGCGATCCACCTCAATCACTCTACACCCTCAAATCCTCGCCTATTTTCTCTGTCACCATATAGTTCCCGTAAGTCCTCCATTGACTATTCGCAATCATCACCATCTCCCACATCGCCTATAATACTTGACGTCATCTGTCACGGTTTCAGATCTTGCCTCTTTCTCTCTGCCCTGGACCCATTGTCTCAATCCCAACCTCTCGTACTCCTATCTCTTCTCCTGGATTGGTCGGCCTATTGGTCACACACACACAATGTCCTCATAGGCCCAACAATGTAATGGTATGCACAATCCAAGGTGTAGTCCTCGTGATTTCTTCTCGCAGCCCATAAACCCCTCGTATAGCTCTGCCAGATATGTGGGTGCCCATGCGAAATTCACGCTCCTTTCTATCATTTCCCAAATAATACACATCAATGCTTTTGGAAATATTCCCCCATCCACCCTCGGTAATGCATAATACCCCACCGCTATCATTAATACCACTCGCCAACCTTGTTTCCTTAGGGTGTGCCGTATACATTGTACCATAAGTGAATGTCAAACTCCTCGTGTCAAATCTCGTGCGGCAATTGAACCAAATACTATTGTTATCACTCCCGCACCATGCTAGGCCCCACCGATACATCGGGTCTTCCCTGTAATTAGGAGCCTCAAAATTCTAAACACATTCTTCAATGTCACTGTCATCTCCCTGTTGCGGAGCAGAAGGTATTATTTTCTGGGTTCCATCTCTCAATCAACGCTCGCAACATAGCATGATTGCGTGTGATTCATGAATAATAGCGGATTCCACTTAACCCCACACGGTTTATCAATGCCCATTCAGCTGGTGTTACATCCGCTCGGACTCGTGACAACAAAGCTGGCACACTATCATTCATCCTCACCCTGCCTCTGCCTGCATACATCAAAACAACACACAACCATTCAATAAATCAAATCCCCAAGTGTTTTTTCTCACATTCTAGAATTTCATACAGTAACCGATATTGGTTACCTAATCGACACCGGTTATCTCTATACATCCTACTCAAAAACACCATCTACGATAATTATTTGCTCGTTTACCCCTCTCTGTACCTACAAACATACCCGAAATCCCTGCTTACTTACCCCATAACACTCACCCCATCCCAAACCCTTGCCTATCACCTTTTCTTTTTCATCTCTACCCACTTACCTTCCCTCATCCTATCCATAAAACATGCAAGAATTGAATTACAACCAAAAATTTTACCTCTTGGGAGGCAGCAGCTTGAGGTGGAACCTGTCTTCCCTCTCGTCTCTGCCTGTTGGATGCTTCTCCTTGTTCAGCCATGTTCACCACCCTCTTCAATATAACTTGCCTTTCTGCCTTCTTAATCTCAGCCCACAATCACTTTACCTGTCTCTTTTCTCCTTATCACTCAATTCTCCCATGTAATTACCTGTATCAGTCATCAAATAACGTCGCATCCTAGTATTTAACTTGTTGCATGACTCTAAAAATAAGAACTTAAGTTGCCTCCCAAGCTTTTCTATTTTTAGAAAAGCTCATTTTAGCATAACCGATATCGGTTACCTAACCGGTATCGGTCATATGTCTACCGACATCGGTTAGCTAACCGATATCGGTCACATGTCTCCTTTTGCTTAAACCTAGGTATTTTCTCTAGTTTTTGCAAATTTTTGGTGGCACCCGCCTCTTTTCCCTGCATAACGACATCGTCATCAATATTTGTCATCAGAATCCCATCAACGCATATACATATCATCAAAATTTCAACAACATCATCTATATACATTAAATTCCAAAACACATGAGACATTTTAATATATACATCAACCCAATCATTATACACACCATGTGGATCAAAATCATCATCTATATATATCAATGTAAAATATACAACTTGCCCTGCATGGGGCCTCTGTGATCTAAAAAATACAAAACTGGCACGCAGGCCACTGTCTCTGTCAAAATCTCGACTCGGCTCACAGGCCGGTCTCTCATATCAAAAATATACTCACTCGTAGGCCGGTATCAACTATACAAAATGTACTCGGCTCGCAGGCCGGTATATACAACCAAAATGAATAAATAAATCATATGTGGGCACGCAGGCCTCTATATACATACCGGTTCGCAGACCGGTGTCTATATCCAATATCAAAAACCCATCTCCGCTCCCAGGATGTCTCAGCTCTCTCCACCACCTCGCCCTCCCCTACTAGTCTCTACACGGCTCTTGCCTCCTCCTCGTCACCGACTCCACCTGGTTGTGGGCCGCGCCCCCTGGGATCTCTCGCCCGGACGCCTCGGCCTCGTGCACCGCATATGGTCGATAGTCAGCCCCAGTACCATCGAGCACATCTTGATAATACCGAGCCTCTTCTCTCTCTTCCATATAGGGAGCTCGTGCCACCATGGCTGCCGGGGCCGGTCCTCGACTCCTAACAAGAAGTGGCCCCCGCTCGCCTATACCTACGCCGTGTGCTCGTGGAGGTACTCGTGCATTTACGGCTGCGGCGGTGCTCGTGCTGCTATGTGCGGTGCTCGTGGCTATACCGGGTGCCTACGGCTATTCTCGATCTCGTGCTGGGTAATCGCCTCGTAATACCCTAATTGCGTGCTGCGCGCGCAGCAGCAGCTGCCTCGTAATAACCGCACTTGTCCTAAGAGCCGGTCCCTCTCCGCTATCATAGTCACCAAATCTAGCTGTGTGGGCTGTGCTCTCATAGCCTACTCTCGACTACCACAAAACCAAAAAGGCACTCGTCACTCCGACATCATCCATCGTATCATCCGCCGGTCTTTCGCTACCCAATTGGTCAACGGGCAAGCGGTGCGCAGTGGGTGAGGCTCTACATCATCCCTTCGATCGTGGGAAGGGAGGTGGCTCATCCTATCGCAAGCCCAACTGCCGTCGTACCCTCTCTAGGGGTATCCTCTCATACTCCCCAGGCCTCCGTCCAGCTATCCAGAAACTATACTGGATCTAGTGCATCTGTGCTCGGGCTCCTCCTCAAGGTTGATGGCCTCGTAGGGCCTCCATATAATGTCCAATGCGGTCAAGTCCTCTAACATATGACGGTAAAGAGGCCACATCTCATCTGCGAGCACCACTCGTGGCTGGCCCATGACCCCAACCACCTCTCAAATCCATATCTATATACTATTCGTGGCCCCACAGCTCGGGCAGCCCTACCGGTCGTATACAGATGATATGCTCGTATGCCCAACAGTGTAACAAAAATGTCGAGAAAATACCAAATCACCTCATACGGTGATAACCCCACAGCTCTCTGTATAGCTGCACCAGATACACTGGTGCCCAGGCATAGCATGTATGCTCCTCTACCATCTCGTGCAAAACTCCCATCAAAGCCCGTGGGAAGTGGCCTCCCTCTGAGTCAGGGAGGGTGAAGCAGGTGATACCAATCATCATCAACACGGCAAGCCATGTCTCCTGTCGGTGTGCACGATACATATCGCCGTAGGCAATACTCGCGCTGTGATAGGTAATCAATGGGGCTGCATCCCCGAATACATGTAGGATGCTGTCCATCGCTGTCTCCGCATCCACCTGGAACACTACCTCACCTACGATCGGCAGTCTCAGGATGTGATACACATCCTCTAAAGTAATCGTCATCTCTCCAAAGTAGTGAGATGAAAGACATTGGTCGCCGGATCCCATCTCTCGATGAGGGCAACCATCGTGCTATGGTCCCATCCATGCCTCTATACCACCGGGACTCCACCGAGTCCAACCTCTCGCATGATGGCCATCACCATGCATTTGGACACATGTGGCCGCATCCGCCTCAATAGAGGGGGCATCCGATCCCACATCATGAGCTGCTGGCGTGCCTGCAAAAATAACCCACTTCATCAGGCCTACCCTTTACAATAACAACTACCTTAACTCTCTATACCCACTTACCCACCCAACCACAACCCAACTCTACAACACACATCTACACCCACCTATCTAACCCTATACATCTACGATATCCCCTTTACTTATCTCACACCCTACCAACCACCCCGATCTACTCTAGCCATCTAATTATACCCCCGCCAATTTAGCACCTTCTACTTCATACCCAACACCTAATCTATCCTACCCAAACCAGCCCCCCAAAACCCCATTTCCCC
Source organism: Taxus wallichiana var. yunnanensis (assembly GCA_018340775.1). Classification (NCBI taxonomy): domain Eukaryota; kingdom Viridiplantae; phylum Streptophyta; class Pinopsida; order Cupressales; family Taxaceae; genus Taxus; species Taxus wallichiana. The sequence goes on from CM031237.1 coordinate 125,405,133, forward strand.
CCACCCCAATCACATTTCCTATCAACTCTACTCCCTCCCCCTTCACCCCCAAACAAACAAACAAAACAACATGACAAAATTCTAACAACAAACAAAAACCACAACTCCTACCCATGCTGACCGGTACCGGTCACCCTCGACCGCCATCGGTCCCCCCAAGTAAATTATATGTGCCGATGCCGTTGGTCGACCTATGACCGATGCCGGTCTATACCCAAACAATGTATACAAACTATTTTCTGTGACCGATGTCGGTCACCTAGTGACCGACATCGGTCACTATATCAATCTTGGGGCCAAACACATTTTGACCTATTTCTACCTATTTACCCACAAGAAAACCCTAAAAACCTACCCACCCTGCCGTTTTGACCTAACTAGCCTACCTACCCACTCCATTTTACAAATTACTTCCATTCATTCATTATTTTATTAAAATTAAGATTCCTACCCAAAACCCACATCTAAGTTAAACTCATTAAATTCACATAGGTAGGAGTTCAGAGCCTACCGGTATGACTACACATCATCGTGGTGGGATAGGTGGTGGTGGTCCAGCTGGTCCAACACCTCCTGCTCCTCCTGGCTGTGCCATGGCTCCAAATCTCCTCAGCTGGGTCCTCAACCAATCAAACTCTACCTCCTGCTCGCTGGGGTCTACCAATCACTCACTCCTCCACTTAACTGGTGCCAACTCAGCCCACAAACTCAACAAACTCACTTCACACCTCAGATAGCTAAAATTGGGCGCTCAAATTCACAAAGTGACAATGACATGCCGTATTTTTTTTTTTATAGGTTTTGACCTATAACCGATACCGGTTATTTCGCGGCCCTAGAATACCGGTATCGGTCTTCTAACCGATATCGGTCACACATAACCGATATCTGGTTACCAACTTCCTTCCCCTAACTCCCACCCTTATCCACCAATCTCCACTTTTTCCCGCATCACCTATGACTGGCTTTGCTGACTAGCCTTATTTTGACTTCAATCAGCCTGACCCACGGCCGCAACCAACCATTTGGCCCGACCCAAGGCCACAACCAACCATTCGCCCGACCCAAGGCCGCAACCAACCACTCAGCCCGACCAAGGCGCAGAACAAACCAATTCGCGCAACCCAAGGCCGCAACCAACCAATTGGCCCGACCCAAGGCCGCAACCAACCAACCGGCCCGACCCAAGGCCGCAACCAATCACTTGGCCCGACCCAAGGCCACAACAAACCAACCGGCCCGACCTAAGGCTGCAACCAATCACTTGGCCCAACCCAAGGCCGCAACCAACCATTTGGCCCGACCCAAGGCCGCAACCACCCAATTAGGCCCGACCCAAGGCCGCAACCACCCAATCCGGCCCGACCCAAGGCCGCACCCCACCAATCAGACCCGACCCAAGGCCCTCACTCATCACTCGGCCCGACCCAAGGCCACACTAATTAAGTACCTCACCGAAAACCCTCAAATTACAATTTCATGCACCCATCATGTAACTTTTTGTTTAATCAAAGCTCACTGTTCGTGTTTTAGCATGATTAGGATACCCGACTTGAAAAGCCACCAAATTTTCCTCTGATCAAGACCATGACATTTATCTCAACCAAACCAACCATTTCGTACATCGCCAAACATGCCTAAATATTCATGTACCTTACCCGTTATATCCCCGGAGCTACTTTATGCCTGGATACCAAGATTATATCAACCTTGTTTGGATAAACTATCGACCTTGCCTATGAATTTCTTGTTTGCTCTTCAAACCATGTACCTTGGTCACACTACTACATTTTGACGTGCGCCTACCTCCTTCGAACTTACGGCACCATCTTATCATCATCTCATCATCATTCACCCTTTATCAACCCTATCCCCGATTTCATGTCACCTCAATCTGTGATAGATTTGAGGGGATTACCTATACCCTTAATCGGGCAACCACTTATTATTATTTTCAAAGTGTAGCTTTACAAAGACAAGCTACACGACAAAAGGGCTAATGTAGACACCAAATTTGTGTCTTACGACACCCTGTGCCCCGCATCTCATTTCACAACCTAACCTCACCACCTAAACCTTGCACAATTATTTATTAATTACCTTATAATTAATAAATCCACATCTCCAAACCTGCCACCTCATTTCACCACCTCATCATGACCTATACCTAACCCTAAACTAACCTAATTAAGACCTATAACTTGGTCTACATCCACACCCATGACTAATTAATCCTCACCCACACCAAAACCAACCTAATAATGACCTCGACCAAGCCCACAACTAATCCCTCGGGAGAAAAGGAGGGAAAGTTGGCTATTTTACTAAAAATAGCCCACTTTGACTTAACCGACATCGGTTCCTACTCGACCACCATCGGTTATGTAACCGCCATCGGTTCCCTATAAATGGGCTCCCCAACCAAAAACAAAGGATCGAAATTCATTTCAAGAAATCTAGAAATTCACTTGGCAGAGAAAGTAGACAAGTGAAGAAAAGAGAAGAGTTTGCAGAGAAGGACATCGAGCCCAAGACTCGCAATCGAGTAACCAGAGCCCAAGTGACACTCATCTAAGCATTGGGAGAGTAGATAGCTCACTTTTATTGTCGAATCATCCCACTCGAGCCCCGCCTTCGTCATCACAAATTCCTTGGACTCGTATCTTCATCAGAACTAGTAAGTAGTGTCTCTGTATGTTTTTAAATAACATTTCTTGAACTTCGAATCACAGTAATTACAAGTTCACTCATAGATCTACTACCCAAGAGCTCCTCGCATCTAACTTTCATTTCTCTACCCTTACATTGCCCTAAAAACAGCCCCCACACTCTTTCAGCCTTATCCATCACCCCATTACCTATCCCTAATCATTTTCCAACCTTATAAACACCATAGCCGCCTTATAGCCAACCTTTATTAAAAGCCCCTAAATCACCGCCTACCGATATCGGTTATCGAATCGGTAATCGGGTACCGGTTATACTGATGATCGACATCACTCACTATGACTACACCAAAACCATCCTTTCTTCTATTGCTTTTTAACAAGGTAATTAAAGTGTAATTTTGCAATAGCCTCTTTGCTATCATTTGTGTTAATTCGTATTAAAAGGGGAATTGACACATTTGAAAGGAAGTCTAATAGTTCCTGGGCCCAAGACAGTTCCCTCATTTATTGTCTAACTAAAATCTGGTGGTCTTGTATTCTTACTGCAGTAGTCCTTCCTAGAAAAAGGAGTTTTTGCAATCGATCTCGATCTCTCTATGGTACGTGCACACCTTCCCAACATTCAACATGTATTCCTCCTAGCCCTAACCCTTATCTATTTCTCAAGAGAATGAAAGGATAGAAGCACCTCTATTCTAAGAATGGAAACATTCTGTGTGAAACAACAAAACTCGGTAATATAGACATGGAGGACTTCTGAACAAAATCAAGGATTCTTCCTAATCCTGGATGAAGTCAATAGTTTGTTGTGGCCTCCTCTCGCAATAGGAATCCCAATGTCTACTCAATGCCACAATTTCATCTTAACTCGTGCTTCAAATTATGACTCGCCTTCCCGCTCGGTGAGAAATCAAGGGGTGGAGAGATCATAGTGAAGTTGGATGGAGGTTACTTTGATGACCTCCTCAGATTGCCTAACTTTGAGGAGTATGTCGATTTCAATCTTCAATCAATGCAAAAGGCTTAGGAAAATGATCAAGAAGATTGCATCAGACATGTGAATAATAAATTCTTGATCAAGGCCAAGCCGTCCGTCTCCATTTCCCAAGTTTGTTCCTAGGAGTGATTTCATTCTTGAGATCAGCGATATCATCACCCTACTAAGTCGAGTGTTTGGACTCCCGAGTCAAGAGATTTCCAAGGATGGATGTACCAATTCATGGTCATCATAAAGAAGAATGAATAGGGATTGATTGGGGTAGTCTTATAAGTGATGAGATAGACTCCCAAATGAAAACAATCTTGTCCACTGGGAAGTTCTATATGTCCTCATATGTTACCTATGAAAGCGACATGAGGAATTATCTAGGGTTGGATACAAAGGGAAACCAAGTAGTAGAGCACATCTTTAGCACTTTCCTCCAAACTGACAATGAAGGGGTCGAGGATCAATTCAAAAGAGTGAATGATGCCTTCTTTTACAAAAAAATTTGAGGATGAACCCGAAACTAAGGAAAAGAAGAGTCTCTCGATGAGGCATGGGCTGAGGTATCAAAATGGGGTTGTGTTTTCTTGAAATTCAAGAAGTTCACATATCTTCGGGTGGTCATGTACCTAGGTGATCCTTTTTGTTTCCCAGTACCCAGGTGATAAGCTGATCTTGATGGAATTGGTTAGACAATTGTTGGATTTCCACAAATTCCAACAGAGTAAGCACAAGGTTTCCATCTCCTTCCCTATTTCCATCAGAAGGTACACATGCTCAATAGTGGTGAAAGCCAAGAACAGTGGTGCATGAGCTTCAAAATAAATTGAAGAAGCACATGAAGCACATAGATGGGTTTGAATTCCGAGGAGTTCTTAAGTCATACGGGATCCTTTATCTACATGTGCCTAGCATAGAAGACATATGGGTTGATCTTTGGGATGAAGTTTCCATCCGAAGAAAGGACCATAATAGATTAACACTCGAAGAAATTCAGACACTAGAACTTGCTTGACATCCTAGAAGGCACCATAGATAATGAAAGTGTCCTGGACGCCTCGTATGATGGGTTGAATGAAGACCAACATGTGTTCCCAGCTATTGATTGGTCTATTGATGAAAAATCTTCTATTGTGGAAAGATCTGCTCAAATTCTTGCATACTAAGGCATGGCTCGTTTCTTGGGAATGAGTTATAAAGAAAAGAGTTTCTCAAAGTTAGTCACTTTGGAAGTGGGGCCCTCTAAGAAAGAAAAGGAAAAGGATAAAATCTCCAAGAGGCCCATAAAAGTTAAGTTTGTCAGGAAGGAGAAGAGCAAGTAAGCCGCTTCATCTACCACTCCTACTGAAATAGTGAATATACCAGATTCACCTACCCCACCAGAAATAGGAGAAATTTCTTTGGAAGTAGAGGTTAGCCAACCCCTGATTTCACCTTTTGTTGATTGCCCATCGAGAAGTAAGTTTATCTCTTACTTCTCAAGCTCTGGCTTCAGGATCGCGCCTCCTCCTTTTCAACCACTCCCACCTCCTATTTCTTCACCATCTTCATAGCCATGGCCAACATTTTCTCTAGCCTCTCACCTCTCTCTGCTGGAACTAAAATGGCCATAGATATGCCTCCTCCTTCCACACCTCTATTCACTGAGTCCATTACCATGGACACCACACTTGCAGTTATTACCACTCCACAAGTAAACCTCCCTCCACCTGAAAATGTGACCATAACACCTCCAATAGGAGAAAATTCTTCCAGCACACCTCAATGGTTGATTGATCAGACTCTGAGGAAGAGGAAGGTGGTAGTTCCCCTACCAGCCTTTGATTTTAGTTCCCTTAAGGTTTATCCTACTAAATCTGCAAAAACTCCCAAAAAGTTTCAAGGGTTTCAAAGTGGATGCTTCAAGGCAAAATTTGTAGAGATCGCCACTCCCATTGGTCGATAAAACAGTGAAGATATAATGGTAACCGACTATTAGATCACAAGGGTCGATCTAGGAAAAGTAATAGTGGAAGGAGCACAACAAGATGCACAGGATGCTATGAATGTGCTATGTCAAAAATCAAGGAGAAAAAGTAAGCAGAGATGAGCTCAAGGAGAAAGTGGAGCAGTTAACAGAAGTATTACTCAAACTTTCCAAGCCTTCCGAATCAACACCATCATCCTCCACTCCTACTCCCATCAGGTTTGATTTCTCATCGGTACCTAGGATCGAAAAGATCAATGAAAAAGGAAGGATGGTTGATGAATGGATTCAGAGGTTACTCCTCCAGGGAAAAGAAGTCATTGAGGCCTCATTGGAGGTTTATAAATCCTTGGTGGAAATAAAGAAGGAGGGTGAGAAAATGGATGAGGATTTTTCAGATGAGATTGGGAACCTTGAGCTAACTTTTGGAAGCTCTCAATGCAATGAAGTAGGTTCCATCCCATATCTTGGTTGAAGAAGGAGTCATTCCTCATGTGGACAAGCATTTCCAGCTGACCAAAGCCATAAGATTAGGATGAAGATTCTCAATGAAGCTTGTAGCAGAAAATTGAGAGAATCTAGAGACCAATTGGTTGATGCTACCAATGACATTGAAGAGGAGCTTTCCAGGATCTTTCCCAAGGTGTTGGATGGGAGCTCAAATATTTTATCTACTGATGAGTTCCACAAGAAAATCCAAGAATCAATCCAGCACGAACCAACTGCCACCTTCAACCTGGAAATCATTGATAAATTGTGAAGATTGAGCATGTCTTGGAATCGCTGAGGAAACTCAGTAAAAGGTTGAAGAAACTTCCTGGTGATGCAAGTGATACTCATGAAACTTGTGAAGTCCTGAGTGATCATTCTAGTGCACCTGAAGAGGCTGAGATGTAGGATATAATAAGAAAATTCTAGGAGTTCGGGATAAGCAAGCATTGTTGGAAGAAGATAAGGATGATGAAATGGAACAAGCATAAATGTTGCATGTCATTTTCCTCCAGAAATTGACATGTCTTTTTCATTTTCGTTTCATCATGAAGGAAGAAAATTTTGACTTGGTCTCCTGCATGAGAGTCAAGCAAAATAGGATTCTTGCTAAAATGACTATTTTCTAGGATTAATCCTATTTTCTCTCTGCTCTTTCTATTATAAATATAGAATGCTTATGTATTCAAAAGGAGAGATTTTTGATGGAGAGATATTTTTGATTGAGAAAGCTATTGTGAAAAGAAGAAAAACTTTGTATTTTCTTTTAATCATTGAAGAATAGAAACAAGTGTTATTTTGCAAACTTTGTGTTGTGGGATTCATTTATCTTAAGTGATTGTTCTTATGTTCAAGATCTTAAGTTGTTCTTTGTTAGTGTTCTTGATTATTTTAATCATTTCCAAGCATTACATACATTTGTCTAAAACTCGTATGAGTACTTCTTGATCTATGTTTGCTCGAAGGAAAATACGTTCCTCTCATTCCCTTCACATTTTGTTTCTTCCATAATAGTTTTCTTTTCTAATCCATTCTATTTCCACAACGGTAATATCTCCACCTCGTGTTGATATGAATTTGGGATTGTATCCCAACCCCAATGGTTAGAATAGTGTGAATATTGTATATATTCTTTTTGTTGTGTTTTAGATTAGTAATAAATAGGAAGCTCACCTATCTTTGAGGAGGGATTTGATCCCATGTATTGTGGTTGAACCTCATATTTTGGCTTGACAAAATATCCAACCAATAGTTTTTGGTGACTCACTGGGGAATACGGATTGATAAGACTAAGCTTATCCTATTGGTGTCTGGTGACTCCGTATTTGCCTTATTTTTGGGAGATCCATTTTCCGGTTTAAGCTAGCCAGAAATATCTTCACTCGGTCAAGCCGAGCCAGGGGTGAAACTGATCCATTCTTTGATTTGCTTCAACAACACAATTTCAAACTTTCCCCAACAACATTATATCTAGCCGAGCAAGAAGTTCTTCACCTATTCAAAGAACTTGGGTTCCTAAAGAACAAGAAGCATCTGCAACCTTCCATGCATTATTCTTATCTGATACTCAGATCCTATACGCACTCCATTCAGAAGAATGGCAGCACAACCTGTGCCTTGGGGCATGGCTATTGGTCCTCTTTCTCTAACTCCGTTGTTGCATGAGTTACCACATGGATCACGTAAGAATATTCCTAAATTCAACGGTGATGGGAAGAAACATCCTTGATGAACACATTGCTTCATTCTTTGTAGCATGTGGTGTCCTTGGAGTAGCTCATGAAGATGTCTCTGTTTAACTCTTTGTTGAAACATTGCATGGTGTGGCAATAGAATGGTTCTACCATCTTCCAAATGCATGCATTACAAATTGGGATACCATGAGAACCATATTCGAAGAAACGTTCAAACCAGCTAAAGACTCTCACACCTTGTTAGTACAACTTACACATATGAAGAAAGAGTCTCACGAGCCCATGCGGGACTTCGTAGAAAAATTCAATAAGTTGATCTAGAAGATTCTAGAACTAGTCATTCCCACTCTTGAAAATCAAAAGTGTTTCTTCATCAATTCTCAACCTCCTGATGTGAGCTTCCTATTAAGAAGGTCTGTTATCCCTGATTTGGCTACTAGCTCAGTCTACGACCATTGAAATAGAAGATGATCTCATTCTAGTGGGAAGGATTAGAAGAGATTCATCTAAGCCTAAAAACTAGAGTTCTTCTCAAGGTACTACTGACCCTATGATTCAGAAGATGGCTAATGATTTGATCACCTTGAAGAAGAAAATGTCTCAATAGGTGAGCAACGTTCCTTATCGGGATATTCCTAGATGGAATTTCAATAATACCAATGGCGCTCCCACAAGAGATAGATCATGGTTGACTACTACTCAACCAAGGCTGGCCATTGAAGCTCCTCCTATCAATGTAATAGTAGAGATAGTCGAGGAAGATGAAGAACCAAAAGATCAAGATTCTCATGAAGATTTTGAAGCTTCAGGATATGCTGATGAGTCTTATGATGATTCAGCTAGTGGCTTCAGCATCGGGTACTTAGAATATGAGGAAGATGAATGCAAGCATGATGGTTAGTCATTTGCGGTCTTCACTGATCTCAATCTCAGAATATCAGAAAACCGGTTGAAGGCTCTAAGGAGAAGAATAAAGAAGCTCCATGGTTATGGCTAAGAGAGGCTCTCCTATCTTAGCATAAACTAAAAAGGAGACAACTAAAAAGGTAACAACTTCTAATTCTCCTTCTCCTACTCCCAAGACTAGTACCTCAGCTTAGACCAATGTAACCAGAACTGAGCCTACCATCATTCCTTCATATACTGCTTTCGACATTATTGATCATGCAAAGAAAACTAAGATCCAAATGTCAGAAGCAGAATACCTTCAATCAAATCTTGAGCAATTTGAGAAACTTTCCAAGTTCATCAGAAGCAAGTTGTTATCCCTTCATCTTCTAAAGGCATTTTGTCTAGTCCTACTCATCCTTCACCTTAGAACAATATGACCTTTGTTTCTTCTTTAGGGAAGATTGAACCATTTTATTTGTCCCTACTTATAAACGGTTTTAAACTCAGCAATTACATAATTGACTCAGGAGCCTCTGATAACGTGATGCCCGTAAAAGTAGCCCATGCCCTTGGACTCACCTTGACTAAATCATATGGATGGTGTTACTCCATGGAAACCAAGCAAGTCCCCTTGATTGGCCAAATCAAGGATGCACAATTTGCATTTGTCACATTCCGTAAAAGAGAGTAAAAATGACCATTCTGGTTGTTGATATCCCAGTTGCTTATGGTATTCTCTTAGGAAGAGGTTTTTGTAAAGATGTCGAGGAGAGATCAATATGGACTGGACCAAGGCTAAAATTATAATCAATGGAGTTCCTCGTATCCTCCACCCCGAGCCTCAAGAAAAGTACCTGGTCACTAAATCAGATGACCCCAAGGCTCAAATTCTTTTCAAAGATGCTGGCTTGGGAAATTACTTCATGACATCGGAGGTACTAGCTATAGAGGTCAAGGAAGAGGATTCTAATGCTATTTGGACTCTCGAGTTTCAACGGGAGTTGTTCACTACTAGATCAGGTGTTGGTGTGGTTCTTATATCTCCAGATTTTGAGATCTTTCCCTCTGCCTTCAAGTTGTAGTTTGATAATACTAATAACATGGCTGAGTATGAAGCTTTGTTATTAGGATTAGAAATGGCAAGATAAAAGGGAATCCAAAATCTCAAAGTGTAGGGAGATGCGGAGCTAATTATAAATCAGGTAAAAGGGATCTATCAGGTAAAAAATGATCACTAAGGCATTACAGAACAAGGTATGGGACAACATAGAATGCTTTGATGCTTTTTCTATCAAGGTAGTTTTGAGGGATTACAATGACAAAGCTGATTCTTTAGCCGTGTCTGCATCTCTTCTCCTTCCTCATCCATAGTTCAAACATGACATGTATAAAATTGAGATTGTGTATCGTCCAAGTGTTCCAGATAATTCAAGGCATTGGAAAGTATTCAATGATGATCAACAGGTATTGTCTTTTCTTGAGAAAGCTGAAAATTTTAGTGAACTTTATTTTGAAGGATCAGAATCAGCTTTTCGTGAGTCTATCTCAAATTCATATCAAGAGATTGATGGTGAGTTCATCCAGCTCAAAGGCAATAAGATTCCAAAGGGATTGGTTTCTCTAGAAGGTCTATTTGACAAGCATGACTATTTTATCTAGAATAAAAGGCAAACTGAAGGTGCTTCTTTTCGAAGGTAGACCAAGTTAATCTGGGCTCTTTTGACCAACCACGGATGGTAAACATTAGAAAATGTTGTTCCCCGAGGAGAAAGAAAGATTCACTTCACTCCTGAAAAGATATATGGATGTCTTGGCATGGTCCTATGTGGATCTGAAGTCTTTCAAGCCCAAGGATGTGCAACATAACATTCCTTTGAAGTCTGATGTAAAACCCTACAGTAGAAACAAAGGCATTACAATCCAAAGATCTCAGGGACCATTCTTGCAGAAATCCAAAAGATGTTAGATGAGGATTATCTTCCCAATCCATCATTCTACCTGGGTTACTAACATCATCCCCATCAGAAAGAAGAATGATGAAATCCATATTTGTGTTGACTTCGAACCTAAATCAGTCTTCATTGAAAGACAACTACCCCTTGCCTATCATGGATCAGGTGTTGTAGACTATCACTAGATTAGAAATGCTATCCATGCTTGATGGATTTTTGAGGTATAATCAGGTTGAGGTAACTGCCGAAGATCAACATAAAACAACATTCACTACCCCATGGGGGACCTTTTCTTATAGGAGGATGCCTTTCGGTTTGATCAACGCCGAGCCACATTTCAGAGAGCTATGGACTTAGCTTTCAGAGATTTGATGGGAAAAGTCATAGTTGTATATTTGGATGACTTGACGGTTTCTCTAAGAAGCGAAGTGATCATTATGATCACCTGGAGCAGGTACTCTTAAGGTGCAGGCATCATGGGATTTCATTAAATCCTAAAAATCTATGTTTAGAGTAACAAAAGGAAAATTGTTGGGTCACATCGTGACTAGAGAAGGAACCAAAATTGACCCAGAGTAGGTGAAGGCCATCCAAAGCCTTACCTTACCTACAAGAAAAACTAGAGTACATTCCTTTTTTGGAAAGGTCAATTTCCTAAGGAGGTTTGTACCTGACTTTGTTGATAAAACCAAGGATATCCTTGGGATGATGAAAGGTAAAACTCCATTTGATGGAACACTGAAGGGAAGCTTGCTTTCGAAGAAGTCAAAAAGGAAATTTCTCATGCTCCTATTCTGGTATGCCTAGATTTCAAAAATATTTCATCATGTACAACTATGCTTCCACACATACAGTATCAACCATCCTGATGCAGGAGAATGAAGAATGAATTGAAGCTCCCATGACTTTCATGAGCTTCCCATTAAAAGAACATGAATTGAAGATGTCACAAATTGAAAAGAATGCTTATGTGGTAGTGAGAGTAGTGAAACATTTCAGATATTATGTGTTGAGTTCTCATACTCTTGTTCTTATTCCTGATACTGCAGTTAAATCCATCTTGACTCAACAAGAGTTGGGTAGTCAATGGGGTAACTTGGATAGCTAAAGTCCAAGAGTATGAATTGGACATTAGACCTACCAAATTGGTATGAGGAAGAGGCCTGTGCCAATTGATCGCATAAAACAATGTTGAGATAGAATGCAAAGAAATTGAAAGTACTTCTTAGAATTGCCCATGGTGCTTTTTGTAAGCACAACAGATGAATGGTACACGGATATTTATTTCTTTTTAACTTATGGTGAGTGTCCCCACATTTAAGCCAAAAAGAGAAGAGGACAGTTAAGTTAAGATCTACAAGATACATTTTATGGGACAATGGTATATATAAGAAAGGTATTGATGGTGTATTCTTGCGCTGTGTTGATAAGTCTCAATAGGTAAAGTTGTTAGAATCTTTCCACAATCTAGCATGTGGAGGAAATTTCTCTTCCTCCTTGATGGCTTATAAAATCTTATGGGCCAGGTACTATTGGCCTACTCTTTCGAGACTAAGTTGAATGGGTGTCCAAATGTGAAGCTTGTCAACATTTCGTTGGTCATCCTAAGCTGACAACTCTTCCCTTGAAGCCTGTGGTAATTGAAGAACCTTTTCACCAATGGGGAATTGATTTCATTGGAGTGATGAATCCTACCTCTAGTGTTGGACATAATTATGTGCTCACCACCATGGACTATTTCACCAAGTGGGTGGAAGTTGCGCCCATCAAGTAGGCAACCTCTCGAAGCTATGTGCAATTTCCTCAAGGAAAATATAATTGTTAGATTTGGTGTGCCTCACAAGATCATTGCTAACAACGCTTCCAATTTCTCATCACATGAGTTGACAGAATTTTTTTATGGATTGTAATCACGTTGGCTCATTCATCTGAATATTACCCCCAAGGCAATGGTCAGGTTGAATCAAGCAACAAGAATCTGGTGACCATAATTAGAAAGCTAGTTGATGAGAATCAGAGGACATGGCACAAAGCATTGTATGATGCATTGTGGGCAGATCGGATTACTCCTAAATGAGCTATTGGAATGTCCCCATTTCAAGTGTTGTATGGGATTGATGTTGAGATTCCTATCTCGGTAGAATTGCCAGCCTTATGGTTGGCCAAAGCAATTGAAGATGAAACTTTTCAAAGTTCTATTGAGAAGAGGATTATGTACCTAGCCAGGCTAGAAGAAGAAAGGAGAGCAAGGTGGTTGATCACATTGTAGATCATCAGAGAAAAGTCAAGAAGATATTTGATAAGAAATCAAAGCAACGTGATTTCCAAATTGGAGATCTAGTACTTCTCTGGGATAAGAGAAGGGAGCAGAAAGGGATGCATGGAAAGTTTGATTCTTTGTGGAAAGGTCCTTTCAAGATTCATCAGTTGAATGGTGAAAATAGCTTCTATCTATCGTATCTTGATGGAGAGTTACTCCCTCTACCTTTTAAGTGGTCAACATCTGAAGTTGTTCCATCAGTAATGCAAGATGCTCTCTTGCATTGTATATAATTTTTTTTTTCGTTGTGTGTTTGCTTTTGTTTTCTTTGTTTCTTTGTTTGTTTTTTTGGTTTTCTTCTTTTTCAGACTTGTAGCCCAATGGATAAATATTTTTGATACATGAGTTCTCTTCCTTTGTTGTCTCAAAGAAAGTCCCCAACTGGAGCCAATTGTTATCTCGTTTTAGTGATTCTAGCTAAAATTGAGATAACCATAGATTTTTTTGGAAAAATCTCCTAAAATGCCCTTTGAGGAGATTTTGGGTTTTTAGGTTTCCACAACATGGAAACATATTTCATACATGCTTCATGTCAATTGTCTTCCAAACCCAAAACCAATTACAAGCAAGGTGTCGTCAAGTTTTTGGAACTCAGAAGCATCCGAACATGCCTTGCAAAAGCATGCTTCATGTCGCTTATCTTCCGAAACCGAAACCTAAAATGATCCTTTGTGTCGGGTTTTGGAACCTTGAAACATCTAAACATGTCATGCTTCATGCCAATTGTTTCCTAAAACTGAAACCCGAATTGATAGCAAATCCTTTTGTGTTGGGTTTTCGAACACTCGAGCATGATGACATGGCATTAATGTCGAGTTGTTAGTTAGTTGGCACACGTGTTAGGTGAAGTGTAATAAATGCAAGGGCTTTATAAATAGTTCAATTTTACACATCATTTTTACTCAGTGTGTTTTTGTTGTTAAGTGGATTTTTCATACATGTTCTTTCGACCTCCAAACCCGACTGAATCTCTTGATCGATTTTGTGATCCATCTTTGACCATTTTCAAATTTATTTGAAGGTATTTTTCTTTCTTGCCATTTTAAGGTATTTTGGATTTGTTTTTGAGGTGTTCTTTTAGGGGTTTTCCTTTCTTTTCTGTTTTCCCTCTAGGTTTAGGGTTTTGGGTTATTTTCCTCATTTTATGTTGTATTCCCATGAAACTTTTGTTTGGAATTCACCCTTAGGGTGTTTTCTTATTTATTCCATGGAATATACCCTTATGTATTTTGAAAAATCTAAAATTCCTAACTAGAAACTTGGTGGGAATTTTTCATGTTCTAACATCTCAAAAACCCGATGCCTTTGTTTCGGGTTTTACAGGGTGTTCAACATCTTCTTGCTTCCACATTTTACTAGGTTTCATCAAGTGCTTAACAATCTCAAAGTTCCATGAATATCGGGTTTCCTAAAGTATCGACATCTACCAACCTCGACATACACTTTGCAGTGTATCGGGTTTTGCCAAGTGTTCAACATCCTTCGATCTCCAACTTGTATTGTGTTTTGTGAAGTTCGAAGCACCATCAGTTCCACCTTTGTGTATTGGGTTTCACAAGGTGTCGACATATTCCTAAGTTTCAACACACTCCGTAGTCTATCGGGTTTCACAAAGTGTCCGAAAAGACCTAAATTTTGACATAAATTCTAGCGTGTCGGTTTTTACCAGGTGCTTTGCAAGTTCTAAAGTCCGGTTAGTGTGGCGGGTTTGGGTTGCTCAACAAGCTTTTAAGCCCGATTGTTCAACCAGAAGTGATCAAGGAATTCTTTCTTCAACACTCCTCATGTTGATCCTGGAAAATCTAAGGACAAGTCAGATAGGTTGGGAAAGATGAAGTACAAGTATAGGAAGATGGAGTCCCCTTCCTACATTGATTGCAACTACGACATCCGGACACAAAACTCGGTAATATAGACATGGAGGACTTCTGGAACAGAATCAAGGATTCTTCCCAGACTCCCTGGATGAAGTCAATAGCTGGCAGTGGCCTCCTCTCACAACAGTAGGACTCCCAATGTGTCTCAATGCCCTTGAGTTCATCTTAACCTATGCTTCAAATTATGACTCAGCTTCCCGCTCAGTGAGAAATCAGGCTAGAGAGATCATAGTGAAGTTGGATGGAGGTTACTTTGATGACCTCCTAAGATTGCCTAACTTTGAGGAGTATGTTGATTTGAATCTTCAATCAGCGTAGAAGGCCTAGGACAATGATCAAGAAGATTACATCAGGCATGTAAATAAGAAATTCTTGATCAAGGCCAGCCGACCATCTCTAGATTTCCCAAATTTGTTCCTAGGAGTGATTTCATTCTTGAGATCAGTGATATCATCACCCTCTACTGAGTCGAGTGTTTGGACTCCCCGAGTCAAGAGATTTCCAAGGGTGGATGTATCAATTTATGGTCATCATAAAGAAGAATGAATAGGGGATTGATTGGGGTAGTCTTATAAGTGATGAGATAGACTCCCAGATGAAAATAGTCTTGTCCACTGGGAAGTTCTATATGTCATCATATGTCACCTATGCAGCAGCCAACATGAGGAATTATCGGGGTTGGATACAAAGGGAAACCAGGTAGTAGAGCACATCTTTTGGCACTTTCCTCAGCTGACAATGAAGGGGTCCGAGGATCAATTCAGAAGAGTGAATGATGCCTTCTTTTATGAAAACATCTAGAGTATGAACCCGAGTGAGGAAAAGAAGAGTCTACGATGAGGTATGGGAAGAGGTATCAAAATACGCTTGTGCCTTGTTCCAATTCAAGAATTTCACATATATTTGAGTGGTCATGTACCAGAGTGATCCTTTTGTTTCCCTGGTACCTGGTGATAAGCTAATCTCGATGGAACTGGTTAGACAATTGTTGGATTTCCATAAATTCCAACACAAGAAGCGCAAGGCCACCATCTCCTTCCCTCTTTTCATTGGAAGGTACACGTGCTCAATAGTGGTGAATGTTAGGAATTATTATTAGTGCTCACATTATTATAAAAGTTAGATTATAATTATGTGATGTAATTGAGTTGATATTACAACTCATATTGTTATAATATATTGTTTCAACAATATATTATTATAGAGTTTTGTTGTACCCGTAAAATTATAAACGGGTAAGTTGTTTGTTGACTTCCTATTTTCTAGGAAGTAGTTCTTCTATTATATTGGCTATATATTAGCCAAACATGTTGTCTTTGAAACATAGAGAGAATTAATAATATATTTTGTGTTCGTACTGTGTAATCTGTACCAATATTTGGTATCAGAGCGACTCGATGCTCTGTTAAATCTGTGAAAGGGCAGCTTGCTATTTGCTATTGCCCTGTGTATGAATTGATTTGATATGATATGTGCATTTTGAATCTAAACATACCTGTGTCTGATGCTGTGTAATCAAATCTCCAGCAGAAGATTTTTGGCCACGTTTAATCCTACAGCCGTCGGAAGGAAAGAAAGCATTATTATTATTTTTTCAAGTTTGGCGCATTCTGTATAAGATCAACAATTTTTTTTACATTGGATCTTGGCATGTTTGAGTTGTTTTATATTGGCATGACCCTTGGTCTCAGCTACAGTCAATGCCAGAATAATTAACCAGAAGAGGAGACGTCAAATAGTTCTCTTGTGCATCATTGGATCGATGCTTTTGATCTCGCCTTTGAGATGATTTTTTTGGATTTACTTGTTTTGATCGGCATCGCATCTCCTGGAAAATTGCATATCTGTTCATAGCTCATGTACGCGTGGAATGATTTATGTGCCCAATAATTTCTCCTTCACAGTCGAATTAAAATTTATGTTAGGTACCAACTCACGCCGTATCATACAGATTTAAATGATCCACGTATTCTTATTTCTGAGAGAGCAGGTTTGAGTTATCTAGAAAACACAATCTTGTACTCAGATTTGTGTGCCTGTATCATTGGAGATTCGCACGCTTGGAAGAATCAAATGCCTCTCTTGTAAATCATTTTTTCCATGCTCAGATTATATTTTGTATTGATTGTGGATTGGCGCATCGTGCACATCTTAAGCTCCTTCCATTGGATTCCATAATCTCTGCCACGAGTTTTGCCGAACCGCCTCAAAACCAAAGCCCCTTCAGAATTTCAAGGGCCGATTACTGGTGACATCAACAGGAGAAAAGGACTGTCGGTTTCAGCATGGTTTGAAATGGGCAGGAGGGCGGATGATGAGTATGATTATCTTTTCAAGGTGGTATTGATTGGAGATTCGGGAGTTGGAAAGTCAAATCTGCTTTCCCGATTCACTCGCAACGAATTCTGCCTCAAGTCTAAATCCACCATAGGTGTGGAGTTCACAACTCGCACCGTTCAGGTTGAAGGGAAGACCATAAAATCACAAATATGGGATACTGCCAGCCAGGAGAGATACAGAGCAATTACAAGTGCTTATTATCGAGGAGCTGTTGGGGCTTTGCTAGTTTATGATATCACCAAGCCTACAACTTTTGAAAATGTTGGAAGATGGCTGAAAGAGCTTAGAGATCACACAGATTCTAACATAGTGATCATGCTAGTAGGTAACAAATATAATCTAAAGCACCTACGAGGGGTGTCAACTGTAAGAAGATGCCCAGGGCTTTGCTGAGAGAGAGGGTTTTTCATTTTTAGAGATGTCAGCACTTGAAGCCACAAATGTGGAAAAGGCTTTTCAAACAATTCTGGGAGAGATTCACAGGATAATCAGTAAGAAAGCTCTTGCTTCAGGAGGCAGCAAGCTGGTATTAAAGAGGGCAAGACCATTATTGTTGTGGAATCTGATACTAACTCAAAGAAGGGCTGTTGTTCATAGCAACATTATAAAAATGGAGGATGGAGGCACAGAGGCCGGGAGGTCGACAGCGGTGACCTCTCTCGTCACCACCAACGACGGGGCCGCACAGAATGATTTGGTGGCACAGGTGTGCAGTGTGAGTATATGATTTTCAGTGTGGTTTCCATTTTCTCAGAGTGATTATGTTTGCAGAGTTCCTGTTTTGTTTGGTATTTGATGGATGTTGGAAAGAAAGTTGTGTTGGAGCGCAGATGACTGTCAGTGATCCTCTGACTGACTTGGTCCTCTGACTGCCGTACTTCGTTGGAAGATGGTCAGCTAGAAGAATACGTTCACTAGCATTAGTGACCATGTGCAGCAAGACCTAACTAGCAAGATCCATTCAGGAGTATGTTCTTCGATGCAGTTTGCTTCTCAGTATCTATATGAGTGGAATTTCACATTGTGGGGGGGAATACATACCAATGTTCCATTCCCATTCTGTACCCAAAATGACTTAGTCAAGGAAAGCTTCCAGTGGCAGTGGCAGTTTTCTATGTTGTTCGAGATCGAGTGGCAGTGATCAAAGACAGAGACTACAATTAAGAACATTACGATTCTTATAGGAAGTAATGTGAAATTTTTCAATATATCTTCTATTGTGCAGTTTTGAGATATGCATGTTGTGTTTCCTACATAATTCCCTGATGTATAAGCATAGTGGTGAACAGTAGCACCAGAGTAAGTCTGGGGCCATGGATCTTGAAAGGGTTTGTGGGAGGATCCAGAAAACCACACAAGGTGGACAGTTGATGAAGTTCCTGTCACGTCAAGGTTTGTGGTAAGCCTGTTTAAAACCATGGAAGGAGAGAGCCTTTCTTTTGGATCAAGGTCATGAGTCACAGAGTTGGACATGCCACAGGGGTGAGCATACTGCAGAGGAGTGTGTGGATGTTTTTCTACCATGTTCGCACTAAGGGGGGGAATGTTAGGAATTATTATTAGTGCTCACATTATTATAAAAGTTAGATTATAATTATGTTGAGTTGATATTACAATTGTTATAATATATTGTTTTAACAATATATTATTATAGAGTTTTGTTGTACCCGTAAAGTTATAAACGGGTAAGTTGTTTGTTGACTTCCTATTTTCTAGGAAGTAGTTCTTCTATTATATTGGCTATATATTAGCCAAATATGTTGTGCAGAAACATATAGAGAATTAATAATATATTCTGTGTTCGTACTGTAAATCTTGCTATACCAATAGTGAAAGCCAAGAACATGGTGCATGAGCTTTAGGAAAAATTTAAGAAGCACATGAAGCACAAAGATGGGTTTTACTTCGAGGAGTTCTTAAGTCATATGGGACCCTATATCTACATGTGCCTAGCATAGAAGACATATGGGTTGATCTTTGGGATGAATTTTTCATCCGAAGAAAGGACTATAACATGTTAACACTCGAAGAAATTTAGACACTAGAACTGGTTGACAACCTGGAAGACACCATAGACAATGAAATTGTCCTGGACACCTCGTATGATGGATTGAATGAAGACTAACATGTGTTCCCAGATATTGATTGGTCTATTTCGAAAAGCTTCTATTTGGAAATATATACTCAAATACTTACACATACTAAGGCATGGCTCATTTCTTGGGGAATGATTTACAAAGAAAAGAGTTTTTCAAAGTTAGTCACTTTGGAAGCGGGGCCCTCCAAGAAAGAAAAGGAAAAGGATAAAATATCCTCCAAGAGGCCCATAAAAGTAAAGTTTTAGGAAGGGAGAAGAGCAAGCAACCACTTCATTTACCACTCCTCTTTGAAGCGGTGAATATACCAAATTCACCTACCCCACCAGAAATAGGAGAAATTTCTTTGGAAGTTGAGGTTAGCCAACCCCTAATTTCACCTTTTGTTGATTTCCCATCGGAAGTAAGTTTATCTCTTGCTTCTCAAGCTCTGGCTTCAGAATTTGTGCCTTTTTCTTTTAACCACTCCCACCTCCTATTTCTTCGCCATCTTCATCAGCCATGGCCAGAATTTTCTATAGACCTCTCACCTCTCTCTTCTGGAACTAAAATGGCCATAGATATGCCTCCTCCTTCCGCACCGCTATTCACTAAGTCCATTACCATGGACACCACACTTGCAGTTATTTCCACTCCACAAGTAAACCTCCCTCCACCTACAAATGTGACCATAACACCTCCAATAGGATAAAATTATTCTGGTACTCCTCAATGGTTGATTGATCAGAATCCGAGGAAGAGGAAGGTGGTAGTTCCCCTACCAACCTTTGATTTCAATTCCTTAAGGTTTCTCTTGCTAAATTTTCCAAAAATTCCAAAACAGTTTCAAGGGTTTCAGTGGATGCTTCAGGCACAAATTTGTAGAGATCACTCACCGCCGCCGATAAAACTGGAAAATATATAATGGTAATCGACTATTAGATCACAAGGATGGATATGGGAAAAATAATAGTGGAAGGAGCACAATAAGATGCATAGGATGCTATGAATGTGTTGTGCCAAAAACTTAAGGAGACAAAGGTGAGTAGAGATGAGCTCAAGGAGAAAGTGGAGAAATTAATAAAAGTATTACTCAAACTTTCCAAGCCTTTCGAATCAACACCGTCATCCTCCACTCCTACTCCCATCAGGTTTGATTTCTCATCGGTACCTAGGATCGAAAAGATCAATGAAAAAGGAAGAACGGTTGATGAATGGATTTAGAGGTTACTCCTCCAAGGGAAAGAAGTCATTGAGACCTCATTAGAGGTTTATAAATCCTTAGTGAACATACAAAAGGAGGGTGAAAAGATGGATGAGGATTTTTCGGATGAGATTGGAAACCTCGAGCTAACCTTGGAAGATCTCAATGCAATGAAGTAGGTTCCATCCCATATCTTGGTGGAAGAAGGAGTCATTCGTCATGTAAAAAGAATTTCTAGCTGACCAAATCCATGAGATTCAGGATGAAGATTCTCAATGAAGCTTGCAGAAAATACATCTAGAGACCAATTGGTTGATGTTACCAATGACATCGAGGAGGAGCTTTCTAGGATATTTCCCAAGGTGTTGGATGGGAGCTCAAATATTTTATCTGCTGATGAGTTCCACAAGCAAATCCAAGAATCAATCCAACACAAACCAACTACCACATTCAACCTGGAAATCATTGATAAATTCGTGAAGATTGAGCATGTCTTGGAATAACTAAGGAAGCTCAATAAAAGGTTGAAGAAACTTCCTAGATGCAATTGATACTCATGAAACTTTGAAGTCCTGAGTGATCATTCCAGTGCACTTGAAGAGGCTGAGATGCAGGATATAATCAAAAATTCTAGGAGTTTCGGGATAAGCAAGCACTGTTGGAAGAAGATAAGGATGATGAAACAGAACAAGCATAAATGTTGCATGTCATTTTCCTCTAGAAATTGACATGTCTTTTTCATTTTCATTTCATCATGAAGGAAGCAAATTTTGACTTGGTCTCCTACGTGAGAGTCAAGAAAAATAGGATTCTTGCTAAAATGACTATTTTCTAGGATTTATCCTATTTTCTCTCTGCTCTTTCTATTATAAATATAGAATGCTTATGTATTCAAAAGGGAGAGATTTTTGATGGGGAGATATTTTTGATCGAGAAAGCTATTGTGAAAAGAAGAAAAACTTTGTATTTTCTTTTAATCATTGAAGAATAGAAATAAGTGTTATTTTGTAAACTTTGTGTTGTGGGTTTCATTTACCTTAAGTGATTGTTCTTACGTTCAATATCTTAAGTTTTATTTGTTAGTGTTCTTGATTATTTTAATCATTTCCAAGCATTACATACATTTGTCTAAAACTCATATGAATACTTTTTTATCTATGTTTGCTTGAAGGAAAATATGTTCCTATCATTCCCTTCACGTTTTGTTTCTTCTATAATAGTTTCCTTTTCTAATCCATTCTATTTCCACAAAGGTAATATCTTCACCTAGTGTTGATATGAATTTCGGGATTGTATCCCAACCCAATGGTTATAATAATGTGAATATTGTATATATTCTTTTTGTTGTGTTTTAGATTAGTAATAAATAGGTAGCCTCACTGTCTTTGAGGAGGGATTTGATCCTATGTACTGTGGTTGAACCTCATATTTTGGCTTGACAAAATATCCGACCAAAATTATTAAAATGTGTCATCAATTCCCATTGGCATTATCGATCCCTAATTTGAGGGGGAGCTCATCATCAACCTTTCGTCACTCCTCATCATACTCTTTTTCTATTTTTGTGTTTGTCTCATGGCTTGTCAGTGCAAACCACTCAACAAAAAGAGACAAATGTAGACACCTAAATTTTGTATCTCACCCTTGTCTACCTATGTGTGAATGTTTCACCATAGTCCTAGCTAGACCCTATTAATTCAATTCATCCCTCTTCATTATTTTATTTAAATGCACACTTATTATCCCATCAAATTTAATATTTATTAATAAAAATTGATTGATTAATTTTCATTAATTAATTAATTAATATCTATTATGCCCTAATGGACTTTCCTTTTAGGATGCTTTTATTATAAATCTACATCCCTATGTTTTTTCCTATATTTTATCCTACCTATATTTATCCCCTAACTACCCATGACACATACCTAAATTACTTCTTCCTCCTATAAGCTTTAAAGTACTTTATCCCAACCTTAAAAACCTGAAATCCCAACTAAATCACAAAATCAACCCCATTGGGGAAAGTTTCCTCATAGTCGGTGGTGACCTAGCTCAATCATTATCGACCTATAAGATCGAGTTCTCCCTTTTACAAAAGGGACACCAAAAATACCCAAGCATGACAAAACACTTGATTTTCCTACATTCTATTAAACCATCTTCAAACCATAATATCTCAACAACTGTGTCAACCTTCTTACTATCATTGGAATATTTTTCTGATCAACCACTTGACTTTGGTAGGTTTAAGTTGCTTTCTTATATTATCTTACATTTTTATACTATTGTCTTGTTAGATATAACACCTTTCAAGTTAAGTAGGACTCGAGATCCGTTATCGGCCTTCTCTTATAGTTATCTTACTTGTAAGTTGATTTTCTAATCCATCTACACTCAACCCTAAGATATCATGTTACGATCGTTGTCGCACCACCATGGTCACCCTTGACTCAAGTTATTTTTATCAACCATCCCATTTGATCACTTTTTTCTATAATTTCTCTTCGATTTTGTCCTGACATTCTTTTATAGGTCATCCCCGAAGTATCCAAAGGATTCAATTATTTAGCTTTTGCATCCAAATCCTTATAGATCTTCATATTTAATTTGTTATCCAAATCCACTCATATAGGTCACCATCGACCTGCCTGTCTACACAAACTGGGTCTCCATCGACCAATCGGTGTATAATTTAATTTGCATTTTGATTTATTAAATCAGTACTTAGATTAATCTTTATCACTTTTAGATTCTATATTTCTTCATTATCTTCAAGATATCTACTTATACATCCTTTAATTCACTTTATTTTATCAAATGGGTTTTGACATCCGTAAAGGGAAGGCAAAACTTCTTGGAACCGGTTTGTAAGGAAGCCCCTGCATAAACTATCTAATCAATATCCTTTTAGTGATTCTTATTTGCAGGTTCATCTAGCTCACATTGAGTATCATACATTTTATGCTTGTTCATTTTGATCATGCATTTGAGGTACCACAAACCCTCCATGATTTGAGGTTATCTAGTTTTCTTTATTACTAGATCAATAACTTAAAAAGGAACAAGAAAATTATAACACATATCTTATGGGAGAAAATTATTAGTGAACTCTAAGCTTCATTACTTAAAGAAAGTAATATCATAAAGAGATGCTAGGATCAAAGGTTTCATAATTTAAAATAACGATAAAATAAAAGATCATGGTATATTTTAGCGGTCACTAGGCTCCTACCATTACCACTAGTCATTATAAACACTATATGTACAAATTAGAATCACTAGTGTTTTTTGATTTATTATAATTGTAATATAATCGTTGGGCCTTCCCGACAGATCCAAGTGGTAAACTAAAAACCCTTAAGAGGGATCTTAAATTTTATATTACTTACAAGATGTATTGTTTGGAACATAAAGTTCACATATCTTCGTATGAGATAAAATTATTAGTGTCCACTAAGCTTCTATACATATTTAATGGAACAACATAACTACCGCTAGGATCAATCTGTTTCTTATTTAAACATTATGTGTATAGTTTTGCAATGCTATTTTTATCCATTGATTTTAATTGTAGGATATTCGTTATACTATCTATGGCGTAGAAAGTGTTGGGGATGGGTCTATATGAAAACATTTGAAACGTAGAATATAAAATCCAACACATACAAATAAATATCTAACAATCCCTACAAAATATATAACGGTGGAATTATAAACAAGAATAATCCAAATCACACAAAATTACACACACATAACACAACATGTACCGTGGTTAACCCAATGTGGTATACATCCACCAAATATATAGATATCATATATATAATATAACAAGAGATTACAAACCAAATCTTCTACACAAGAGTACATGTATGTCTACAATAGTATCTCCTCCTCCAGATATCCAACCGATCTACTAAGTACACTAAATCATGCCTTCATACCACCTATAGTGTTTGCTCCATATCTTTAACTAGATCTACTTGAGTGCACTACAACCATACCTCGAAATACAAACTAGATATCACATACCTAAAGCTACCCCTGCATCTACCACCGTGAAACCTAAGTTCTCACTATATCGTGAATCTACAAACAAGACCTCTATAAGGGTGTACCAATGTGCAAACATAACCATGCACCAAGAATTAAGTCTCTCCATCATCACTACATTAACCTATGTAAACATGAAGACAAATTTCTCTATAATACTAGATTCCTATGGATTAACAATACATCATGATCTCATGGATCTATAATACAAGATCTCACAACATGTGGATCTACAAGAATGAGAAATAAAAATATCTCACAAAAACCTTTGGATCTAATAAGAATAAAAACTAAGTGTTTTGCATACTATGGAAGCCATTACATGAGAGTAAATAATACAAATGAAATACAAGAGAAGATAAGACCATCTTCCACCAACAGCTTGTACCTGCACTTTCCTTCTGTTCAACTTCTCTCCATGAAAGATCATTTCTTCATGCAATCTACTTTTTTCTTCTTCTTCATCATCCTTTTAACCAAGGATTATGCTCTTCTTCTCATATTTCACCTCTAACCCTAGTTTTCTAGCTTATATAATCCTAGACAAACTTAGGGTACAATAGCCATGCAATTACATCCTTTAAATCAACTTTAAAACAAAATCTATATTAAATCACGTGACTTATAAATAAAACACTCCCACATAGGTAACCGATTCTAGTTACTTCCTAACCAATGTCGGTCACTTCTGGCCAATGTTGGTTAGTTCTTATCGACCGATGCTGGTCACTGTGTAACCCAATCAATTTGTAATGCATGCTCTAGTGAAGCTATTTATCTCCACAACCTAACAATCTCTAACTTGGAGATAGATTTATGAACCATTGTACCTTTACCTATACATCACTATACTCTACATACCGTGAAGGCCTTATATTCTTTATATTAACCATTCTCTCAAATGAAATCAAGAAGATTAAACCATATTCTAAAACTAATAAGATAAAACCAAGACTTACCCAAACCTACATGAAGCTACAATTTATCCATGACACCAAGCCTCAAGCTCCCACTAAATCGTAACACCATACCAATTGTTGGTATCAAGAAAACAATCCAACCTAGCTCCTCATGCAACAAGCCATCATGACTAACACACCTACAAGATCTCCCACTCAAACTAAAGTACTAAGCTTTAAATGTAACCATAGCCATACCTATTAAGCAAACCATGTTCTCCAACCATCTATCCATGTCTCTATGTAACCACAAATTAAACTGACCAAGACAATTCAAATTGGAATATGTGAAAACAAAATAAGATCTTGGGTCAAGACAACCCAAATTAGTTCTACTAGAAAATTGGTGATCAATCCACAAACTTTCATAACTCAAAGAATCCAAACACTATAATCTACAAATCCAACCCTACATAAATAACTAGCATTTACAATATAATCATCTGTAGATAATATCTCCCATGGAGTAACATAGTAATAAAGAGAAAATCTACTCATACTCAAGGCATCCATGTGAGAATAAAACATCTCGCATCATCATAGACTCACAAAATTGAATCTATCCACATGTACATCCATCCATATCTCCAAGCTCTCTAGAAGCTCCAAGTCTTCCACCGACTAACTCGAAAGCCAAATATGAATCTTGTGCTCAGAAATGTCAATAAAAAACATCCATGCTAAACCATGACACTAATATCAAGTGCAAATACCAGCAAAAATTCATCAAAATACTCTACACAATCAACTAATATGAAAGAAAAACAAGGGCACCATCTAAAAATGGTAAATAAACATTATTGTTCAAACTTGTGACCAAACCAACCATAGTTTCCTAACCAACCCAAATACTACCGAGTAACCACATTTACCAAATGATTGACCACAGTTAATCCTAACTAACACCTGGTCTCTACAACTAGCATATTTTCTCCTTTTTCACCCTTTAAACTCTAAAAATTGCTCTATCATCTAAAACCAGCTGCATCAACCATCAAATGCCTTCCGTAAGGAATATCCAGCACCAAAAAATAAATTGGAAGTGATATCCCAAAGTAATAAACTCAAAATACCTATAAATCTGTGATTGCCCTTCCAAATCTAGCTTGTGCTTTCTACCACTCGAATAGTAGAAATGTCCTCTCACTCTACATGTGCATCATGTATCCAATCCTGCAATGCCAAAAATGTGGCTTTCTCCCATTGAACATGAAATCCTCGCACTTCCTCTAACACCAAGCTCAAAAGATAATATGTAAGAGAGAAATAAAACTAGATGAAATAACTATAAACCGATTCCCTTATTATCAAAGAATACTTCTACATCACAAGAGTTTGGACTTCTTGTGAAGTAGGTGAATCAACTTATTTTCATCCATGTGTACTAAACATCTCTCATTACCTACAATTGTGTCTAATCATGAATTTTTGTTGAGGATCTCATCCTTAAACTAGAAAACCTTGTCCTCAAGATTCGTTAGGAATTTATAAATATTATTCTAAAAATTAGAGTTGTGTGAGTTATATTTATATTAGATAAATATAATGGGAGATATTTAGGGAATAACAACTCACGTATATGTGATTATTTGTAAGATAAATAATAGGGATTATAAGAGAGGATTGTGGAGAGATAAGATGAGTTGTTGATAGGATTTTACTCCATCATTGTAGGGAGAAAATCCTTATAAATAATTGTAATCTCTCACATATATTATAACATGGATGTTTGAATAAATAATATTATTGGGTGTTATTTTTTTATCTAATCTCTTTCATTTTATAACGGTGGTATCGTGAGCGAGGCCATTGAGTTGGTGAAAGAAAATAAATATTTGATGGAATGAGAGTCACAAATTATGTGTTTGCTGGAATAATACGTAGAGAAAGGAATTAGCATGCCAAAAATCTTGGGATGTGTTAGCTATATTCTCTACCATTGATGTCCAACCGAGCATATATTAGTGCAATATGGGAATATTCCTTTTTGAATCCAAGCTCTGTGTTCCTGCATAAAGGAGAAACATATTGATTTGGTGGCACTGTCTACCCGAGTCGAGCTCCATATTGACTGCTACCTCCACAACGAACCAAGCCTCTCTAGATTCGAGCTCGAGCAATAAATTGGATACCGATCAGACAACCATTTATGTGCTATAGACACTGTGTCATGTTCATTTACATTGGAGCCTTTATTTTGTTTATCACCGATCTAGATCTTCACGAGCCAAAGCGGATCTCCACCAAGTGAATATGTTCTCCTCCTCTAAACATCCAGCCAATATGGTGTAAAGATCCAATGTACAATCCAAGCAAGCGCATGCTATCTTGATGAAGATCAACATAAAAAAATAAAAATTAAAGTCTGATATATCTTCCTGTCTCTCCAAGTGCCATCATGTTAAGTAACGTGGAAGTCAAGTAATCTCATTTTTATATTTAGTTTTTTTGTGGTCTTTTCAAATTTCATATTGTGGAAAAAGTATTTGTTTATGTATTTGTTCAAAGTTAATTTGTTTAAGTCATTGTTTATGTTTTACAAATATCTAAGAAATTATTAAAATAATTGTGTATATTTATGTTCATAACCCTTTTTTAAAGTAATAGTTTATTTATTCGTCTTTAGTTGGTTTTCTCTGTTTTTAATCTCATTTTTTTAAAATGGATTTATTTTATTTAAAAATTTTATCATCTTGTATTTAAATAGTCTTTCATGTGTGATTCCTTGTTCAAATTGTTAGTTCACAATATAATTATCCTCATTAAAAAAGTCAATTATTATTGTGCATGTCGCTATTTTTGAAAAGTAATCTTTAATTACTTTTCATTGTCGTCGTAATTCAATGTTATCATCTTTTCATTGTCATTTACATTTGTCATAGGTTGTATCATTTGTTTTTTTACAATGGAAATACCATTAGAAAAATTCAATGGTCTCAATTTTCACACCTGGAAAGTCAAGATCCAGATGCAGTTGATGAATAAAAATCTCTGGAGGATAGCAGATGGAAAAGAACTAGCCCCTTCAGATGCTAGTAAAATTGCGGAATGGGAAAGCAGAGAAGAAAAGCCAAAGCTATTATTGGTCTGGCTCTTTCAGATTCAGAGTTACATTATGTCGATCTTGAGAAGTCATCTCATGACATGTGGGAAAACCTTAACAAAACTTTTGGTGCTAAGGCAGTGAACGCAAAGTTTTCTCTAAAGTTGCAGTTGTTCAAACTAAAGATGAGTGAAGGAGCTATGATGTCCAGTCATATTAATGACTTACGAGCTCTTCTTCGACAACTTGCAGAAGTCAAAGCTCCAGTAGACGATGAGGATGCAAAAGCTATTCTTCTGAATAGTTTTCCAACAAAATATAGTAATGTTATTTTCACTCTTGGTCAAATGCCTTCCAACTCATTGGAAGATATGATAGCAACTCTTCTAGCTGAGGAAAAAAGGACCAAAGAAGATGTTGTAGAAGAAACAACAATGTATGTAAATAGGAAATACAAAAGTTTCTCTCAAAATAAAGCAGAAAGGGAATGCTTCTACTGCAAGAAAAAGGGACATACATCTTCCTTTTGTAGAATTCGAGCTCAAGATATACTTAATGGAAAACTCAAGAAACACGAGGCCAATATAACCATGGAAGAAGAATCAGATAGTGAAGAAGAAGAAAAACAAGAGGAATGTGGATACGTGTCTGATGAATTCTTATACTAAATAACTTTAGCCACTTATTGGAGGTTGGAGGATACACAGGAGGTTGGAGGTTGATCAATGACCTCTCGTCAGTCACCAACGACAAGGCCGCGTATCTTCTATGGTGACATAAATATAGTTTATTATATGCTTTTTAGTGTGTTTTCTTTCAGTTATGTTTTCAGCATTGGTTTACAAAATAAGTGGAAATTTCACATTCGGGGGGAACATGACACAAATGTTCCATTTCCAGTTTTTTAGTTTGTGTGTATGAGAAGAAAAATTTCTTATGTTATTCCCTGTAGTGAGATATTGATGAGGATTCATAATATGACTTCGCACATCATGATGTGGTTGAAGGTAAACCACCTAAAAACCTTCATTTGTGGTTTGTGGTAAACCAATTGCAAAACCATCAATTTGTGGTTTGTGGTAAACCAATTGCAAAACCACCATTCTCGGTTTGTGGTCAACCATTTGTAAAACCATACTTGATGTTTGTGATCATCCTATGAAAATCACCAGATCGTGAGCAGGTGCAAGTATAAGGTAGATTCTCCCCATGTTCACACTAAGGGGGTGAATGTTAGGAATTTATAAATATTATTGTGAACATTAGAGTTGTGTGAGTTATATTTATATTAGATAAATATAATGGGAGAGATTTAGGGAATAACAACTCACGTATATGTGATTGTTTGTAAGAGAAATAATAGGGATTATAAGAGAGGATCATGGAGAGATAAGATGAGTTGTTGATAGGATTTGACTCCACCATTGTAGGGAGAAAATCCTTATAAATAATTGTAATCTCTCACTTATATTATATCTCAGATGTTTGAATGAATAATATTATTCGGGTGTTCTTTTTTATCTAATCTCTTTCATTTTATAAAAGATTCCACACAACCGGAAATAAAATTCAAATAACACCAAAAACCATGGTATAAATATGTGAACACTATCCAAACATAATATCGATTTCGAAATGAAAGAAATAAAACATGAATCATATAGAGATACCCGACTCAAAGTCTCAATGGACTAACTCAGCCAACTTCATTCTCTTTCTAATATAAACCATAAAGTGGTCTACATTGTTTCTTCCATGTAAATTTGTGCAAGAAACTCGATCCTCCAAACTAGGAAAAAACCCATCTACACTCTCTCCTGTTGCAAAAACCATGTACAGATAAGTTTCCACAAAGACCGACCACATGGTCATCCCCTAACCGACCACGGTTAGCTGACCGATATTGGTTCCTCTATGACTAACCTCGGTTCTTAGATCGATGTCAATGTTGCTGGAAGGAACCCAACACCACATAATTTTCCATAGAAAACCACACTAGGTGCCTACTTCGACCAATATGATAGTTTAGCTAAGACATTCATTTCAAGAAGCATCCAAATCTCGTACAAAAACCAATATAGCAATAAACCATGCAATAAATTGCATCAAGATGAAATACATCACCTTCCCAACACATATATACTCAACCAATTCTTTAACTAAACTGAATTACATGCTTCTCGATTGAAGCCTCATCTTCATTCCATGCTACAACCTCTCTACTGAAGCCTCATGCATCTAACTGCACCAAGGATACATACCTTCTCATTTTATCTATCTAGATCTGTAATCCAAAACCATGCAACCAACCACATCATACAAGCATTGCAATACTAAGATAAAACCATACCTCTATAACCTGGATTTACAATCTGACCACCATGCTTGTGCCTCCAAGAACTAGGGACACCTCAACAAACAAGATACATTCCATGCATCTCTCCATTTCTTTAGATATGTGATTTTCTGTTTAAAACAAGCTTCCTAGTAACCGACCATGGTCACCATGTCATCGACCACGGTCACCATGTAACCAACCAAGGTCACCATGTAATCAAACACGGTCACCCCAGTAACCATCCATGGTCATCCTGTTGATGCCGATTTCCACCTAATCGACGTTGGTCACTATATTCACAAGAAACCTTACTCTTCTAGCTCCCACTTGAAATAGAATCTCTTCTTGTGATTTTCACATTAGGGAAAACAAACCCTAATCTCATACACCTGTCAATAAACCACTAACAATATATTGAATCAAAACCTTTCTCTGAAATAACCAAGTTATGATATCGGTTGTTTGGGATGGGTCTATGCAGAAACATTTGCAACTATAGAATATCAAATCCAAAACATGCAAATATGAATCTAACAATCCCAAAAAAATCTACAGCAGTGGAAGTTTAAACAAGAATAATCCAAATCACACAAAAGTACACACACAAAAAAAATGTACCGTGGTTCAACTAATGTAGGCTACATCCAAAAAATATGGAGATCTCATATATATAATATAACAAGAGATTACAAACCAACTCTTCTACACAAGAGTACATGTATATCTACAAGTGTATCTCCTCCTCTAGATCTCTAACTAGATCTACTTGAGTACACTAAACCATGCCTCCATACCACCACCTGTGTCTCCTCCAGATCTCTAACTAGATCTACCTGAGTACACTACAACCATACCTCTGAAACACCACTAGATCTCACATACCCAAGCTACACCTACATCTACCACCACTATGAAACCAAGATCTCACTATATTGTGAATCTACAAACAAGACCTCTAGAAGGGTCTACCAATGTGAAACCATAACCATGCACCAAGAAGTAAGTCTCTCCATCATCACTGCATCAACTTGTGTAAACATGAAGACAACTTCCTCTACAATACTAGATTCCTATGGATCAACAATACATCATGATCTCATGGATTTGTAATACAAGATCTCACAACATGTGGATCTACAAGAATGAGCAATAACAAGATCTCACAACAACCTGTGGATCTAACAAGAAGAAACACTAAGTTCTTTGCATACTATGCAAGCCATTACATGAGAATAAATAATACAAAGGAAATACAATAGAAGATAATACCATCTTCTCACCAACAGTGTACATGCACTTTCCTTCTATTCAACTTCTCTCTATGAAATCTCATGTCTTCATGTAATCTGATTTTTCTTCTTCTTCTTCTTCATCCTTTCAACCAAGGATTATGATCTTCTTCTCATATTTCTCCTCTAACCCTAGTTTTCTAGCTTATATAAGCTTAGAAAAACTTAGGGTTCAATAGCCATGCAATTACATCCTTTAAATCATCTTTAAAACAAAAGCTATATTAAATCTTGTGACTTATAAATAAAAAATACCACACATGTAACCGATGTCAGTGTACGGACCTCACTAATTCCGGTCACTTACCGACTAATGTCGATCACTATCTCGACCGATGTCGGCCACTATGTAACCCAGTCACTTTGTAATGCATTGTCCAACGAAGCTATTTAGCTCCATAACCTATGAAAAGAAAATCCTACACTACATAACCTTGAGAGGGATCGAGACCTATTAAAGTTTCTCATAGGCTCAAAAGTTTCTTATTTCAAAATAGCCATAAAATAACAAATGATGGTATAACTTAATAGCCTCTAGGCTCTTACCTTTACCTTTTGTCATTTATAAACACTATTTGTATAGTTTTGAATCATTGGCCTTATTACGTAGTTCCCATAAGATAATGGTTTTCAACACATATTTCACATCATTTGCTATCAAAGAAAATTTTTAACGACTTCTAGGCTCCTTTACTTATTGATAGAAATGGAATATTAGACTCTAAGCTCAAAAGTTTCTTATTTTTAAAATAACCATAAAATAACAAATCATGGTATATTTTAGCGACTGCTAGGCTCCTATCTATACCTCTTCTCATTATAAACACTATCTATACAATTTTGCATCACTAGCCTTATTATGTAGTTTCCATAAGATACATGGTTTTCAACACATATTTCACATCATTTTCTATCAAAGAAAATACTTAACGACTACTAAGCTCCTTTACTTATTGACATAAATGGCATATCAGACCCTAGGCTCAAAAGTTTCTTATTTTGAAAATAGCCATAAAATAACAAATCATGGTATAGTTTAGTGGCCGCTAGGCTCCTACCTATACCTTTTCATTATAAACACTATATGTATAGTTTTGGAACACTAGTGTTTTTATTGATTATACTTGTATCATAAAACAAATTTGGATCACTATCCTTATTATGTAGTTCCCATAAGATATATTGTTTTGAACACATATTTCACATCGTTTCCTATCAAATAAAATGCTTAGTGACCGCTAAGATCCTTTACTCATTGACATAAATGAAATATCATACCCTAGGCTTAACAGTTTCTTATTTTGAAAACAACCATAAAATATCAAACCATGGTATAGCTTAGTAACCTCTAGGCTCCTACCTTTACCTCTTATCATTATAAACATTATCAATAGTTTTGTATCAAATTTGGATCACTAACCTTATTATGTAGTTCCCATAAGATATATTATTATGAACACATATTTCACATCATTTCCTATCAAATAAAATTCTTAGTGACCGTTAATCTCCTTTACTTATTGAAAGAAATGGCATAACAACCCCTAGGCTCAACAATTTCTTATTTTTTAATTATAGAACAAATAAGATACAACAAATACAAAGACCTAATGCTTTATTATTTTAAATCCGTTGTTTGAATAACAAATCATAGAAATTGGAGTTTAGCGGTTGCTAATAGATTTCTTATATATAATCCGATTTGAAATATGTGTCAACTATAATGTAGCCCAAATAGATTGTTTGAACTTGCCATGTGGCACATTTTAATTAGATAATTAATTTAAATTAGCGCACACTATATCTAACAATGTCGATATCAATTTTGATAAAATTAAAAAATTAAATGTCTGTATATTATTTTATTAAACTTTAAAACTTTGTTTAGGATTTATTTCTTCTATTTTTTTATTATATATATTTTTATTATGCTTTTTTAATATATATTATATAATATATTTGTTATTATGTTTATATTATTATAGCCTGTAGAAAATGAAAATTGTGTTATTTTTAATTCATGTTTAGTTTTAATTTTGAAACCATGCGAAAATTAAAATTTCAAAATTCGAATTCCACCGCATTTTCAAATATTTGAAAATTCAATAGCTCACCCTTTTTCTTTAAAAGGGGAAAGTGAAAATTTCAAATTTTTGTATCCCGCTCTTTTTATATTTTTGAAATTTCTTTCGTGGAATATTCCAAACAAATTATTAAATTCCTCGAGAGAAATATTTATTTGGGTTTTGATGTTTTTGGTCAAGCCAAAATCATGTCTTCAAATTAAAGAAATACTTGCAAGTTGTAGATTATAGGGCCAAGTGTTTGAATCCCAGTTGTTTTTGCAAGTGATTATAATCTTGTTTCCAGATAAGGCACACAAAATAAGAAGAGAAAGGATGCACAGAAAGGATGCACACGAAGGAGGAAAGCAAACTGAGGTTGAAAATAGAATCATAGAGATAGTTTGTTTGAGGTAGTAGATGGAGGTTTCGCATAAAGCACAAAATAATCTCAAATATTTCTAAATCAGGTATTTATAGTAAAGGTGTACTTTTTTTTAATTATGAGATCTATTAGTTGCTCTGTAGTCGACGGGTTCCTATGTTTTACATGGTATTCCAATCGTGATCCACACCAACCTTGTTTTGTCCTCCTTAATTGTGCTCGGAAGTTAAGCCTTGGTTTCAAGTTTCTTTTCATCTCCATGCCAAAACACATTATTCTTAATGAAAACAAATTTTTTTGTGCATTAATGAAATAAAATTTAATGCCTTTTCTTCTCTAGTATTTATCTTTATTTAAATATTTCCCATTTCTACCATTTTATGTCTCTCTCTACGTATTTTCTTTTTGAATTTTTTATTCATGGTCCTGCGATTATTTTTTAGGATAATGATGGCTTGTGGAATAGTCACTTTTTAAAATTTTATTTTGGTTGGGAGAACCAAAATATTTTAATGTTGTTTATTAAGATGATGCAAAGAAACGTCGCTAATTAATTCATATTACATTTTTTACATGGTTTCTCTTAGACATTTTAGGAAAATATATGAGGTTAAAAAATTACTTTAAAACTATAAAACCATATTAAGAATTAAATTGTATGATAATTATTTTCAATTATATACGTGTTTCCATGTATAAATAGCCAAATTTAATGTCTTAAACAATTTTATGTTTTTATACAATGGAAGTTAAACATATTATATATACGCGTAAATATTATTAAATGTAATTTTTAATCACTACATATTTAATAATTAAGATATACTTACTTTTGATCCCGCTAATATATGCCTCAAATTCAAATAGATTTGTGTCCGCCATGATATAATTCTTTGTTTCGACAACCAATTTACTAAACCAAAAATTTATTTCAACTTAAAAACACGATTCTACACGTATATTTATCTATCAATTATATAAAATCCATTTTTTTGTTATCATTTATAGGTTTTCAATATGATTTATCCTATATGAATACACTCTACATGAAAAATTTCCTACCCTAGCACCCTAGGCTATAATTCTTATTTTAAAAAAACATTCGTTTTTGCGGCCTCATGGTCATTTTTTTTGTCAGAGGCAAAGACACAATTTTTTGGGCAGCGATCGCTTTGTCATTTTTCTCCTGTTATATACGAAAAGATTAAAAATTTATATTTATAACACAACTTCATTATGAACATGACATATTTACTTTTAAGAATAGCTTAGCGGTCGCTAGGTGTAACGAGTAGATCACGTCGTATATAAAAACTTGTTGTATAACTTATGGGTCGCTAGTCCAAGTTTCTTTATTTATCATAAATGTAAAATAATTATGAAAAAATATCATAATAAATAGAGTAATCTATATGTATACCTGTATAAAAAAAAAATCATGATTCTACACATATATTTATGTATCCATTATATAAACTCTAGATTTATTTGTTATTGTTCATAGAATTTCAATATGATTACTCCTATATGAATACATTGTACATGAAAATGTTTCCTACCCTAAAGATTGATAGGAAATAATTATTATTTGGAGGTCATCTTAATTTACCTTGGTGGCCTCACGGATTAATTTTTTTGATATAGGAAATACACTATATTTTAGGAGTAATGGTTTCTTTGTTATTTGTCTCTGTTTTATACACAAAGATTGAAAATTTATATTTATACTAAAGATTCATTATAAACATGATATATTTACTTTTAATAATAGATTAAGTGTCCGATAGTGTGTAATGAGTAGATAACATCTTATATAATTATGTCAAAATATCATAAGAAATAGATTTTGAGGGAGAAATGAGTGAGTAGGAGTGGGAGGATCAAGGTTTTCAAAAGCCAAATGAGCGGAATCTGTTGCAGGCAGACATATGTGACCCTGGATTGAGGGGCGAGGGAGGGGACCCATGTTAGGTAAAAGTAGGAGGTAAGTTTACTTTTACCATTTTTAGGTTGACAAGATTTTGGGCCATAGAACAAAAGTTATGAATCACATTGGATTTAAACATTATGAGTGTGGAAAAAATGGGGCATTAAGTATTTCTATCCTTAATGGATTAGCAGAAAAATATAGATCTAGGATGGAATATGCTTTGGTAGGGAAATTTTATGGTTCAAGACCTAATGTGGAATGGTTTTGGGAATGGGTGAAATAGAAGTGGAACCCGAAGGGATCAATGGAAATTGCTTCCTATGTGAATGGTTTTTTTATTATAAATCTTTCAAACTCAGAGGATTGTAAAAACATATTTGTTGGAGGGCCTTGGTTTATGGGTAGATCAAGTCTTTTGATTCAAAAATGGAACCCAGGGTTTGATCTGTTTAAGGAGAAACTAGATGAGTTACCTATATGTGTTAAACTTCCTAGTTTACCAATGGAGTTTTGGGAAGAATAAATATTAACAACCATTACAAATGCTATAGGATATTTGGTGGTGTTCAATCCAATTACTAGGGCTAGAATGAGGTTAATGTATGCTCATTTATGTGTTATTGTTCCTGTGGGTAATTTATTGAGAAAGGAAATACAACTTAAATCAAAGTTTGGTGAGTGGATCCAGAAGATAGAGTATGAAGCTTCTCCTTTGTTTTTCCAGAAATGTAGGTGGATGGGACATGAGCAGAGGCAATGTAAGGAGGGTAAGAAAGGTAAGAAGACTTGGGAAAGGAAATAAAATGGATCCCTGACTGAAGATGGAAACATATCATTACCTCTAAATAGTTTGTCTTTAAATAAGTTTCATTTGCTATAAGTAGAGGAGTTGGAAGAAGATGTAGATCAATAAAATATGGATCTAAAAATGGATTCTAAGGTCAAACATGGTAAGGTTTTGGAAGGTGTGGATCAGGAGGTAGAAGGACTTGGGTCCCAAAATGAAAAGGAATATTTGAATGTGGAAGGTTTGGGTATGGAGGATCAACAACCTAGGTTGGAGGGTTGTGATCCACATTTCTTGGTTATGCCTACACAAAATGATTCTTTTTCAAAGGAAGAGAAGGAGTTGTCTCGGTTAGAAGAAGTTACTTTTTTATTAAATTTGGATATGTTTAAGGAGGTGATGGAAGAAAAGAGGATTAATACGAGAAAAGTCTGGAAGCAAGACAAAGTTAAAGAATATTGTGGGAAATTTCCTACAAGAAAAGGAAATACATCAAATAGGGATAAGAGGGAGAAAGCAATGGCTAAAGAAATAGATTCAGGAAGACATCACTCCATTGAGGAGAGCATTTCACCAAATAAATTGAGATGAAGGTTATTTCCTGGAATATAAGGGGTTTAAATAACCCTAATAAACAGAATATTTTATCCTCTTTTAGGAAAAGGAATAAGCTTGATATTATTTTGATTCAAGAAACTAAGATGTCTAAAGAAAAAATGAGTGAGGTAAAGAATAAAGTTTGGTTTAGATCTCAGCTTCAAAGTGTCTCTTCGGTGGGTGATTCGAGGGGCTTGGGGATTTTCTAGAATCAAAATGATAGAGAAGGGGGTTTGATTTTTAAGTATCAGTATCATGTTGTTATCTTATTTAGAGAAAATCAAGATGGGTCTGTGTGGATTTTCTCAAATATTTATGCTCCCAACTCGTTGGTCGAAAGAAGAAAACTTTGGATTGATATTGGCCAATTTTGTAGCCAATTTAAAGAGTTAAACTGGTTAATAGGAGGTGATTTTAATACCCCATTGTGTATGGAAGATAAAAAAGGAGGTTTAGGTGCCTATAGTGATAGTATGGGGGATTTTGTTGACTTCATTGCTAACTGTAGTTTGGTGGATATTGAGTTGAAAGGGTCTCCTTTCACTTGGTTGAATAGGATATTGGGGAAAATTTGATTCAAATTAAATTAGACAGGTTTCTCATTAATCCATCTTAGTTACAAAATTTGGATGCGTCTTTGGTGGCCTTACCAAGAATTAGTTATGATCATAGTCCCATTTTCCTTCAAACTGGTATAAGTAATGGTGTAAGAGGAAGGCCTTTTAGGTTTTTTAAGATGTGGTTGCAACATCCTAGTATTGAGGAGGAGATTAGGTTGAGTTGGAAAATTGTTGTCAAAGGTAAACCTATGTTTAGGCTTGTGGCAAAATTAAAACATGTTAAAACAAGGTTGAAAGTTTGGAACAAAGAAACTTTTGGTAATATTTTTGCTCAAAAACTAAGATTAGTGAAGCATTAAAGAAGGTGGAGGATGATATTGATAACAAAGGTTTAAATAAAGAGTTGAGAGATAAGGAGAAATTCCTTTTGATGGAATATCATAATTTAGAAGCTAAAGAGGAGGCTTATTGGAAACAAAATTCTAGGGTGTTATGGTTAAAGGAGGGTGACAAGAACATAAAGTTTTTTCATCTTATTGCATCTATGCATAAGAGTAACAACATCCTCCTTGAAATTGAAGATGAAAGAGGAGTTAGATTAAGTAATCAGGGTGATATTTCACAAGAATTTGTTAGTTTTTTTTCTCAGTTACTAGCTGTTGGTAGGGAACTTGATTTGGGTAAGGAAAGTGATATTGTAAATCTTTTTCAATCTATCATTTCTCATCAGGATAATGTTGAATTGATTAAAATTCCTTCTACTGAGGAAATATCAACTGCTATTTTTGATTTGGAAGGGGATAAATCTCCTAGTCCTGATGGCTTCCATGTGTTGTTTTTTCAATCCTTTTGGGAAATCATTCATAAGGATGTGGAAGAGGCTATTCAATATTTTTTCAAGAATGGTAAGCTTCAAAGGAAGTTAATAGTACTTTCATTTCTCTTGTTCCTAAGGTGCTTGGGGCTGAAAAAGTGTCTGATTTTAGACCAATAAGTTTGTGTAATACGGTCTATAAGATAATAACTAAGATTATCTCTTTAAGAATTAAAGGTCTTTTGGAACACTTTATTTAAGAAAATCAGGAGCTTTTGTGGAAGGTAGAATTTTTTTTGGATAGTGTGATAACTATTCATGAAGTTGTTCATTCGGTGGAAGTTTCAAAAAGGGCTGCCATGATGCTTAAAATTGATATGAATAAAGCTTATGATAGAGTATCTTGGATATTTCTTAAAATAATTCTTGGGAAGTTGGGTTTCCATACTCATTTTATTGACCTGATAATGGAATGCATCTCTACTCTGAAATACTCAATTCTAGTTAATGGGAAATATGAAGGTTTTTTCTCGTCTAGTAGAGGATTGAGGCAAGGTGATCCACTCTCTCCTTTTCTTTATATCATTGTGGCTTGAGACTTTGGGAAGAATTTTTGCTGACTATAAATTGAAAAATAAATTACATGGGTTAGTTATTTCTAATGGTCTAGATCCTATAGCATTACAGCAATTTGTGGATGATACTTTCCTTCTAGGTAAGGTAACTCAAACAGAAGCTATGGGTTTTAAGGAGGTCTTCCAGATTTTGAGGAGGTTACAGGTCAACTCATTAATTTAAGGAAAAGCTTTGTTCTCTTTTTTAATGTGGATGTTGAAATTCAAAACAAAATTGTGGTAGTTTTGGAGTGTCCTATCTAGGTGTTTCCATGTTTCTATCTTGGAATGCCCTTGTTTAAGGGAAGGATGCAGTTGGAAAGTTGGAATCCCTAATTTTGAGGTTTCAAAAAAAGTTGGCAACTTGGAAAGGAACTTTTTATCTCAGGAAGGAAAACTTCAATTGCTTAGAGTTGCCTTCAGAGTATGGTGGTGTATCTAATGTCCCTGTTCAAAATTCGGCTAAAATTAGACAAATTATAACTCAGATTCAGTGAAGGTTTTTATGGTCGGGAATGGAATCTAAAGATAGACTTCCCTTGGTGGCTTGGGAAAATTCACCCTTCCAAAGTATGTTGGTGGGTTGGGTTTGAAAGATATTAAAAGTATGAACTTAGCCCTTATGGATAAAATTGGTTGGTGTTTGGAGCATGAAGATGGCTTATGGGTTAGAATTCTAAAAGCCAAGTATTTATATTTTGATCAAGCCTCTTTTGTTTCTAATGTTTCTCTTCCGGATGGGTCCTTTTTTTGGAATGGTTTGGGTAAATGCAGGGATATTTTGTTGAAAGGTAGTAAATGGTTAATTGTAAATGGTACTAAAATTAGGTTTTGGGAAGATTGGTGGTTACTTGAGGCTCCTTTAGTCAATCATGTGCTTTGGAGAGAGATGGAGGCTCACTTTCGGGTTGGGTCATGTGGGAAATTGGATTAGAGATTATTGGGAGAGATCTGATTGGGGTTGGGTTTGGAAACATTTGGAGTGGGAAGGTGAGAATAGAGATTATCAGGAAAGTATTAGAATTTTAAATACTAATTTGATTTGGTTACATATACCTTTTTTGTTTAGAAATAGGATGGGATGGTTTGGTATTTGACAAAGGATGGTATATATTCAATTCAAACAGGGTATGGAATAGAAAGAGAATTTCCTCCTTCTCAACCATTTTGGAAAAATCAATGGGATAAGAATCTTATTCCTAAGGTGAATTTGTTTTTGTGGCATGTTATTCAGAATAAAATTTTAACCATTGATAACTTACAGAGGAAAGGTATGATGATCCCTAACAGGTGTGTTTTGTGCAAAAATAATAGTGAATCGGTTCAACACTTATTTCTTCACTGTCTATTTTTCCTATAGGGTTATGTCTCATGTTATGAAAGTCTTTCAGACTTTTTGGATCTTTCTAGAGACTTTTTTGATCTGGTATGAGCAATGGACAAGTCCTTTTGTTTCTCTAAATCTCTCAAAAGCTTGGATTTTTGTGGTGCCTCATTTTTTATGGGGAATTTGGCTTGAAAGGAATAGTTGAATTTTTAGGGATAAACAAAAAATCTCTTTGAGGGTGGGGAGTGGTATATTAGGAGCTTTGAGAAACAATCTCTCTATTGTGAAGATTAAAGAGAAAAGTGGTTTTCCTAATCATGAGCAGGAGATTATTCAAGGTTTAGGAATTATTGTAAAGAAAGCTTCTTTAGTGAAGGAGATGGGTAGAAGAAGTGCTAAATGGGCTGTTCCTACTGAAGGATGGATGAAATTAAATTTTGATGGAGCTGCTAAAGGGAGTACTGGGTTAGCGGCAATTGGGGGTATTATTAGGAATGATGTGGGTGATCTGGTTTTAGCTTATGTTGAACCTATTGGAAGTAAGTCAAATAACTATGTTGAAGCTTATGCCCTTTTAATAGGGTTACAATGGGATATCTCTATGCAAATTAAGAAAATTCAGGTGGAGGGGGATTCTTTATACATTATAAATGTGATGAAGGGCCTAGCTAAACATCATATAAATATAGACTCTATTATAAGGGATGCAAAGTCCATGGTTATAAATTTTGATGTTATTCTTTTTAAACATGTGTTTTGGGAAGCTAACATGTGTGTGGACACGTTGGCTAATTTTGGTGGTCAGATTCATAATGGAAGGTGGTGGTGGGATGAGGTGGAGCTGCCCTAAGGTCCAAAGGAAGTAATTTATGCTAAAATGCAGTTTCAAGGGTGAGAACATGATTTGTGACATCTAGGAAATTAATTCACCTTGGGAGAAGTTTTTCGTAAAAACATTATCTTGTATGCGTTGGATTAGAGTCATTATTTAAAGGTTTTGTTCAAGTTGTTTCGTAGAATGTTTCAAGTCTAGTTTAGTAGTCAGATTGAGATGGGTGGGAGCTAGGGTT
This sequence comes from Taxus wallichiana var. yunnanensis, assembly GCA_018340775.1. NCBI lineage: Eukaryota > Viridiplantae > Streptophyta > Pinopsida > Cupressales > Taxaceae > Taxus > Taxus wallichiana. The sequence continues at coordinate 125,447,424 of CM031237.1, forward strand.
AGGGTGGAGCCTTCCTCATCGACTATTTTGGAAAGGGACTCATTTATTTGGGATATTTTCAAAGAGGGGGGTATTTCTTATTTTATTCGTAATCGAGGGCTTGATGATATTATTTGAGGGATTTTGCTTTGGCATGGGATAATGGTTTGGTTTCTATGAGGGGTGTGAGTTTTTTGTCTTTAAGGAGCTTATTGGTAGTGTGACCAAGATGGACTATGGGGGAAGTAAATTTTTCAAAGATAGGTCTCGACTTCAAGAAGAAGTGCATGTTTTTCTGGAAAGTGATGAAAAGATTTGTTTCATGGAGGATGGTATTTCTTAGAAATATCTTCTCGTGGAGGTGGGTGGAAGTCTGTTTTTACATCATGAAGTATATAACCTTGGATGGGAGGTATAGGAAGTTGCATTCGCAACACTTAATGCTCTTGAATCATTTTTGAAGAAATAAAAGGATGAGTATCCCCTTTTATTTGTTTAATTCGTTGAGTTTGTCGGTTAAAAATTACAAAGAGGAGAAAATAGAGCTCCTTCTACATCAAGGGTTTATTTTGTTGTTGGTTAAATCGGGTAAACTGATTTTGCATCCTAGGGGCTGGTACCCATTTGGGGAATGATTGGGAAGACCATATTTCTCTTGTTGATCGAACTAGGCTTCTGAAAATGAAGGAGAGAGCGGCTAAGGAGTTGGATGCGGTGTGATTGCCTTACAAAACCTTGTTGGGGGTGATGAGGATGAACAGGGGAAAAAAACTTTTTTTTTTTTCCTTTCAATAAGATGGAATATTTTGAGGACACGGTTAGTTAGGTCAAATCCCATAACCGGAATTTGTTGCGGGTCTCGTAGAGGATGAATGTCGAGGTAAACATTTTAGAGAATAGGGTTGAGACCCTCCAGGGTATGGTGGTGGGGGATAAAGGTAAAAAGAGGTAGATGGTTATGGTTCTTCGATGAGGATTATTTTCATGTGGGTGGTGCTGGTCCTAGATCGTGCACTAGGGCCAGGGGTTTTTAAGGCGTGTTTGCTGATTTTCTGCTGACTAGTTTATTTTGCTGTTGCGTTTTTTGTTCTCATTAGGATTTTTATGGGTCAATGTTTTGTTGATTCTTTCGTTCGCTCATTGATTTTTGGATAATTTTTTTATTTCTTATGGATCTTTATTGTAATATCTCTTTGTATTGGGCCCTTGGAGCATTTTTTTCCAACTATTATCTATATAAAAAAGGTATACTTGTTTAAAAATCTAAGGTTGATGTTTAGAACTTTTTGGTCATTAGGTAAAGCAAGATATATATACATTAGTAAAATTTATTATTTGGATTTAAGAATTTAAACTAGGATATTTTTAGCTTAGCGGTTGCATTAGGATATACTAACACATAAAATTTGGAGCCTAGTGGTGTTTTACAGTCATTAGGATTTAAAAATTTCAATTAAGATATTATGAGATTAGCAAAAACTATTTTAGGTGATGACATAATATTTATGGAAAGGATTTAAAAAATTAATGAAATATATTTTGAGCTTAGCGACCACTAGGTTATCCCAAGACATAATATTAGGAGCTTACGATCGATTGGATTAAAAAAATTAAATCAACATATTTTGAGCTACGTGGATGTTAGGTACTTCCACAATATAATATTTTAATCTTAGTGGTTACTATAATTTATTAAGTTATTGAATTCTATTTTTACCTTAGCGTCCGCTAGCTTATGACACAACATAATATTTGGATCTTAGTGGTCTCTAGGTTTCAACAAAAGAAAGTAAGATATTATAATCTTAGTGGCGGTAGGTTACACCAAAACATAATATTAGGATCTTAGTGGTCACTGGGATTTAAAAAATTAAATCAACATAGTTTGAGCTTAGCGGCCGTTAGGTATTTAAACAATATAATATTTCGAGCTAAAGAGTCACTAGCATTTAACAAACTAAAGAAAGACATATTGAGTTTAGTGTCTGCTAGGTTATGTTTCAACATAACCTAACAAATGATATTGTAATCTTCAAAGTTGCAAACAAGATATGTATATATTAGTTGAATTTATCGTATGATTTTAAGATTTTAAATTAAGATATTTCGAGCTTAGCACCCGCTAGGTTATGCCACCACACAATCTTTGGATCCTATCAGTGGTTAGGATTTAATAAATTAAATTAAGATATTTTGAGCTTAGTGACCACTAGGTTATGCCACAACATATTATTTGGAGATTGCATTCGCTATGGTTTAATAATTTCAATTATGATATTTTACAACATTTAACAAATTAGAGGAATATATTTTGAACTTAGCTACCACTAGGTTAAACACCCACATAATATTTGGAGCTTATGTTTGATAGGATTAAACAAATTAAATTAACATATTTTGTGCTAAGCAGATGCTAGGTACATCCACAATGTAATATTTTGAGCTTAGTGGTCGCTATCATTTATCAAGTTACTGAATGATATTTTGAACTTAGCATCCGCTAGTTTATGACACAACATAATATTTGGATCTTATCGGTCTCTAGGTTTCAACAAAAGAAAGTAAGATATTATACGCTTTGTGGCCGGTAGGTTACACCAAAACATAGTATTTGGATCTTAGTGGTCACTGGGATGATAAAATTTTGAATCAACATAGTTTGATCTTAGTGGGCGCTAGGTACTTAAAAATATTACATTTCATGCTAAAAAGTCACTATCATTTAACAAACAAAAGAAAGACATTTTGAGTTCAATGTCCTCTAGGTTATGCTTAAACATAGCCTAACAAATGTATTGTAATATTAGAAGTTGCTAGGTTTTAACAAATTAAAGTAAGTTATTTTGAGCTTTGCGACCTTGAAGTTAATCAATGACGATAAATTTGGAGATATTTATAGAAATCAAGACCAATATAAATTAGTTGAATTTTTTGTATGATTTTAAGTTTTGGAACTAATATATTTCGAGCTTAGTGCCTGCTAGGTTATACCACCACATAATATTTGGAGACTACCGGTGGTAGGGATTTAATAAATTAAATTAACATATGTTGAGCTTAGTGGATGCTAACTTATGACACAACATATTATTTGGAGATTGTATTCGCTAGGGTTCAATAATTCATAATTATGATATTTTATAGTAGTTAACAAATTAGAGGAATATATTTTGAACTTAGTTGGCGCTAGTTTAAACAACAAAATAATATTTGGATCTTATGGTCGATAGGATTAAACAAATTAAATTAACATATTTTGAACTAATAAGAGGCTAGGTACTTCCACAATATATTATTTTGAGATTAGTGGTCGCATTATCATTTAACAAGTTACTGAATGATATTTTAATCTTAGCATCCGCTAGGTTATGACACAACATAATATTTGGAGTTTAGAGGTCAATTGGTGTAAAAAAAAGAAACATGATATTATTATCTTAGCTACCGGTGGGTTATGAAAAAACATAATATTTGGATCTTTAGTGGTCACTAGATTTAACAAATTTTGGATCTTTAGTGGTCACTAGGATTTAACAAATTTGAATCAACATAGTTTTATCTTAATACCCATTAGGTAATTTCCAATATAATATTTCAAGCTAAAAATTCAATAGAATTTAACAAACAAAGAAATATATTTTGAGCTTAGAAATTTCTAGGTTATGCCACAACATGTTATTTGGAGATTGCATTCACTAGGGTTTAATAATTCATAATTACGATATTTTACAACATTTAACAAATTAGAGGAAGATATTTTTAACTTAGCTGGCACTAGGTTAAACAATGACATAATATTTTTATCTTGTAGTCATTAGGATTTAACAAATTAAATTAATAAATTATGAGCTATGCGGTCGATAGCTACTCCCACAATATAATATTTCGAGCTTAGTTTTCACTAGCACCTAACTAGTTAGAGAATTATATTTTGATCTTATCCAATGGTACATTATGCCACAACATAAATTTTTGGAGCTTAGTGGTTGCTACGTTTTATCAAAATAAAGTAGGATATTGTGATCTGAGAATCCACTAGGTTATACCAAGACATAATATTTGGATCATAGCGATCTTAAGGATGTAAGAAAACAAATTAAGATATTAGAGCTTAGTTGTGGCTACGATATGCCAAAACATAATATTTTTTGGAATTAGGGTAAAAGTGAGGGTTTTGAAATGACCCGCATCCTTGTACAAAAATCCTTCACAGCCATATATTACAATGAAACAAAAAGAGAACAATCTTGTATGCAGAAAAAGTAAAAAACCCAAAAAGGTCCAAACTGAAAAAATCCAAATTAAATTTTATGGATATTATTGAGAGTAGTTGATTCATTCTTAGGAGAAATAGTAGGGCTTCCTTCAACCAACACATCTACTAACTTAATGTGTTCTAGGAAGTCTTCATTGATTTTCATCTAGGTCATGTCTCAGTGTGAATTTTCCATTCTTTGATAGCAGATATTGAGTGTAACATAATCTTCAATGGAATTGTGTTGGTTGGGTGAGATATTCTCCAAATGCTCATTTTGCTCAAGCTACATCGAGGAGCCCATTTTCTCTCACAAAGGAGAATCATGGTAAATTAAGGAGAGATCCGGAACTCATCAGAATTTTGAGTCAATTCTAACTATAATGGAAATAGGAGGGGGATAGTTGTAAATGCTTCGTGATAAGGTGATTTGAATCATTTGTATCCATTACAATGTCCAGAGAGATGGGATGAGAATACAGAGAAGTGTCGACATGAGGAGGAGAGAGGATGTAGATGTCAAGTTTGAAATTGGTTGAGAGACAATGAGAGGGTTCTCTCGAGGGTTCCGAAGGGTTAAGATTCACTAGAGAAGATGAGGGAGAGACATGAGAGAAATAATGGGGATACCATTAGAAAATATGGATAATTATCATGATGTCTAAATTAGAGTGGGAAGGGATATGAAGGCGGAGGTGATGGTGACGGAAAGATCCAACATAAGCAAACTAGGATAGAGGGATCTAGTTGCGGAGGAGAATGAGGTATACAATGCTACTTGCCTATCTTAGAGGGAAACCGTGAGATTTTTTTGGAAGTTGTCTTAAAAAGAGAAATTACAAAATGCCTTGGTTAAGGAAAGGAACTTCCTCTTCTCTAGCAATTTTAAGGGACTTCTCAACCTGATTGAAATAGAAAATCCATAAATTTTACCCTACCATAGTTCCAAATATGCATAAGAAGACAAAGTTGAGGTCTATAGATAAATTTATAGCATCTCTCCAGGTGAAGTACCTCATCAATTTCTCAACAACCCTATCCCAAGGTTTCAAAGCAATTTCGTTCATATCCCGATTGATACTTTATCAAATTTTCACTAGGACATAGGAACTCATCCATCTCATCCCAAAACGAGTGTTTAAAATAAATGTCTCCTCTCGCAGGAGCCCCGTCACAACCCTAATGGAATCTTTCGAAATAAGAAATTTCATCCGCCCACTTTGACTCTTCCTTTCTTCCAAGTTTCTAGGACACTGTTGGTCACTCGAATAAAGTGACCAGAAAGTCTTTCCATAAATGATGTAACACCACCATCATGAAAAATATTCCATACTTAGGTTGGCCTTAACCTCTTCATAGGAATAAGGCTCAATTCATTTGATAGTTTCACCCATAGAGAATAGGAGATTATGACAATTATTGTCAAAGGACCGATATAGACGATGCTTAAATAGAGATGTCGAGCACCTTCATTCCAATCTTCCACATGTGTCTCCAATATTTGTCTTGAATAGTAATATTATCTCACCTGTGTATAGTTATTATTTGATCTTTTCCATCACATGAATGAAATCTATCAATGTTCTATATGCCCATAAAATCTGCACATGTCGTATCCTCTTCTTCTGTTGCCAAAAGAGGTTATGCCTCAACATAACCTAAATTTTTTATTGTAATCTTAGTTAATCAATGACATTAACTTTGGAGATCTTGTATAGAAATCAAGATCTGTATAAATTAGTTGAATTTATTGTATGATTTTAAGATTTTAAATTAATATATTTTGATCTTAGCATCCGCTAGCTTATGCCACACCATAGTAATTAGATATTAGCAATCTATAGGATTTAACAAAATAAAGTAAGATATTGTCATCATAGAGTCTGTTAGGTTATGCCACAACAACATATTTGGATTTACAACTACTATATGCATGTTTTTTGGAAAAGGGTAAATATGGGGGTTTTGAAAGGACCACATCCTCTTACAAAAAGGCCCTTAAGGTAGAATATGACATTAAATAATAAAAGAGAGAAATCTTATTGGTAGTAAAAGAAAAAAATCCATAAAGGGACGACCCAAACAGAGAAAATTTACATTTAGTGAATATTTTTAGGATAATTGTTTCTTCCATAGTAGTAGTGGTGGTGCTTCTATTAAAGATAATAAGAAACATCTTAGAGTTTCCTTGTTCCTCAAAATCTCCTTCCATAAATCTATATTTGTTCCTTTATTCTCCAAAATCTGTTTGGTTATCCTACTCTTGCATTACCATATTTTTTCACAAATATCTCACTGTAATCCAACACCAAACATATTGAGTGGAAACTCATTATTAACATGAATATCTTCTAAAATATTTTCATTGACAACGTAAATGATGTCGTAGACATTGAATTTTACTAAGTGTGTGCAATGATAACTACTTGTGGATACAAATAAGGACAACAAAATAATATCAACTTTATCAACTTATTCTACTCATCGATTCCTGTGTACCACTATGACCATAAATCAATTCCAATATTCAATTTTTATTGTGCATATTGATCCACCATCCATACCACCAGGATTATTTTTCAAAACACAACAAAAAAGTTCTTGGCAGGTGTTATGGGTTTGTAAAAAGTATGCAAATCTTCCTCTCATGTTATTATAGATTAATCTGCATCATTTATCTATCAACATGAGCTCCATTCCTTCCTCTTTCACTACTCTTCCAACTGTTAAATATATTACAAAATTATTTATTTGATAAAAAAACTACATTCTATACCACAGTAATCCCTAAAATTTCAAAATAATGCATTTGCGATCTAAAAAAATATTGCATAACAAACTTGCTTCAGTTTAATTATCTAAAAAATCCATAAATGAATAAAAACCCTAATTATCTATGGAAAATTTATATTAAAAAAATTTCATAACATTGGAAGGACTTGATGGTGAGAATGCATACCAATTTTTGGCACGGAGAAAAAATTAAAAAGTTTCTAGATATTGTGCACATAATTTTTGATGCTTTCCCTGCTCAAATTTTTTAATTGATAAACATAGTGTCACAATTATGCATTGACGAAGAGAATAGAAAGGAAAATGTTTAAAACATAGACTCAAAAAATGTCTATTTATAGTGCTTTGCAATAGAAAAATCCAACCGCCACTTTCTTTGGTACACGAATTTAAGAAGGCACGCGCGTGACTTTACATTGCTTTAGATTAAATGGCTAATTAATGGATGAAAAAATTTAAATACTCCAAATGGTACACATATTTCCAATGGTGCATGTACTTTCAAATGGTGCATGTACATTCAAATGGTGCATTTTACATTGTTCGATTTAATGGCTAATTAATGTTAAGTCAACTGCAACATTAATTATCACTTTTCCTTACAAAATGGTTCTCGTTAATACTGTATTTAGTGGAGGTTGAAGGTTTGAATGTTAGAAATATTATATGTATTTATTTATAAATATATATTATAAAGGAATAATCTACAAAAAAAAATGGAGCAAGTTGATATAACTAACATGGCTAGACATGATTTCATATTGTATAGATTATAAGACAACAAATCAGAAAACAATATCTTATTAGAATTTATTTATTGACACATCTATTTGTTACATTTAGGTTCTCCAAGGTTGTTCATACTACACATGGACATGAATCTCGAAAGCACAAATATGTTATAGGGATCACAAACAAAACTTCTGATGGGAATTTTTTGTGATATTAGGTGAGGTGATTTCATGAAACATTGTTTGACTGGAATGAGACTGGGATGGTGTTGTGTCGGAAAAAATGCATCCCCATGAGTCCTCTCTATCCTGGGGTCTGCGTTTCTCAATGTATGAGCCGATTTTTAAAGTAAAAATTACCATTTCTTCCTTTAATAGCCCAAAATATTTTCATATTAATTAATTCCACTCAAAACCCTTAAAACAAATAAAAGTGTGCCCGATTTTTTTTTAAATGGGAAAAATTGGCTTTTTGGCTTTTTTTTCCTTTTCCACTTACCCAAGAGGAATGTTTTCATCAAGGATAAATTAATCCACTTCTAATAATAGTAGTAGTATACTCTTATGTTGGTGCCTACTACTCTAATTATAAAAGGTTCCATAAGAAAATTAGTTGAATCAAACTCGTGTTGATATAATTTTTAATACATTTGGTGGCTATCATCGTGTGTAGTTCATGTTGTCACCAAATCACTGCACCCACCGAATGTCTTGAAAGTGAATCACGAAATTTGGTGTGATTGTGACACATGGGATCACCTCTAAAGCTATGGGACTTGGGATCGAGGTGAACCTTCGGAGAGAAGGCCAAATTCCTCTTCCTAAACTAAACACAACACTACCTCTAATGCAGAAAACATTGTTAAATGATCCTAGGCTAAAATTTCATGGGATTAGGGAGAGAGATTGCAAGTAAATAAAACCTAAACTAGAAGTGGTGATGCACCAAAGAAAAGGGGTGTTCAACTTTGGTAGGGTTAGTGTGGGTAGGATGCTTGCATCATTAGCCACCTTCACCTATTGTAACTTGAAAGGGTATAGAATACCACCGACTAGAAACACACGTTCCTTCGTTAAACTCAAACATACACAAGAGAAAGATAAGATTTGGTTTGATACACAAATAATTTATCGAAGGATAAACACCAAACACATTAAGAATCTACTTCATTTGATAATAATAGTGCAAATTTTAATCAATGAAGGAAAAGATATTCTCACAACTGATGAAAGATAATTACACTATTTTCTTCACAACATGAAATAGATAATCTGAAGTAAAGGTAAAATAATCAATAATGCCAAGGAATCACATTCACAAAGCATGTAATGAATAATTACTCAACACAATAACTCAGACTTTCAATGGTAAGATATAACTCTGAATAAAATTAGAAGGTTTCACAAATCTTGAAAGTACTCTCCCAATATTGGAGAGCAACTTCACTAAAAATGTATATCTATGAACTCCACAAATTCATCTATTTATAATTTCTTTTGGTTGATCAATTACAGTTGGGCCCTTAACTAACATTTAACTAAAAATAGAAATGTTATTAAATTAAGGGAACAAGCTCCCATGAAAATAGAAAATTTGTTGCAAGGGTTTGACTGAGTCAACCCGAAACTTTGATTGATCTAAATCTTGGATCCACCCTTCCATGCATGCTCAACCTTTCTTTGGTTCGCAACATCCTCCCCTTGTTAGGTTCCTTTTGGATTTCTTCCCACTTACCAACCGGTGTTTGTATTCGATGAAATGCTTAATTATCCCCTGACCTCTTCATCTTCGGGACCACATGCGTAGTGACTTACTACATCTGTTGTCTTGATCTCCCTCATAATCCTACCTAGGACTCTTTCCATCTTTCTCAGACTTTCTACATTTCCTATGAAATTATAGCATAAAACCATTCGCATAATAGAATCATAGCTGAAAGGCCTTGTGACTTCATCATCGTGCTTCACCAAGTCTTTGAAATTTTCTTTAATTCCTTCTTCAGGAAGAGCATTGATATTTTCATTCAAGAACATACAATGAGAAATATCAAATTCTTCTGATATATCGTTCAAGGAATCTGTGATTTCCAATCATTTATCCTCTAACGTTTTAATCAAATCCTTTAGTATCTGATACCTGAATTCCATAGCTTTCTGATACTCAAATAACTTGGAGGCATCATCGATCACCTCTTCTTGAAGGAGAAAGTTAGAATCCACTGCTCTGATCTCACTCCATGTTGCCAGATTCAAATTTAGATTATTATTTTCTTCAAAAAGGCCTCATCCATTTTGAAAATAGTAACCTTCCCATCTTGCAGATCATTATAAATTTCAATAGCCTCCTTGATCAAATGATTAGCTTCCTGTAATATCCATTCTATCCATTGATTTATTTATATCCTTTTCTAGCCTAGATTTTTGAGCTCATAATAAGAAAAATCATCAATGGTAGCTGAAACTATCATGGTCATAGTAGATGAGGTTTTAGTAGATGGAGTGGGATTTGTTACTTTTTGTAGAAATGTTGTGAGTTGCTCGACCTTGGCCTTGAGTTCATCCTTTGTGGCCTTATCTTTGTCATATTTTTCCATCAGATCCCCAAGAGAAGTATGTACATCCTGTTTAGCTCCCTCATGAGTATCCTTTCCTAATGAAAACCTGGAGATATGATAGTCCGTAGTTGTGATTGTTTCTTTAGTCTTCCCTTAAATATAAGTGGAGACCTCTATCACCCATTCTCTGGATGGATTTATTGTCATATTTGACATGGTCCTTTGTCTCTTAGCTTGTCTCTTAGAAGTTTGTTCCAAAATGCTGAGATCTATAACATCTCCCAGACACACCTTATTTTTTTACTTAGGATTCTTCCTGAATAACCACTCTGGAATAGCTGATACTGATGAAGAAAAAGTAGTAGATACAATACCGATACATGAGTCAAGGCAAGGGTACTGGAAACATTGATTGGTGTTTGGATAGAAGTGGTGGTAATGGAAGGAGTGGATGTAAGTACAGTAGTAGGAGTTGACACAATGATATTAGAGGATGGAACAAAAGGAAACAAAAGTGTTAAAGGAAGTCAAGAATAAATGGGTGACATATTTTCTCTGCTGAAAAAACTAGAAGGGATATTATTCCAGCTAAAAAACTAGAAGGGATGAGAACACTTGGGCCATGGATGGATAGTCTTGGGATGGGAAGAGTGAAATGATAGCAGAAGTGGGAGGAACTGATATAGGAAGGGACAATGGAAGAGAAGAAGGATTAAAGGCTTGATGGGCCTTTGGGGTATATCGGGATAATCATGACTATTGTAATCACTTCTACAACATAGTTGTTGTTAGAGGAATAGGTTGTCTTAGAAATGGGGTCTGATGGGAAGAGATGAGCCACCAACAACAAATGAAATTTTATTTTGGAACTATAGAATGACTATAGAAGGTGAATTATTATTCTTGAATAAATTTTTCCCTGGTGTGTGGTTATTATTTGGTATCAAAGGTATATGTTTTAATTGTGAAGGGACTTATGATTGGATAATGAGGATTTTATTTTTGCATAGCAAAGTTAATCTAGAATATTGCTGTCAACTCCTTTGGGTGAGATTCCAAAAGTTTCTAATAGATTTTATATTTGTTTGGATTTCATTGAATTGGTTGTAGGTTCATTGAAATTTCAAGAATTTAGGCATCCAATCCCTCTGTTGATAATGTTTCTTTTTCTATATAAGGTGTTTATAAAAATTTTCTACATACCAATAAATCCATGGTAAGTGGTTGACCTCGTTGGGAACTCATCTCGCATCCATCATTACTTTTTGCCTCATCTAAAACCTCATCATTTCTCGCTCTATCCTGACAGTGTCCTCTACATTAAGAAGCAACATCAAATTGGCTATACCATATTGCCAAATAATCTTCCTACATATCAACCTCTCATGTAAAAATGCTTCTTTGTTTCCGGATGATGTATTCAATCGAAATGGTGACCTCAACATATCCTCTAATATGGAGGCTCATATAGTATCTTGGTATGTGAGCTTATTGTAATATGCATGATTCCTTAATGTTTGGAATTTTAAGTCCACTATAAAATTTATTGTGTAGAGTATTTAAAAAGGAATTTTCCTATTACTTTTTTTAAATATGTTGTTTTATAATCAAACTTTAGTGTCTAAACCCAATAGTTGTCAAGCTGGTCCGTGGATGAAAAGTTAGGGCTTTATAGGTTACCTCATGAAAATACAAAAGTGTTATTTATGCATCAACATTTTTAGGCTTCTTGAATATTCTTAAAATAATTTTTTTGCCTCAACGGACGAAAGTGTACCTTTTCCGAGACAAAATAAAGTATAATGGAAATGCATTCAAAGACATATTGATGATGCTTGTTTTGGATTCGATGATAATCCAATAACTACCAAACCAACTCCAATAGAATCCATTTATCTGTAGGACACCTTGGAAATTTTTTGGGGCACCTATGAAACCAAAAATCAAATATAGGTGAATGTAGAGAATCGCCATACTTGGAAAGGTAGATTTCTCCCCACTCCCATGTAAAGCAAGCACTTCCTTAAAAGCTTTCGATTTCATAAAATCCTCACATTGTGGGGGAATTATACAATTCCTTGTCAAAACGGTAGAGGATGACTACAAAGAAGGCGTCATTTATCCTTAAAAAATGTTTTCTTCCCTCATTTAGGGTGAGATGGGGATAGAAGTCATAAATTTGGTAAGTGGTATAGTAATGCCTTTGGTATTGGGAGGACCACACGAAAAAAATTTTTATGGCAAAACAACATAGACTAGAAAATATTTCATGTAGAAGGTCATTCGTGGTTGACACCCACTCAACTAATAGAGGAGCGTGTGGAGATAGAGCTACTGATATGCTCTCCCCACTTTATAAGTTTATTTTGTTCAGAAATTTTTATAGTGGAAATTTATAAAAACATCCACTTTCGAAATTCCTTCATGTAAATATGTTTGATGGAAGACTAAATCGAAACTATAACTTAAAAGTACAATGATATCATTTAGCATAGTCTAAGACACTGCAATTTGAATGAATCAACGTTATGATTTTTTCATTTTAGTTTTATAAAAAAAAAATACTTTGGTGAATATTTTCTTCTTGATTTTTCATACATTTAGTTTTATATGTTCATTAAGGATTTACTTTGGTGTCTTGTCTAAGAAATTGAATTCAGCCCTATACAAAATGTCTTTGGTAACTTAGTCATGCTCTTTTCCAAGTAATTCTTCATCATGACTTTCGTGCATGACTCCACATCCTTGTCCCAATGCTCTACTACTATTTTAGTGAAATGGTAGCATAATATTCAATATCATGCTTCTTTAAGTAGATCTTCAAATAATTATGGATCCAAGAGAATTACCACTTTGTCATCGACATCCTTGACCAACATGGACTCTGAGCAAAGAATCAAAAGGTGAGTAACTTTTGATTGGGAACTTAGTTTTGATAAAATGTGGGTGGCTAGAACAAACTAGGATTGGATGAGACAATGCATCAAGTGGGAAAACTAAAGAGTAAGATGAGCCCAAAGCTTCTAAGGCATAGATGGCTTTAGATGCTTGCATCCATGAAGGCTTCTTGTTAGAAGCCTTTAATTTTGTCCTTAAGAAATTTGAAAATCAATTTGACCTAAGTCAATGTCTCCTATATTTCCTAGGTCGAGAGACAAGTATTTGAATGATTCTTACTTACAGATTGAGAAGAAACTCCAAGAAACGAATACTATGAACATATTATTATTTTTCCATTTGAAGTGGAACAACATCTTTACAATATAATGAAATTGCTTCCATCCACATGTATACTGATTCCAAAAATAGAAAATGTTTCTTCGATTGATCACAACAAGAAGAGATGGAAAGACATCAAGTTCGAATTTTCAAAGCCGAAGTTAGAGAAATTACAAGAAAATAAAATCCTCAATGAAGAAAAACCTCGAAAGAGAAAACTCTAAAGTCCTCCAAATGAAAGCTCCAAAAGAAATCTCTGACACAATCGAAGTTATGAAAGACAACACAAAAGTCAAGCCAAAGTGTAATTTCTCTGAAATTCTAAACTCGGGAAAATTCTGAAAAGAAATTCTCCGATAATTTTCCCAACCCCCTGAAAAATTTATCCAAAAACTTTCTCCAAAAATGAAATTCTCCAAGTTCTCAATCTGGAAAATTTGAATTCTTTTCATGCAAGAAAACAGAAAATCTTTCCCAAAAAAGAAATTAAGAAAAGGAAATCTCCAAAGGAATGTCTAAAAGGATGAACAAAATAAATTGATTCTCCAAGGAATTATCCAAATACAAGAATGTAAAACGACCTTGAATCAAGAACAACACTAACTCCCAAACCATGAAAAATAATAAGTATGGAGAATCCACCAAAAAGTATGAAAACTTGAGAGAAACTTTCAAAAAAATATGAAAAGATAAAATGTGACTCTTTCCCCAACTCTCCAAAAACAAGTGGAAGAAAAATCAAAATGCAAAGCATGGTGAACAAATAGGTCTTCAAATCATTTTGAAAAAGGCATCATTTTGAAAAAAGAGGAAAATAAACGAGAAGGAGATAAAAATAAAAGACCTTAAACCAAAAAGGAATTAAAAAAACCATCATACCTTGAAAATGACGTCAAAAAACATGCAGCTCCAAAAACAAAGAGAAAATGAAATGTTTCCCAAGTAAACTTTGGTAAAAAATGACAAAAGAAAAATTGAGTTTAAATAGAAATCTTGATATTAATGGTGAAAAATTTGATCCGTATGGGGTTGGTGAAGAATTAATTGCTCGAAAAAACTCTCAACACATCAATAATTAATTTCAAAGAAAATCTTATTTAAAATTATCTTTCACATTCTCTCTAAATAAAAGAATGGACACATCACATAAAACCCAAACAATAAAACCGAAAATTGAAAATTTGGAAATTTGGAAATTCAGACTTCAAGATTTTGGATCCAAAATCACCAATTCTACCAAAATGAAAACATGAACCCTCGAAATCTCAAAATTCAAAATTTTTGTATTTTCGAGATTTCAAACTTCGGAATGAACCTCATCAGATTTTTGAAAACTTAATTCCAAGTCCAAGCAGTTAAAATCTAAAAGATAAAATCTCCAAAGTTCAAAGTCTAAAAATTTTAGACCTCGGGACTTGGAGGAATCCATTGTACAAGGGATTTCTCAAAAAAATTTATCACTACTTTTGACATATTCTTCGAAGGTGGATTAAATTGCTAACAAATTTTTGTGACCTCTAGGGAATGCTTGCGGGGTTACCTGCATTTTAAGATTTCATATTTGGGAAAGTAGTAGCCTTAAATAAAACATTGGGAAAAGGCATCCTAATCCAAAAAAAAACAAAAACAAAAAAACCTTGGAAAAAAATGAAAACACACATATGCAAATGTGAATGTGAAAAACACTTGGAGGAAAAGATAAAACACACTTCCTTGAAAGGTTGAACAATACAATCTAAAGAAATATTTGAGATGTATCCCATTCAAATGAATGGGAAATTCTTCTCCATTGAGTCTGGATAGATAAAAGGAGTTTTCCTCTTTGCAAATTGTAATAATATAGGGCCCACTCTAGAGGAGTTAGAAAAAGCGGACAATGTGAAGCATCAAACTTGGCATGCCTACCTAGTTTAGCTCGGTCTTTCATCCCACTTAAGAACAAAATATCCTTCTTGAATGATCTATCAGAATCTTTCTTGTCGAAGGATTTTTTAACCTGATTCTGATGTTGTGTGAGTGTATGCATAGTTGTGTTCTAAATTTCCTCCAACTCCATGAGTTCAAAAATCTCATTGTTAAAGCATCATCCTCCATAACCTCAAGCCGATAGGCCAAGTCCAAGGAAGGTATTTCCAAGGAAAGTGGGAGTTTTGCTTCTCATCCATATACCAGCATGAAAGGTGAAACCCCAATGGCCTTTTTAGGTGTTATCCGATCTGCCCATAGAGCGACCTTAAGCTGTGTATGTCAAGTCCTTTTGTTGGCCTCCATTGTGTACTTGATGATCCTTATCAGTAAACTTGTGAGGTGAGATAAAAAAATTCTTATTGCTGGATTCGCCAACCCATTTCCCGTGGATAGTAATTAGATGAATTCTTGAGATAGATCTCATTCTTGACGTCCCATTCACTTATTTTTATCCCAAGAAACACCATTGCATTATCAGAGATAACAATAAATGGAACACCAAACATTGTCATGATATTCTCCAAGAATTCAAGGACAACAAGTTTTTTCATCGCTCTCCTTCAAGGCCACTACTTCATCCCACCGGTGAAATAATCTATCGTAATAAGGACCCATTTATGTCCTTCACATGATGGAGGATTGATCATAGGAATACAATCTAACCCCTTGAACAAAGGGTTGATCTACCGAAAGTGGTGCAATGGAAGAGCTGTCAACCAAGCCCTATTTACCTAAAAAATAACACATTCTTTACATTTCCTTACCAAAAGATGGGCATATTTGAACAAGTCCAGCCAAGAGTAACCAACCCACAATCCTGGTAATGGTTTTTCATGCCGAGTAATGACCTCTTGACATGCCATTGTGGAATTCCTCAAATATATTATTCACTTGCTCTCTCAAGGTATGATGCAAGCGTAGGAGAACACCATTCAAATCCTTCTGGAAAAGAACACTATCTACCACAACATATGGAATATACTAAAGATGGAAATTAAGTTATTTGGAACTTATCCATATTTGGAGGATATACCCCTAAGAGGAGAAAATTCTCCATCTTATTTAACCAATCAATCGATCATTTCCTTCATCAACATTGAGGAGCACATCATCTTCCACATCCTTAGTTTCCATGTGTAGCCAACTACTGGCATAACCCTTTGCCTCTGACAAGTTTAGTGACTTTAATGTGTAAATCATACTCCATTACTTTTGTGATCCACCCAACACATTTCTCATTCATTTATTTATTCAACAAAAATTCTTTAACGCCAAGGTGGGAAACCATCGAATGCTCCTTGTTGTTGGACAACATGTGCCTGAATTTTTTCAAAGCTCGAATGACTGCAAAGACCTATTTTTCGATGAAAGAATATTTGATCTCATATTCCTTGAGAGACTGACTAAATAAGGCAATTGGTTTCTCCATCAGATTGTCATTCTACTTAGTTAGGATTCTGGAAATACTCTTATGACCTACGTGGGAAAGCATAGAGAATGAAATCCTTGTCAAACCGGGGTTTACTAACATATGAGCTTGGGAAATAGAAGTTTTGATAGCATCAAATATTTCTCTTCCCTCTCTTTTCCATGAGAAAGGAATATTATTTTTAATCATGGTCATTAGTGGTGAAAGCTTGGCTAATGTTGACAAATTGAGAATGAATGAATCTTCAAACAAATTTTATAGTTCCTAGGAAACTTGAGGAGACCTTTTAGTGGACTCCGGGAGGGATAGAGAAAAAATTGATTGAATCTGGTTGGATCGATAGACAATCGCTTTGATGAAATGATATGCCCCAATAACTTGCCTTCTTGAACTGCAAAAATGCACTTATTAGGGTTTAGTGAGAGCCCAAATTCTCTACACCTTCAAAAAACTTTCCTTAGATGCACAATATGATCTTCAGCATGTTTGGAATAGATAGTTATATCATCGAGGTAAACGAAGATCATATCATTGATGATTCATTTAAATTCCATATCGATGGATCTCTAAAAAGTAGCCCCTGCATTGGACAACTCGAATGGCATCTTGTTATACGCATATGTGCCCCATTTAGTGGTGAAAGTCATTTTGAATTGATCTTATTCTTGGACTAGAATCTGAGTGTACCCTGAATATCCATCTAGCAGAGAAAACCTTTGAGCTCCTTCCACTTTCTAGAGGATTTTCTCCATCGACGAGGAAAAGAGGGTAATGATCCTTTAATGAGGCACGGTTCAAATCCTTGAAGTCTACGAAAAGCTGAATCTCTCCATTATTCTTCCTTACGGGCACTAGATTAGCTACCCATGATGAATGCTTGATGGGAAAAATTATGCGGGCTTCGATAAGCTTGGTTAGATCTTTCCTCATTAATGGCTCAATCTTGGGATTGATTAGCTCTATTTTTGGTGAACTGGCTTAAAGTTTGGGTCCAGTTCAATAGTGTGCGAGCTAGGCCAGGGTCAAAACCATGCAGGTCTTTGTAGCTCCATGCGAAAATATCATGATATTCTTGACACAATTCAATGAAAGCATTCCTTTCCTTGAGTATTGCATACCTTACCAATCTTTAAACATTTATCACTTGCCACCTCGACTTATTCAAAATCCTCTATCTTCACCACCATATTTGTGCTTTGTCACTTGGCTTGGTCATTTGAATTGAAGATAGATTCAAGCGTAACCAAGCCTTTTGGAAATTTGTTTCCTTTTAACTGATGACTTGGTCACCATAGGAGTCTTGTAATTTACCTTGGTGTTTGGTAGAGAACTCTACTTCTTGTTGTAGGAAAAGGACAACTGTTCATCATTATCAAACACCAGCAACTACTTACATTGCCTCAATGCACCGTGGGATGAACAACCATTTTGAACTATCTATTTTCCTTCCTTCATGATGTCTACAGGATATCATATTGTGAGACAATTGTGGAAAGCCTGTCAAGATCTTAATTTAGCTTTCTGGGAACTGTGTGAATTCGAAAGCTTCAAACTCCTCTATCAGGTCCCAAACTTGATTCCTATATGATCTCAAGAGATCATTTTTGATGTGTTCAAGGTGTCACTTGATGAACAAACAATTGATATCCCCAAAAATGGTCAGGAGTTGATTCCTCTTTGTTGGGCCAATTGCATCCCTTGTATAAGAGCCTCATACTCAGAAATATTATTAGTATAGTAAACTGAACTCGCAACCAAAAAGATAAGAAATATTTATCTCCTCTTGGAGAAATTAACATAACTCCTGTACCAGATCCATTTTTACTCCTTTAACCATCAAATAATAGTTTCCACAATCCCTGGGATCATTGGGTGTTTTAACCAACCTGGGACACGATTGTACCCTCTTTTTGTATGCATTATGTTCCCAATCTAGTCTCATCCAAAAAAATAATAGCCATATTCTTCATTCGCCAATAAATCAGCATACGAGTTGTATTGATGATCCATACTTACCTCATTAAGCATTGTATCGTGCACCTCCTCTACTAGAAGCGGTTGGCACGTGATCCACAGCTTCTTCTTCTAGGTCGTAAATGGTGTAATTACCATTTATGGGTTTGGCCATGTATAGTTCCACATGGGTAAGAGAAATTGGTTATGCTCTTATCATCACCTTCATCCCATAATGAGTTCTTAGGATCATATGCAACCAATCTACCGATAAATAACCGACCATTTTGGTAGTGAAGTCTCATGATAGACAAATGGAAAAAGAGGAGGGACATCAATAAATGATATATCTTGTGTGAAATACAAGCTAGGACATGCATGGATGGTAAGTTAAAGTACCTTGATGATTCCAACAGTCTTGATTTGCAGTACCATCAAACTGAACAACTCTTTTTGAAATTGGGGTATATGGGATACTCAACACATCTACAAGATGTTTAGGCATAACAAAGCTACTAGCTCTAGAATCGATCATACAATTATGAACCAAATGATCGCCAATGATTAGATATATATAAAAGGGTGGTGGTTTATCAGCCATAGGAATCCCTTTTTCCCTGGTTGACATTGACTAGTTGATATGGATTCTCCACGACTTGATGACTTATCAATAGTGCCGAAACTATTCAAATCCTCTCGTGCAAAGCAAATTTTTTTAAGATGAAATTTAGAGCGCATCCACATGGTGACACTAAAATTAGTCTTTTTCATCTACTCCACAATATTGAAAGGTATTGCCCCTACTTTGGTGATACTCTTTTGATCCCAAGAATATTCCTTTGGGAAATGTGTATTGGGCATGTAATACATGTAGGTCCATCCTCTTAGGATACCGATTGGTAGACACTTCGGTAATTTCTTCCTTGTGTCTTTATCTACCACCGGTTGGTTGCTTGAGGACGTGAAGTGGATTTTGATCAGCCTTAGAATGTTGAGGATATATTTCCCTTTTCTTGGAATGTGTATTTTTAGCTACTGCAGAAGGCATCAACATTCAATCCGCAAAAATCATCGGCTTGCCAATTTAATAATGTAGTTTCCTCCATGATCTAGGCTTGACTATATTTGATTGTTGGTTCAATGGATGAATCAGATGGGGTAGATATACTTTGGACAATAAGGGTTTGACTCAAAACTCCATTTGGGAAAAGGTTCGATTATGGGGTGAGAACAAGGATAACACCATGCATAGTCTTGGATGATATTATTCGGATCGGGACTATGGCCCTAGATGAGCTAATAGCGAAAGGGATTCCATAATTTCAAAGGCTTCACATTTTCATCTTGGCTTATGGATTGGTTCTATGGCTGACCATTTCCTTGGAATGGAGGATGATTTGTTTGATATTGGGATTGGAAGGGGTGAGTTTATTGGGATGTCGCCTCTTCATTGCTTCGAGTTCATTCCCAAAAGTTTGTAATAGTGACTTCACCGCAGCCAAATCATTTAAGGGGTTAGACACAGGCACATCCGATGAACTAGAAGCTGCTGGAATTGGAGCAAGAACTGGTTGTTTGCGTGTGAGTTCTGCAAACATAGGTATATGAGGCCTAGGAGCAATCTTACCTGCTTGAATAGGGAAATTTTTAGTTGTTACAATTATTTCGTAGACATCAAGACAATGGTGCCTTCCATAGATTGAATCATGATGAGATATGTCACTATTCAATGACCATAAGTAATATAGAAACACACTTTCTTGAGACGGTCATACAAGAGCTGGAATTCATTTCATGTTTTGTCAAAACGGAGATTGAAGTCACTCATATATTCTTGAGGAGACCTTTTGATGGTATGGAATTGTTCCATGAGCGATAGATGATCTCTTTTATCCTCAAACTGCTTACAAAACTTAGTTCCCAACTCATTCCACTTAGTAATTGAACTAGTGGTTAAGCTTCGAAACCATTGAAGTGCCCTTCCTTTGAATGAAGTAGCAAGGAGTCGAACTCGATGTTATCTTCCGTAATACTATGTACTAGAAAAATTCTGGCCACATCTAGTATATGCTCCCGAGGTGAAATATTATTTTCACTAGTAAAAAATGGTAAGCTTTTCAATGTGGTTTTGGTATGGCATCTCTTTGTGCTACCGCAAGGGATATTGGCATTGAAAGGAGTAAAAGCATTTTCTACCATGGCGAATAGAGGTAGATGGTGCCTTGGTAGAGGGAATCATCCATGGTGGGTTTGAATGCCCTCACGAGGTAAATTCATGGCTCATGCTACTAAAGGACTTCTACCTCTTCTCCTTGGAGGAGACAATGAAACCTCTATATGCTGATAATTTCCCTTCCGAATTGAAGAATCTCTTGTATGAATCCTTCACATAAGTTGATATATTGAACTTTTAAATCTAGAGAGATGGAGTCACTAGATACTTTGATTAATGAAAATGAGAAGAGAAGTAGCAACTATATCCCACCAGGCATGCCAAAAACTATTGTCACTAAATCACTACACCCCCCGAATGGCGTGAAAGTGAATCATGACATTCGGTGTGATTGTGACACATGGGATCACCTCTCAAGTTGTGGGAGTTAGGATCGAGGTGAGCCTCTAGAATAGGCTAGCTTCCTCTTCCTAAACTAAATGCAACACTACCTCTAATGTAGGAAAAAAATGGCTAAATGATCCTAGGCTAACATTTCATGGGATTAGGGAGAGAGATTGAAAGTAAATAAAATCTAAACTATAAGTGGTGATGCACCAAAGAAAAGGGGTGTTCAACTTCTGGAAGGGTTAGTGTGGGTAGGATGGTTCCATCATTATCCACCTTCACCTATTGTAACTTGAAAGGGTATAGAATACCACATACTAGAAACACACGTTCCTTCGTTAAACTCAAACATACACAAGAGAAAGATAAGATTTAGTTTGATACACAAGATAATTTATTAGAAGGATAAACACAAGCACACCTTAAACATCTACTTCATTTGATAATAATAGTGCAAATTTTAATCAACAGAAAGAAAAGATATTCTCACAACTGATGAAAGATTATTACACTATTTCTTCACAACATGAAATAGATAATCTGAAATAAAGGAAAACTAATCAATAATGCCAAGGAATCACATTCACAGAGCATGCAATGACTAATTATTCCACACAATAATTCAGACTTTCAATGGCAAGATATAATTCTGAATAAAATTAGAAGGTTTCACAAATCTTGAAAATAATATTCCAAGCTTGAAGAGAAATGTCACCAAAAATATCTAAAAATGTATATCTATGAACTCCATGCATTCATCTATTTATAAGTTCTTTAATTGAGCCATTACAACTGGGCCCTTAACTAACATTTAACTAAAAATAGAAATGTTATTAAATTAAGGGAACAAGCTCCCATGAAAATAGAAAATTTGTTACAAGGGTTTGACCAAGTCAACCATGCAAATTTGAATGATCTAAAGCTCGGTTCCCCCTTCCATGGCCACTTAATCTTTCTTTGGTTCTCGCAACATCCTCCCCTTGTTAGGTTCCATTTGGTTTTCTTCCCACTTGACCAACCGGTGTTTGTATTCATGATGAAACGGTTAATTATCCCTAGACCTCTTCATCTTCATGCCCACATGCGTAGTGACTTACTACATATGTTGTCTCGATCTCCCTCGTAATCCTGGTTGGGACTCTTTCCAACTTGCTCATGACTTTCTACATCCCTCCTATGAAATTCTAGCATAAAACCATTATGTCAATAGAATCACAACTGAAAGTCCTTTTGACTTCGTCATGCGCTTCACCAAGTCTTTGAAATTTTCTTTAATTTGTTATTCGGAAGAGCATTGATATTTTCATTGAAGAACTTACAATGAGCAATATCAAATTTTTCGATATATCGTTCAAGGCATCTATGATTTCAATCGTTTATCCTCTAAATTTTTAATCAAATCTGTAGTATCGACGACATTTGAATTCCATAGCTTTCGATACTCAAATAACTGGAGGTATCATTGATCACCTCTTATTGAAGGAGAAAGTCGTAATCCACTCTCGATCTCACTCCATGTTGCTAGATTTAAATTCAGATTATTATTTTCCTCAGAAAAGGCTTCATCCATTTTCAAAATAGTAACCCTCCCATCTTGCAGATCATTATAAATCTCAACAACCTCCTTGATCAAAGGATTAGCTTCCAGCAATATCCGTTTTATCCACCCATTTATTGATCTCCCTTTCTGGCCTAGCTTTTCGAGCTCATGATAAGAAAAATCATCAATGGTAGCTGAAATTGTCATGGCCGTAGTAGATGAGGTTTCGTAGATGGAGTGGGTTGTGTTACTTTTCATAGAAATGTTGTGAGTTGCTCAACCTTGGCCTTGAGTTCATCCTTTGTTGCCTTATCATTGTCATACTTCTCAAAGAGAGAGCTCAAGAGCATTATGTACATCCTTCTTAGCTCCCTCATGCATAGTATTTCCTAGTTAAAACCTTGAGATCCGATAGTCCATAGCTGTGATTGTTTCTTTAGTCTTCCCTTCAACAGAGTGGTGACCTCTATCCGATCCGTAAACTTCTACTTTGGAACTCTACGAATCACATAAAATTATTGTTCTACTTCCAACTTTGGAAAATGACAATTTTTTGAAGTATTAGAGCTTCGTGAGTGATTATCTAGTGCTATAGAAGGTAAATTGCAAAGTAGGAAAGAATTCAAAAAATTTAGAACACCAACAATTTTTATCCCCGGAAACCTCCAATGGAGGAAAACTAGTTAGGAAGGGAAAATGCTCTTTCTTCAATTTTTTTTGGTCTAATATAGACAATTATAGATTATAATAAGTATGAAGAGTAGAAAAAGTGTAAACCTTCTCTCCAATTACTTGCTTGCTCTATTTCTACACCTTGCTCCTACAATTCCATTCCAGCACTGAAGATCTTGCTCACTTATGTCATTAACTCTGCTTCTCGATCTCTCTGGATCTTCCAATGATGTTCTCTTGCTCCTTTCATGCATTTATAAGCCTTCCCATGTCCTCCCGTGCACTGGAGGATGTGAAGGGGTATGGAAAGGGAAGAGAGATGGTTGGGCGCTTCAAAACATGTCTTTTGCATTCAAATTTCCTTCTCTATCTGAAAGTGATAGGACCGCCACCCTACGCAGATCGGTGGTCTCAAGACCATCGCCTTGGCTGGGAAGTGGTTCTAAAACCACCACTCTGCATAGAGCAAGCGGTCTTTCCAAAACCTCCGTTTACCTCATTTTTCTCATTTTTATTCTTTCTTCTTCTTGGTGCTGATGTAACTTATGAAGTGGTGTGTTTTTCTAGATCCATAGGATCATACCTCCCATACTTGAGAGGATTTTAGTCCCACAAAATATTAGTGGTGGAGTGGTAGAGGAATCAACTACCTCTCGTGCTCCTTTGAGTACCACTGGGTCTACCTTGGTGTCTTCTCTTGTCTAATATACCAAGGTTCTTGTGGATCTCTAGTTTTTGCTCTAGTGCTACATCCTCCTTCGATTTGTCTCAAGTGCAATACTATTTGGAAGGTAACTTATGTATCTTTCCTTCTTTTCCATGCGTAAATGGCATTAGTGGATGCAAGCTCTTGCAACCTGCTATCGCATGCACCTGCATGAAGTATGGCCTAAAGGCTTCTCCAACTCGCTCAAGTATGGTGAAGGTCCCATACTATAGTGGTTTGTCCTTTGTTTTTGGAGGTGGATTGGCTGAATCCTCTCTAAGTACACTGCTGCTATAGTCACCATTTTTCCTTGTATCTCCTCTTCTTCCTGTTGTCCCATGATCAGGTCCAATGAATCTATAGGTAGATATGGTGACTACATAGTAGAAGTTTTAATGAATAGTTCCTGTGGTGGCTTCTTCTACAAAAACTGACAAGTGTTATCCAAAATATCTGTGCTCTCTAGTCCATTTTTCTTTTCTTCCAATGAAAGTAAACAAAACTGTTGATTTGTCTGAATAATTCTTTATGCTTGGTTGGCACTTACCATAACCTTCTTTGACTTTCTCTGGTGTGCCTGAATGTTTAAACTGACCCCGCCCTTGACCCATCTTAATTGGTTATCCATCCTTGTGAACACAACATCCCTGATATACAAGTAAGGACTTCTGAAGACAACGTTAAATGCATCAAGTGGAATAATATCAGCCTCTAATACATCTATGTATTGGGTATTTATCCCAAACTGAAACATACACTTCCTTGTAACTTGAATTTCTACACCCTTCTTCACCCATCCCAATGGGTATGGATGTGGATGTGTGTAAGTCTCTATGACAATCTGTTCTACAACCGCATCAAAAATCAAATTTGAATGAGAACCGGAATCTACTAAAGTGTTTACCTTAGTCTTCTTGATTTGGATTTTGATTTGAAATAGATTACTCATCTCTTCTTTTCATTGTTCCATAAATGTTAGTGGCTGTGCATCCATCCTTTCATCTACATCTGAATCATCCTCAATCTCCACCTCCCTTTTTTTCTTCATAGTGGCCATGGATTTCTTGGAATCCTTGGTTTGGTTCCTGGGTGTAATTCTAGTTGTAACTTCCAACATGTGGCGTCAGTATTTTCATTTACATCAAAATTCTTATAGAAGTTCTTGGGATCTCTACAAGTATGTAAAGCAGTAATGGCATGTTTACCTTTCCATTTACATTTGTTACTTGTCTTCCCTTGTTCTTTGTCCTGTTGTTCTATTGACTGGTCTCCCTTTGGATCTATTTCTCCTTGCTTCTTCTCATCATCAATGTAGTATGCTTGTATACAAGCTTCATTGAGGTCCTTGGGTTTCGTGGAGATTACCTTCCTCCAAAGGTGAGTGTGAAGTCCTCCCAAATACTTAGTCAGAATATCCTCATCCTCTAAGTCCATATTAAGCAACATGGCGTGTCTCCAAAATTCCATAGTTTAGTTTTACACGCTTTGACCACTGCTCTACCTAAAGTACTTCCAATTAATCATCATTTCAGTCTTATGGCCAATAGGATAGAAATTAGCTCTAATCAATTCTTTGAAACCCTTCCAAGTACTAACAATAGGATTTTTCTTCTTCTCACAAGTGGATAGATGGGTTTCCCACCAAACCAGAGCATGAACTTCCATTTTAAGACATGAAAAGGTGATCCTTTGTGCCTCAGTGACATTATGCACACTAAAATAGACTTCCAATTGTTTTATCCATTTATCCAGTAATTCTACATCTACTTTTCCTTCAAAATTCTTAATTTCCACTTTCGTTTCAACTTTAAAAAGTGTATGTGCAGATTTTACCTTCTCGCTTACAACCGGTGTCTCTTCATGCTCTTCCCACTTTTCCTCTTCATGGCTCCTCCGATACTAAATTTTTTGGCAGTTCTGAACCACCAAGTCCATGGAATATTTCTTGACTAAATCATATTTTTAGATCTGAAATCTCTTATTGTTTCTATGCAATCTCTCCATCATGGTCTCTAGCATCTCAACTCTACGGACCAAGTTCTCTTCCTCCATTTGAGCTCGAATTCTTTGGTTCCACTTATTCATAGAAATGTTTGGTTCACAAGGTAAAAATTTTTTCCTTTGGACCTTTTCATTGTCATACAAAACACAAAAAATATTTGAATACCATAGTCCTAGATATATAATCAGCTCTAATACCAAAATGATCCGTAAACTTCTACTTTGGAACTCTACGAATCACATAAAATTATTGTTCTATTTCCAAATTTTGAAAATGATAGTTTCCTTAAAATATTAGAGCTTTATGAGTGATTATCTAGTGCTATAGAAGGGAAATTGTAGAGTAGGAAAGAATTCAAAACTTCGAACACCAACAATTTTTATCTGAAACCTCCAATGGAGGAAAATGAGTCGGGAAGGGAAAATGCTATTTCTTCCCATTTTTATTTGGTCTAATATAGATAATTAAAGATTAAAATAAGTATGAAGAGTAGCAATGGTGTAAACCTTCTCTCCAATTACTTGTTTGCTATGTTTTACACCTTACTCCTACAATTCCATTCCAAAGACTGAAGATCTTGCTCACTTCTCTCATTAACTCTACTTCTTGATCTCTCTAGATCTTCCGAATGATGTTCTCTTTCTCCTTTCATGCATTTATAATCCTTCCCATGTCAAATTTCCTTCTCACAAAAGTGAGGATGTGAAGGGGAATGGAAAGGGAAGAGACAGTTGGGTGCTTTAAAACGCATCCTCGCATTCAAATTTCTTTCTTCCAAAAGTGACAAGGACCACCTCCCATTTTTCACATTTTAGACCGGAAGTCCCAAGACTACCTTAGTTGGGTGGTAGTTTCGAGGACTACCACCCTCCGATGGATTTACTATTAAGGTAGTGGTCCTTTTGAAACCGCTCAGGTGTTTGCACAAAGCATTGGTTATTTCCAAAACCTTCATTTACCTCATTTTTTCATTTTTATTTTTCTTCTTATGAAGATGAAGTAGTAGATGCGATGATACTGATGAAGTGGTGTGTATTTATATTTGGATCCCTATTGATCACTATCACCCATTCTCTGGAATCAAGATGGATTTACTATTAGATTTGACATGGGGATGGTATCTTAGCTTGTCTCTTAGGTGTTTGTTCTAAAATTTTGAGATCTATAAGGAAGGCACCATATTTTTTGCTTAGGAGTCTTCCTAAATAACCAACAACGGAATAACTCGATCTCGATAAAGATGAAGAAGTAGAGATGCAATACATGATACATTAGTCAAGGAAAGGAACTGGAAACATTTATTGGTATTTGGATAGAAGTGTTAGTAATGGAAGGATTGGATGTGCAAAGTAGTAGGAGTAGACACAATGAAAATTTTCTTGGAGGATGGAATCAAGGAAATGGAAGTGTTAAAGGAAGTGAGAAGAAGAAATGGGTGACCAATATTTTCTCAAAGCTGAAAGAACTAGAATGGATGAGAACCTCACTTGGGCCATGGAAGGAGATGGGAAGGGTGAAATGATAGTCAAATAAAATTTTGAGGAATCCCGGAAATGATATAGGAAGGGACAATGGAAGAGAAGAAGGAATCTTGATGGGCCTTGTGGGGTATTGGGAGAATCACTGACTATGATAAATTTTTTCTTTGTGAATATTACTTGTCAATAAAAATAGGGAAACATTCTTGACTTATGATGCTTATTTTGGATTTGATGATAATCCAATAACTACCAAACCAATTCCAATAGAATCCACTTATCTCGGTAGGACACCTTATGCTGTTTGATTATTAGAGGAACGGATCTTAGAAATAGGGGTCTTGGGAAGAGATGATCCACCAACAACAAATGAAATTTTCCTTGGAACTATAGGTTTTTTCTGGATTAAATGTTTTCCCTCCCACACTTTTTAAGTGAAAGCTAGACTTATGATTGGTGGGACTCCTTTATTTATAAATGTTTCGCTTCCTTTGGGTGAGATTCATAAAAAGTAGCCTTTGGTACTCAAATTGTAGGTTCAACTCAAGAAAATATTTCATCTCTCTTTCGTATTACTACATTCTTCTACATACCAATCAATCCATGGCAGTGGTTTATTAGCAATATCATCATTCATATGCCTCATCTAAAACCTCATCATTAGGACCTTGCATGTCCTCCATGGCACATCACTATAACCATATTGACGAATATCTTCTAAAGTCAACCTCTACAAATATATTTTTTGGATGATGTATTTATCCCGGCAATGGACCCAGATATCCCATAATTAGGGCATGTGAGAATTGGAACATCCTGTTTCCCGAACTTACCCCAATAGTCAAAGCTGGTTCATGGATGAAAATTTTGCCAAAACCAGTAGGGTTACCTCAGCCATTTCTACATCAACATTTTTATCTTTGTGAATATTTGGGAAAGTGTATCCATCAATCAAAATAGGGAAATGCATTCCTGACTTATGATGCTTGTTTTGGATTCGATGATAATCCAATAACTACCAAAAACCAATTCCAAAGAATCCACTTAAGTAGGACACCTTAGCAATTTGTTTCAATAACCTATGAAACCCAAAATCCAAATATAGGTGAATGTAGAGAACTGAAGGTAGATTTCTCCCCACTCCCACACTTCTTTGAAAGCTTCATCAAAAATCCTCCGAGTTTTATACAATTCCTTGTACTAAATCAAAGATCTAAAGGATGGCGTAGTCCTTCCAAACAAAAGGCATGAGATTTACCCTTAAAAATGTTTACAAATGTATTTCCTAACCCCTATTTTATCTCAACAACATAAGGCTAGAAAGCATTTCATGAGAGAGAAACACACCCGCTCAACTAATAGCAGACTTCATATGCTCTCCCCACCTTATAAGTTCTTTGTTCTTTTTATAGTGGAAATTTATAAAAACATCCACTTCATTGGTATTCATAATGGAATTCATAAATTTGGGTGGTGTTGCGAATGCCTTTGGTATTCAAACTAAAAAATCTCCCATGGCAGTAGCAACATAGACTAGAAAAGATGTCATGTAGAAAGTCTTCATGGTTGACACCCTACTCAACTAATAGCAGATAGAGCTACTGATATGCTCTCCCCACCTGATAAGATCTTTGTTCTTTTTATAGTGGAAATGTATAAAAACATCCACTCCTGAATTTCCTTTATAGATGGAAGACCTGAAACTTGACTTAAAATTACAATGATATCATTTACTTCTTGGATGAAGTCAGCCCTATACAATGTCTTTGGTAACTTATTCATGCTCTTTTCCAAGGTAATTATTCATCATTACTTTATGCATGACTCCACATTCTTGTCCCAATGCTCTACTACTATTTCTGGTGAAATGGTAGTGTAATCTTCAATATCGGGAAGTTTGAGCAGATCTTCAAAGAAATCTGGATCTAAGCGAGTTACCACTTTGTCATCGGCATCCTTGACTGACATGGACTCTTCATCAAGGTGAGCAAAGCATTGCGGTTAGAAAAACTCGGAAATGCATGAAGTGGGAAAACTAGTAGCAAGGATGAGCCCGCTATCATAAATGGCTTGCATCCAAGGCTTCTTGTTTGAAGCCTTCACTCTATCCTAGAAATCTAGAAAATCAATTTGACCTAAGTCAGTGTCTCCTATATTTCCTAGGTCAGAAGACAAGCATGATTGAGGGGCAACTCCAAGAAATGAATACTTCATCTTCTCTTTTCCCTTTGAAGTGGAAGTAGACATCAAGTTCTGATTTTGGAAGCCGAAGTTGGAGAAATTCTGAAAATAAAATCCTCGAAAACCCAAAAGGGAAAACTCAAAGTTCTACAAATGAAAGCTCTGAAAGAAATATCTGATGTCAGAAGTTCCGAAAGACTAAAAAGTCTGAAGTCTAATTTCTCCAAAATTCTGAATCGGAAAATTTTGAAAAAAATTCTCTAAAAATTTTCCAAAAAATTTATCTATAAACTTTCTCCGAAATGAAATTCTCCAAAATTTTGAACTGGAAAACTCAAGTCTTTTCTTAAAAAATTTCCCAAAAATAAATTCTCAAAGGAAATTTCAAGGAATTTTCTAAAAGGATGAACCGTTGATTCTATGAAGGAATTCTCTGAAAAGGACCTTTGTTGAACAACACTAACTCCCAAACCATGAAAAATGATAAGTGTGGAGAAGAAGTATGGAAAACTTAAGAGAAACTTTCAAACAATCTTAAAACCTAAAGAAAAGTCAAAATGCAAAGCATGGTGAATGAAGGGTTTGTCATTTTGAAAAAACCAAGTGGAAAACAAAGAGGAAAATAAATGAGAAGGAGATAAAATAAAAGACATTAAACCAAAAAGGAATAAAACAAACCATCATACCTTGAAAATGACTTTGTAAAGAAAGAGAAAATGGAATGTCGAGTAAACTTGTCAAGTGAAAATGACAGTAAAAATTTGAGTTTAAATAGAAAACCTGATATTAATGGCAAAAATATGATCCGTACATTGAGGTAGTGAAGAATTAATTGCTTAAAACTCGAAAGTTCAAAACCTAAAAACCTGAAATTCGAAAAATTTGGAATTTCAGACTTCAGAGATTTGGAGACGAAAAGAGAATTGGTAATGGAAAAATTCGAAACCCAAAACTGAAATTTTGAAAATTTAGAAAATCAAAATTTCAGACTTCGGAAGTCCAAAAGGGAAAAATCAAAAATTACCCTCAAAGTTCGGAAACCTGAAATCGAAAGTCTGAATTTTTAGAATTTTAGGTTTTTAGACTTTCGAAGTTTGAAATGAATTTTACCAAAAGTGCGACCAAAATTTCCAAAACCTGAAATCCTAAAAGTTTGAAATTTCAGACTTTCAAAGTTTGGACTTGGATATTTTGGGGATGTTTTCAAAAATACAACATAAAATTATGAAAACCGAAAGCCTAAAAGTCTGAAATTTTGGA
The DNA here is from genome assembly GCA_018340775.1 of Taxus wallichiana var. yunnanensis. Classification (NCBI taxonomy): domain Eukaryota; kingdom Viridiplantae; phylum Streptophyta; class Pinopsida; order Cupressales; family Taxaceae; genus Taxus; species Taxus wallichiana. The sequence goes on from CM031237.1 coordinate 125,478,705, forward strand.
CTTTCAGAGTTTGAACTTCGGAGATTTTGGATCCAAAATCACCAATTGCTAAAATGAAAACTCCGAACCCCGAAACTCGAAAGTCCAATTTTCATATTTTCAAGATTTAGACTTTAATTTTTCAAAATGCAATGCCAAGTCCAAGCAAAGTTAAACTCTGAAAGACAAAATCTCAAAAGTCTGAAGTCTAAAAATTTTAGACCCCGAGACTTGGAGGAATCCACTGTACAATAGATTTCTCACAAAATTTGTCTAACTACTTTTGACATATTCTTCTCAAGGTAGATTAAATTGCTAATAGTTCAAATAAAGATAAAATTAATTCTAGATACAATTACAGATAAATGACAATAATAATATTTTTATTGGGTTTGTGTTCTCTTTAAATTCTTTGTTTTCATGATCCCGGTCATGTTGACATAGAAAATCATAAATGTAGGTCCAATATTAATTTTGTGTGGAACTTTCACATGGTTGGAGGATTGAAATGATATAACAAACAAAGGTATAGTAGTTGATTATTGTATTAATTTTGTGAAGTTAAGGATGACAATATTTGGGGATTGAAGTGAAATTCATAACCAATTTTTTAAATTTGTTAGTACTCGAAAGAAGTTCAACTAGCATCGTGGATGTTAAACTTTATTCTTATTTGTAGGACTAAACTCTTACATGACTTGATGGTGTGGGTACATATTTTAACTTGAATCTAGATTGTTCTATTCCAGGTAACACTTGACAATTGGTTGCTTAATTACATTTTATTTTACTAACATGTAAAATAACACAAATGTTTTGGCTTCAAGTGATTACGACATCGAAGTCTCTCTTTGTTTGGTCAAAATTCGGTCTCCACTTTTAGCTAGACATAAAAAATTTGTTCCTTACACTTTTCATAAGAAAGGTACTCCATTATACAACATAGGTCCCCTATCACATTTATTGAATCCCAATAAATCAAATAACTTATATCATTTAGTGTTCACATTGCATTGTACACATGTGATTGCTAGTATATATATTATAAAGGAAGAATATTGAGTTCATTTAGTTATATCTATAGTATAAAGGAAGAATCTTGAGTTTATTGTATGCGACACATGGAAAACTCCATTACTACTAGGCTATGTGTAATAAATTATTTCAAACTTAGTGGTTGCTATCATTTAACAAGTTAGTGAATGATATTTAGAACTTAGCATCGCTAGCTTTTGACACATAACATAATATTTGGATTTGAGCGGTCTTTAGGTTTCAATAAAAGAAATTAAGATATTATTTGGATCTTAGTGGTCACTTTGGATTTAACAAATTAAATCAACTTAGTTTGAGATTAGTGGCCGTAGTTATTTACAAAATATAATATTTTGAGCTAAAGAGTCACTACCATTTAAAAACTAAAGAAATACATATTGAGTTTAGTTTCCACTAGTATATCAAGTTACTGAATGATATTTTGAACTTTTCATCCACTAGCTTATGACACAACATAATATTTGGATCTTAGCGGTCTCTAGGTTTCAACAAAATAAAGTAATATATTATAAGCTTAGCGGCCGGTAGGTTATGCCAAAACATAATATTTGGATCTTAGTGGTCACTAGGATTTAACAAATTAAATCAACATAGTTTGATCTTACCCTCGCTAGGTATTTAAATGATATAATATTTCAAGCTAAAGAGTCACTACAATTTAACAAACTAAAGAAAGACATATTGAGTTTAGTTTCTCGCTAGTATATCAAGTTATTGAATGATATTTTGAACTTAGTGTCTGCTAGCTTATGACACAACATAATATTTAGATCTTAGTGGTTTCTAGGGTTCAACAAATGAAAGTAAGATATTTTAAGCTTAGTATCCAAGTAAGTTACACCAAAAATAAAATTTGGATCTTAGTGGTCACTGGGATTTAACAAATTAAATCAACATAGTTTGATCTTAGTAGCCACTAGGTATTTAAACAATATAATATTTTGAGATAAAGAGTCACTACCATTTAAAAACTAAAGAAATAAATATTTATTTTAGTTTCCACTATTATATTAGGTTATCGCATAATATTTTTAACTTAGTGGCCAATAGCTTATGACACAACATAATATTTTAATCTTAGCGGTCTCTAGGTTTCAACAAAAGTATAATATGCTTATTGGGTTTGTTTTCTCTTTAAATGCTTTACTTGCATGATACCAAGCCATGTTGACATGGAAAATCATAAATGTATGTCCAGTATTAATCCGGTGATGAAATTCTACGTAGTTGGAGGATATAAATGATATAACAAAAAATTATAGTGGTTGATTATTACATTAATTTTGTGAAGTTTGGAATAATTGTAGTTGGGGATTGAAGTTAAATTTGTAACCTAATTTTTAAATTTGTTATTACTCAAATAGATGTACAACTAGCCTTGTGGATGTTAAAATTTCTTCTTAGTTTTAGGATTGAACTTTTACATGAATTAAGATTGGTTTGGTTATATATATTAACTTGAATCAATATTTTTCTGTTCTAGGTAATAGTCAGTAGTTTATTGCTTAATTTTGTTTCTTTCCATGTAAAATGAACACTATGTTCAACAATAATAGGTATGACTACTCTACTAGGTTCCTTAAACTAGTAATTACCATCTTAATAAGCACATTGAAATAAGACCACAACATACTCGTGATGCACAATGAACACCAAAATTTTTGAAGCCTAGTCATGATACAAGAGATTTAAGTAAAGGGATAAGTAATTTGTAGGTATTTATGTTGCCAACATTTAATGAATTTTTTTGGGGGATTGTTGGGAGTCATTACACACATTCAATTCATTGTCATGTATGATCATTCTGAGTGATTTACATCTACAGGATCCTCTCGATAACCTCAGAGTCCCCAGTCATTTCAAACCGCATGAAAGGTACTCAAAAATGGCGCACACATCTACACTTGGAGCAAGAAGAAAGGAGGATTCAAGACTAATTTCACTTAACCAAAACAACCCATCATAAATACTAGTCTCTACTATAATATTTGGATCTTAGTGGTCACTGGGATTTAACAAATTAAATCAACATAGTTTGAACTTAGTGGCCACTAGGTATTTAAACAATATATTATTTTGAACTAAGGAGTTGCTAGAATTTAATAAAATAAAGAAAGACATATTGATTTTAGTTTCCACTAGGTTATGTTTCAACATAACCTAACAAATGATATTGTACTCTTCGAAGTTGCTAGGTTTTAAAAAATTAAGGTAAGATATTTTGAGCTTAGAGACCTCTAAGTTGATCACCCTCATTAACTTTGGAGTATTGTATAGAACACAAGATATGTATAAATTATTTTAATTCATTGTATGATTTTAAGATTTTAAATTAAGATATTTTGATCTTAGCACCCGCTATATTAGAGGACGATATTTTGAACTTAGTTTCCGCTAGGTTAAATAATTCGATCTTAGTGATCGTTAGCATTTAACAAGTTACTTTATGTTATTTTGAGCTTAGCATCCGCTAGCTTATGAGACAACATAACCTAACAAATTATATTTTAATCTAATAAGTTACTAGGTTTTAACAAACAAGATCCACGTAGCGGCAAGTTCTTTCCTTCTATAGTTTAATGTTGTAGACCTTGATAATGTTGAAAATTAATATAATCTGTAGAGGGACTAAGAATTTTCTTTTTATGATTTTAAGAATTAGACTAATGAATTCCCCATTGGCCTTCCTCAACTATGAAATTTTATCTAGAGGAAACTTTGACAAGTTGAAGTCTTCCTGCCTTAATTGGAATTGAATTGTAAAGATTGGAGGATGAAAATTGTATTTATTTGAAATATGTGTTAGTTACTACAAACTACTTTTTATGTTGTACTTATAATATGTTGTTGTTTGAATGAAAAATATTGAACATGTTTCTAAAATAGTTTGATGTATTTTAAACATCCTAGATCAATTGTTTTCACAAAAATTATTTTCCTACATGTATAATTGCATTGATGGAGATCAATGACTATAATGCTTAAGTATAATACTTGACATATCTGTTATTGGACAAAACATATTCATTTTTAGAACATATGTTGTCTTACAAAGTGTTCACATGGAAAAAATTTGTAACAAAAGGATTTCTAGAGGAAAATTTGGATTAAGGATTTACTCCCCAAGGTCAACATGTTTTTCTTGTTAGTTATTCAAAACAAGATTTTAACCCTTGAGAATATGAGAAAGGATAGAATTCATAATTGGACCTTAAGAAATATCCTTAAAGATACTAAAGAAATGCTTAAATATTTTGATAGGTTTGATCCTATTCAACCCCTTAGAAAGGATAATAAATGTGTAAATCATCTTTCCAATTTGGGGGATGGAGGTAATAATTTTAAAGTGTGGGAGAGGGGAGATGATATCCCCAATTTTATTAATTTCATTAATAACATTAAGTGATCCATAGGGATCCAAAATAACTCTAATTCATCAAATCATCCAGCCAAAAATTAGGAAAATGAAGAAACAAAGGTTATGTCTATATGTTAAAATAACCATCGATCTATGCAGAGTGACGGTTAAAAAACCACCACCCAACCAAGGTGGCGATCCTATAACTGCCAAAGCTAGGGTGGTGTTCATGTCACCTTTAGACAAAAAATTAAATTCAAAATGAACAATCCTAGAATTGGAAAGGTTGTTTGCATCTCTTCTCCTGCATGACCTTTTCCATCCTCCAGTGCACTGGAGGACATGAGAAAGGATATAAATACATGTAGGAAGGAGAGTTTTGATTATTAGAAGAAATATAATTCATGGGATTAAGTGCAAGAGTTAAAAGTGTTGGAATTGAGTTTGTAGAATAAATATTTTGAGAATAAATCAATCAAGTAGTTGGGAGGAAGTGTGAGACATTGTAAATTTCCTTTCTCACTTATTATAAATTATGTATCTCTCGATAATTTGAATTGGCTAATAAATAAAAAGGGAATAAATGGTTGTTTTCCTTTCTCGACTTGTTTTCCTCCTTCAAGGTTTCAAGGATAAAAATCCTTTGTGTATGTGTGTGTGTTAATTCATTTCTCTTTGCAAATTTTGGTTATACGACATTAATAATTCAATCACTAGCTCAACTGTCATTTTTATTTGAAAGTAGAACAACAATATAATTATGGTTTTGTGAACAAATTCCAAACTAGATAGTGTTTAGATCATTTCGGTATCAGAGCTAAAAATTATCAAGGACTCTGGTATTTGTTCTTGGATTTGTATGACAGTGACGAGATTCAAAGGTGAAGAGGATTTACCTTACGATCCAGATATTTCTACAAGGATGTGGAAACAAAGAATTCATGAAAAAATGGAGGAAGAGAACTTGGTTCATATAATTGAGATGTTGGAGACCATGATGGATAGGATGTTTATAAGACAAGAAGAACTTGAAGATTTGCATAAGACGACTTCTGTTAAGAAAGACTCCATGGACTCAGTGGTTTGAGGCTTAGCCAAAAATATGGCATAGGTAGGAGCCATGATGAGGAATAATATGGGGAATATCATGAATAAGAGACTTCAATGGAAAGAGAGAAGGTAAAATCTGATCATGCTTCTTTTAAAGTTGAAAATAAAGTTGAAAATAAAATATTTGAAGGACAAGTAGATGCAAAATTTCATCATAAATGGTTAAAATAATTAGAAGTCTACTTTAGCATCCATAATGTCACCGAGGAACATAGTATCACTTTTACACGTCTAAAAATGGAGGGACACACTCTAGTTTGGTGGGAAACCCATCTAACCACTTGTGAAAAGAAGAAACATTCTATTGTGAAATCTTGGAAAGATTTTAAAGAATTAATTAGAGCTAAATTCTATCCTATTGTCCACAAGACTGACCCAATGATTAAATGGTGGTATTTTAGAAAAGGTAGTGTTCAAAGTGTGTAGGACTATACTACGGAGTTTTCGAGGTAGGGCATGCTCCTAAACATGGAATTGGAGGATGAGGATATTATGACTAAGTACTTGGGAGGACTTCACACTCACCTTTGAAGAAAATTCATCTCCATGAAGCCCAAAGATCTCAACAAGGTGTGTGTGCAGGCATACTATATAGATGATGAAAAGAATAAAGGAGAATCAGAGCCAAGGAAAAGTAGTCAAAAAATCAGCAAAAGAAAGAACATGGGAAAACAAGTAACAAAGGTAAGTGGAAAGGGAAAGGTAAAAAGTTCCCACTACTATAAATACTTGTAAATATCCCAAGAATTTTTGCAAGAACTATGATATCAATGGTCATACTAATGCTACATGTTGGAAGTTACATCCAAATAACCGAACCAAGGAACTAAAGAAGTCCATGACAACTGTAAAGACAAAAGGGGAGGTGGAAATCGAAGATGACTATGATGTAGATGAGAGGCTTGAATGCATGACCACTAACATGGACAGCTAGGAAGAGGAGATGAGTAGACTATTCGTCGATCAAGAGAACTAAGGTAATTGCTTTGTTTGATACAGGTTCTCAATCTAACTTGATTTTTGAAGCAATTGTAAATAAGCTTGGTCTTAATAATTAAGAGCATCCACACCCTTATCTTTTGGGTTGGGTTAAGAAGGGTTTTGATATTCAAGTAAAAAAGGATGTAAGTTAAAGTTTGGGATAAATTCCCATTATATTGATGTATTAGAATTTGATGTTATTCCACTTGATGCTTTTGATGTTGTTTTCAGGAGTCTTTACTTGTATATAAGGTATGTTATATTTATGAGAATGGAAAATGATATAGATGGGTCAAGTATGGGATCAGCTACAAAATCCAGGGCACACCAACATAAGACATGGGTTACTAAGGTGAGTGTTAACCGAGAAAAATGACTTATTCATGAAAATCATAATCAATTTTGTTTACTTTTTTTTAAGGATACACAAGATGGGGTAGAAGTTTCAAAGATTTATAACTAGGGAAAACAAGATTTAGATAGTATTATTCAATCTTTTCAAGAATTTTTTCAGGATCCTAGTGGGTTACCACCAAAATGGGAAGTAGAGCATGAGAATTAGATTTATTTGTTACGTGAGTCCCCTGTACGAACATCAGGTTGTATAGGCAATGCTTATTGGAGAGTACTAAAGTAAAGAAACAACTCTAGAAACTACTAGACCAAGGTGTGATATGTCTGAGCACCTCACCATGCGGTTCACCTATTATGATGGTGCCAAAGAAGGATGTTTCCTAGAGAATGTACATTGAATACCGCACTTTGAATAAGATCACCATAAAGAACATATATCCACTTCCCCATATAGATGATCTCTTGGAATAGATTCAACATGAAAATTCTTCATGAAGTTGGATCTCAAGCCAAGTTATCACCAATTCACAATGAAGGAGGCGGATATATGGAAGATTTCCTTTAAGAAAAAAAAATAGGGTTTGTATGAGTGGTTATTACTCCATTTGGTTTATGCAATACATCAGATACATTTATGAGATTGATGAATGATGTACTGAGGGATTTCATAGCTTCATGTGTCATTGTTTATCTTCATGATATCTTGATTTTTAGTGCCACATGGGTGGAACATCTAACTCATTTGCAACAAGTATTGTAAGTTCTCAAAAAACCAACTTTGTAATATGAAGAAATGTGAATTTTCCAAACATTCACTTGTCTATCTTGGGCACATGGTTAGAGGAGGAGTTATTAAAGTGGATCTAAAGAAGTTGGAATCCATCACCAATTTTCCAACACCAACAATAGCCAAAGAGACTAGGAATTTTGTGGGAGCATTATAGTACATGGGGAAGTTCATTCGGGCTTCTCCGCGATCACAACACCTCTACAAATAGTGCTACAAAGAGTAAGGGTTTTTTGGGGTAAGTAACAAGAAAATCCTTTGAGTTATTAAAATACAAGATTAGTCATGCACAAAGTGCTTGATCTTCCTAATTTATAGAAGCCCTTTGAAGTAGATATAGATGTCAGTGATTATGTATTGCTTGAGGGGAGGTAAACCCATATGCTATCATTTTGAAACTTTTACTTCAACAGTTAAATGATATTCATTATATGATAAGGAAATGTATGAATTAGTTCAAGAAATTAAAAATGGAAGCATTATTTGTTGGGTAAAGAAACTATTGTGCACACTGAAAACAAACCTCTCTATTATTTGTAAGCATAGTCTAAATTGTAGAGGAAAGGCACTACAAATGGTTGGGGTTCCTTCATCAATTTCATTTTGTGATAAAATAAAAGAATGGTGGTATAAAATTAGTGGAAGACATGTTTTCTAGGATGCCTACAGAGGAGAAGTTCTCCGCTTGGCCACTATCTCTCGATTAAGTTGTTCACAAAGGAAGCTTACGAAGAGGCATATGCCTAGGACAGAGACTTTGGGGTGATGTTTCGAGTAGTTGCAGTCCCAAAGGGCTGAGAGGATGGGGATTGAAGATTTTTATCTCAAGGACGAGCTGCTCTACCAATGGGGGAAGCTTTGTGTGCCTAAAGGAGAAATACTTTTATTGATGAGGGAAGCACATACCTCAAAATTAGAGAGACATTTCGGTGTTGGTAAGACCTTATCCCAATTGCAAAGGTACGTGTAATGGACCAATATGCAATAATAAGTATCAAAATTTATACGTGGATGTAAACTTTGTTGTACTACCAAGTAAGCCTAAGACTAGGAAGGATGGTTTGTATATACCTTTTTGAGTACCTACTCTTTTTGTGGGAGGACATTTCTATGGAATTTTTAGGAGCATTACCTATGTCTAAACATGGCCATGACTATCTCTATGTTATTATTGATAGATTTAGTAATATATTTATTATTATGGCATGTAAAAAGATAGTAAAAGAACATGAGGTAGAAGATTTTTTTTTGCTTATGTATGGGTGCATTTTGGCTTGCCAAAGTCTATTCTTTCTGGAAGGGATTCCATGTTCTTGGGTAATTTTTGGACTACTTTGTGTGACAAGATGGATACTAGGTTACATAGGAGCACAAATTTCCATCCCACATGAATATGGAAAAAAGAGAGGTGGTGATCATGACTTTGGTAAAATTTATCGAGGGTATAATATAAAATACCTAAGGACTTAGGATGAGTCCTTATCCTACATTCAACATTCATATAACCGAGAAGTACACACATCCACTATGAAGTCACCATTTGAAGCATGCTTGGTATATCTACCTACAAATCCGCTGGACATAGTAGTTAGGTAGTAGGATGATGAGGAGACATGAGACACAGAGGTGCCTAGAGAAAACAAATTCATTAAGAGGATATGGAAAATCCATCTCAAAGTCAAAGAAATAGTTAGAGAAATCAAAAGCCAAGTACAAGGCTAGGCATGATCGGGATAGGAGAGAGCATAAACTTCATGTTGGAGATAGATTTTGGCTTTACTTGAGCAAGGAGAGACTACAAGGTCAAGAACATAAGCTCAAGCCACTATGATATGGACCCTTCACTATATTGGATTAGGTTGGATAAAATGCCTTTCGACTTGATTTTCTACCATTTTTGAGGATGTAATCAATAGTAAACTATGAGAACTTTTGACTATATGATTCATCCTTGCTAGATGAAGATGAAGGACTAAAATTACTACCTTCCTTTGAGGATTGTGTCTCAAAATCACGAGGTGAATTAGAGGAGGATGAAGTGTTATAGAAAAAGGTCAAAGAGACTAGAGGAGGTCTGTAGGAGTCTTGGCAGTTGGACTGAAAGGGAAGACACCAAGCCGGGCCCGATGGTACTCGAAGGAGAAAGTGAGGGAATTATTTCCTCATTTTCTCCCCACTAAGATTATTTGGTACCAAAATCCTCCTAAGAAAGGGAGGTGTGATCCATAGGGATCTTAAATGACTCTACTTCATCAAATCATCCAAGCAAAGAAGGAAAATGAAGAAACAAATATTTTTTCTATATGTTAATAGAACCATCACTCTGTGTAGAGTGACAGTTACAGAATTTCCACCCAACAAGGGCATGGTCCTGTAACTTCTTCCCAGCCTAGGAGGTGGTCCTATGACCACCATTTCCATATTAGGCAAATGGTCCTATCACTTTTAAACAAAAAATAAAATTTGAAATGAATAGTCCTAGAATTGGAAAGGATGTCTATGTCTCTTCTCTTCCATGAACTTTCCCATCCTCTAGTTCATGGGAGGGCATGAGAAAGGCTATAAATACATATAGGAAGGATATTTTTATTATTGGAAGCAAGATACTTCATGGGAGTAAGTGCAAGAGTTCTGAAGTGTTGGAATTGAGTTTGTAGAAGAAATATTTTGATAACAAAGCCATTTAGTAGTTAGGAGGAAGTTTGAGAGATTGTCAATTTCCTTTCTCACTTATTGTAAAGTTTGTATCTTTGATAATTTGAATTGGACAATAAAGTAAAAAGGGAGGAAAGATTTGGTTTCCCTTCCCAACTAGTTTTTCTCCTCAGGAGGGCTCCAGGATAAAAATTCTTGGTGTATGTGTGTGTGTTAATTCATTTCTCTTTGCAAATTTCAGTTCTAAGGCATAAACAATTCAATCACTAGCTCAAATGTTATTTTCTATTTGAAATTAGAACAACAGTATAATTGTGGTTTTTTGAATGAATTCCAAACTAGATAGTTTAGAGATCATTAAGTAGTAATGTGCGGGTGGATATTTTCCCTTATTGGGATGTCATCCTTGTTTTTATGGTTAGCATGACCCTTTGAACATGCATGATATATGGTGGGATTTGTTTAAGTTTTTCTCTTAAGATTCATTTTGGCCATTTTTCTTCAATTTTCATTCTCGATCGACTAAACCCATGGAGGTGGTTTTCTGAGAACTAAGCCCAAGATATATTGTTCCCTAAAGGACAATCCCTCATTGTGGCACATTATAAAAATGGGGGGTTTAGGAATTTCATCTCAAAAATCATAAGGTCTGATCCTTATCTTGCGTTGGAGTTTGGTTGGGCATGGAAGAATGGCATCATGGTGATTTGTGGAATGGAAATTCCTATTTTGGAGGATTCAATAACTCAAGAAACTAGAATGTAGATAGAGGTCTTAAATATATTCAAATACCACACTATATGCAAGCACAAAATTCAAATTTTCTTCTTGCAGTAAATAAAATTTTACCTTCTTGTTGATGGTATAGCTAGATTCTACATCCCTCATATTTGGAATACGGTATGCCTCTACCTTATGAGGTACATTACTCTTAAAGGGAATTATAGATAGATATATACTCACCATCTTACTATGTTTAAAATGTTTAGGCATAATATTTATGTGAGCCTTGATTTTTCTTGTTTATGTCGTTCTCTGTGTTAGTGAATGATTTTCAATAGGGGAATATTGAAACCTCGTTACACCATGGTATAATTCATTTTATTTTTAATAATGGTAAATGAGTTGTGTAAAAGGGATTAGAGTCAAAATTTGGGGATTAGATGACAATTATACTCTTGTTGATCGTATGAACATACTGATGAGAAAGAAGAATACAACTTCTCAGGGGAAGGGAAATCTTGGTACTGGGGCTATTGGTTCTCTAGTCGATACGAAAGGAGAGTCATATATGGATTAGAATGTGGATTTTGATAAAAAATCTCTCAAGATGAGGTGGGTGGAAAGGGATATGGAGTCCTTAGGTGAAGTTTAAACGGATATGGGAAATAGTGTCATGAATTACATCGACGCCTCTAAGAAAATTTGCATCTCCAAAAACTCTATAATGGAAAATATGGCAAAGATAAAAAATTTTGTTTTAGAGTTATAGGGACATATGGCCAAGATGGAGTAGGGACACAAATTTCATAGGTTTAATCTCCATCTTAGTAGTTCTTGATGAGGAAATCAGGTTGAAGATGACATCCCTATCCCAAGCGAGCAGGATAATCAGATGAAAGTACAAGAACAATGTCAACCAAAGGTGTACAAACATTTAAAGACTAACTAGTCTCTTTGATCTTGGAGATTTTGTTGGACTATTTGTGGACTGTATCATTTGGGATGTTTTCCCCTCACTATTTTTTATCGGATCTATGGTCTATTCTTTTTTGTGGTTTTTCCTTGTATTGATCTAATGGAATGTAGTTTGGGCCAAGTTAATTTATCCTTTTTGTCCTATTTCTTTTTCTCCCCTTCTTGGTCATTCTCACGATGCATTCTATTGTAAGTTTTTTGGGTGCCTTAATCCCTATTTCTTAACTAATCTAATAAAAAACATGGCAGAAGAATTAACCATTTTGGTAAATAAACTATCCAATCATCATGTTCACTTATATTTGATAAACATTGTTAATAGTGATTTTATTAATGAAATTTTAATTGTAACAAGATCTCCAAAGTAACCGGTTCCTACCTACGAGGATATGAGGTGTTTTTTTGGATTAATAGAAGTTGATAGTTCAATGAGTGGAATTGGGGAGCCATTTGATAATATGACCAATTGATTAAGATGTATGGATATAATATATAAGCTAGATAGCTTCTTTATTGGTTTTGGAGGTGTTATTTAAGTAATATTATGAAAGAATGACAATACGTTTGAACCAAATTACATCTAGAAAGAGATGATCCAAATAAAGGAAATATGTCATCACGGTGAATGAATTTGTGAAATTTAAGATATCATAAAATTAAAATCAAATGGGTTTCTTTAAACTATCCCTATCCTTAATAATTAGAGAATAAAATCCAGAACCATAAGTGTAGACAATAAGTGCATAATTGTTTTTATTGAGAGAACCATTCTAAACAAGATAAGGTTCCAGTGGGAGACAAGTATAAGGGCCACCAATGTTTCAGTGGGAGACAATTAGTAAAATAAAAAATAATTAGAGACCCAAATGAAGAATTATATAGTCTGTCATAATTGTTATCCATTTTTCCCCTCGAGGAAAAATGGACAACGGGGTTTACAAGTTAAAATGGTTAAATTTGGTGTGTAAAATTTTCTGGCATACTTTCATAATGCCTTGGAACCAAAGAAATCCCAAAATTTTCATGATGTTAATTAAGAAGGTTGGAAGCATGTGATAATGGTCCACATAGGGGACTCGATCTCAAGAGATATATCCCGTAATCTCATTGAGATTGCACAACATATATGGAGGGTGACCTTCATATAGCTCGGTCAAGCTAAATGGATATGAGGTGAGCTATTTTTTAGCTCAGAAATCTCATTGATTCCACAAACAAGCTAGTCAGAGTTGACCTCTTTGGATGTAAAATTGGTAATGTATGTGAATGAGTGCCAATTAAACTGGCTCGAGAGCCAGAATTAGTGACCGATTCAATGGTTTAAGTGAAAATAAACTCGGGTTAGCTCACAACATGGAGGTGAATCTGTGGTCATGGGTGAGCTCAATCTTGAGCTCGATGTCGAGTCACTTAGGAAAAAAGGAGGGCTCATAAACAGTTCGGGTGTTAGATCTGTGGAAGTGAGCTAGGTTGATGGCTCGAAATTTTTGGATTTGTTAGGTGGAGGCTCACCCTACATAATTTGTGAGCTCGGATAGGGTCCATTTCACGTTGCCAAATCTCGATGGAAACCTAGAGAGGGCCTACCCTTATCAAGAAGTGTAAGCTCGTGGGATGATCTGTGGCAAAGTGTGCATGGTGATAAACATATAACACCAAGATTGATGAGAAAAATTCATCAGGAAGGTGAAATGATCATCTCTGCATGTATAATGACGAAGGTAAAATTGCATGGAAAACCCAAGTTGGAAGAGAATGCACAAATGAGCTCAATATCGAGTGGTTTACATGAGGTGACTCGAGCTTGGAGACATAGTTTGAAATTGGGATGGATGAGTTGAGGCATACATGGAAGAAGTTCACGATTGAGAAGAAAAGGTGAGCTCTCCACAGGCGGGTGTCAGTTGGACTCAACACTAAGTTGGATAGAATTTTTGGAGCTTGAGATTACATAGGGATTGAGCAAACCATTAGAGTTGGATTTTTTGGAGATGGTTGATGGCTCGACAGTCATAGCTTAGGTTGAAAATTAACTCAATCAAGGGCATCACAGAAGCTCGGATGTGTGTGAGTGATCCATGGAGACATACACGTAACTCAGTGTAAGAATTAACTTTCTCATCGATCTAGAAAACGAGCTCATCCTAGGGCAGAAGACATGAATTGTAGGAGCATCAGGCGGTTGTGTGATTTGATGTTTCATGATTTATGTCTTCCAGTTTAGTGTATATCGTATCAAATCAAGTCGTAGGTTTTAATGGGAGTTGTGTTGATGGATAGGGCCATGATACAACGAGTTTTTTATTTTAAAATGAGCTCTCATGTATGACAAGTTAAGAGACTCATAGGAACTGACTTTCCATCGAATGGCTCTTGAGTATTCAAGTTGGCTCATGCAAGAGTGAGACAAGATAATTTGGTGGTGTACAATTACATTTCTTGTTTTAGTCACATCGGTTGTGAAAGGTAGATTAGCTTGTAAAATTTGAGCTCAATCTGGAAGGAGTAGCTCGGTGCGCCGAACGCGGGTATAGTCAAAAGAATTGATAAATGTGTTTAAGAGAAATGAAGATTTCATATTTTTGGATGTTGTGGGTTAGGAACTCATACCACCGATTTGAAAAAAATTAGCTTGAAGATTCCGAATCCTGAAAGCCTAAAACTCGAAATTTGGAGTTTCATATTTTTGGGATTTGGAAGTCCATGCCTTCGAGGTTCAGAACTATGTGACGAGTTTCCAACCCAATGCGTTAGACCGAGTTAGTCACCGAGTCATGGGAGGCCCGAGTCTAATGTTGAGGTAGGATCATGTTGCATGTTGAGTTCATCGGTTGGCGAATCGGAAAATAATTTAATGAGGAGTTGCATGGAGTGAAAATCAACTTCCGAGTTGATAGAGGAAAGGTTTTCGAGCTACAAAGTCACGACATCTCAAAGTGAGTTCAAGGGGAAAATCATAGTGATGGTGCGGACTTAGCAACAAGCTCAATCAGTGGAGCCCAATGAAGATGAGCCCGAATCGGTGTTTTAATGCAGCTCGTCCCATAGTGAGAAACTCAGCTTGAAGGAAAAGCAAGTGTAGCTCAACATTGACATAGTGGGGCAACCCAAAATATGTTATAGATGATGCATGGAGGAGTCTGAAAAATATGGCTTGGAAAGGAAAAATTGAGTGTGGATAATGTGAACGAGATGGGTCCAGTCGGTGATGAATGAGCCGAGTCGAACCATAGAATGGAACAATGCGTGAAGTGGCTTAGAAACAAACCGTAAAGAGTTCGACTCAGGAGGAGTCGAGTTGAGATTGAGCCACTTGGTGGTGAGCTTGCAGGTAGATCTTGTAGAGTTGAGCCATACTAAGAAGATAACCCAGGAGTCTCTCGGAGTGGTTTCGTGGGTCGATGTGATGGTGATGAACTCGACGCTCTAAAAACATGCAAAGATCACTTAGTCAACATGTTCGGAAAGAAGATCTCGATTCACGAATGGATCTTAGTTGATGGAATAGTGTGAATGAGGATGTAAAAGCACATGAATGGTCAAGTTGGGTAATTATCTCTCGACACACGTGAGAACTTGATGTGGGTTACGGGCCATGCATTGATATGAGGCTTGGAGATGAGCTCGGTAAAAGGGAGTTATGCGTAGAAATGACCAAAATTACAGAGGAGCTTGCGTGAGGTTGTTTCATTTGGACAAGGAGAGTTTAGTTGAGCTCATACGATTAATTGACATGTAATGAAAGATTTCTGAGTTGAGGTGAGGGAGCTCAGATACGTCAACATAGTTGGTAGTAGCTCGTGAGGATATGAGCCCAATACATAATTCAAGCAATGCATTGGAGGAAGCTCGAGTGGGGCATAGCTTAGAGCAAGTGAATTATGGTTGAGCTCAACACGGTATTGGCTTGTGTAAAGCGACAAAGTGATCTCACTCAACTCGATTCACAAAACGAAGGATCTTGAGTGCATTGGAGGTGAGGACTCGTTGTAAGTATGAATGAGCTCGGAAATAACAATGTAAAGTTGGAGGTGGGTCCAACATTGAGTGAATCATATTAATTGGCTAAATCATGGATTAAGTGATGAGCTTGGTCTTATCATCTCAAAATTTTGGGAAGCTCATCGTTATCCATCGAGTGAATGCGATGGTAAGATTAGCTCGATGCGATGAGCTCGGTTAGTTTGAGCACGTCAGTCAATGAAGAGCTTGGTGGTGAAAGCATTTCGGGCTCGTAGAGCGAGCCATGAGGTAACACGGACCCATGAGTTGAACCATGCACGAAGAAAATCAAAAAAAAGAGCTCGGTTTGTCATTTGGACTCGGCCAATTCAACAGTAGATGCAGAGGAGCTAAAGGACTCAACTCCGGTGAGTTGGCTCGGTGATCAACCACCGAGTTGGGCTATTTTTGGCCTTTTCCCCATAATTTCCTCTTGGTACAATTCAATTTTAAGTGGGCCCACTATAGTTTAATTAAATGAATATTTTTATTTAAATATTTATTATTAATATTTAAGTATTTTATTTAAATATTCTTTTAAATAATTTTGAAGAATAAGTCAAATCGGGCATTAATGGCACATGATGGAACATTCTCAGGTGGTTCAACCAACTGTAATAAATGATACATAATGTACATTCAATTTAGGAAGATAATTTATGAATCCTTCTCTCCTCTCTCTCAATTTCTTATATAAATGTAAGTTGGAAGCTCATTCCAAAGGGTTCCAATAGTCAAGCAAGTTGGAAAGTTAGACACTTTCCAGGCTTCCCCTCTCTTCACAAGTTGAGATGTTGTGAATGTGTAGGCTCTCAAGCCTTTATTCTTCAAATTGTAATGGCATCCTATGCCTTTTCCCTGATGTAATGATGCACTGTGCAAGTCCTTGAAGTAATGAGAATTATGTTTTGTGATCATATATATGTCCTTTCATGATTTTTTTTACTTCTATTTTCTCTCTCGTGTTTGGTGAATGTGCAACTAGGTTTCTTTTGCAAGTTTTGGAGGTCATTGTGCTTATCAAGGAGTGAAGTATTGTATGTAAAATGGGTTTGTAATGCATGTCATTCTTTCTCATGATCATCTCTCTTCATTGGAAAGCTAGAATTTTGTCTAGCAAAACCCTTTCTTAGTGCATCACCACTTTATTATAGGTTTTATTTCTTCACAAATCTCTTTCCCTAATCCCTTGAAATGTTAGCATAGATCTAGTTAGCCATTTATCTGCCTTGTAAGTAGTGTTGTGTTTAATTTAGGAAGAGGAATCTAGCCTTCTCCTGAGGTTCACCTCGAGCCCATGTCCCGGCTTGAGATGTGATCACATGTTACCCAATCACACCAAACATCCTATCCAAATTCTAGCCATTCGGAGGGTGCAGTGATTTGGTGACAAATTTTTTCACACGCCTAGTGGGACAATAGGTGAAATTTATACATTTTACATTTATCCCATTGTAATATCTTAGTCACATTTTTCAATAGGTGTGTGTTTCGTGTTCACTTCATTTCATTAAGTTTTTGTGCTCTTAGTGAAATTTCAGCCTTAATAGGTATTCCCAAGCACAACTGATGACTCCATTGGTCAAAGTACCCCACTCTCTATGTTTTGGAAGACCTTCATTTTACTCATTTCCATCTAGTTTTCTTCCATATCTTTCCATTTTTTCTCCCATTCATGAAGTTGTGCAATCATGGCTTCGTTTCTATAGTTGAGTTCCCACTTGCACCAGCAACAACACCTTCCATCTTCAAGCTATTTTAACCCACCTCTAGCTCCATTTTATGATGAGAATCAATAACACGCACATCCCTCTAAGCAAGGTCATGATCATTTTGGTTTTTCACCTAACTATACAAATTTTCAAGGCTAGGAACATGTTGATGATGGATGCTACCTTACAGACGAAGATGTAAAGTTACAACTTAAAATGTAGAAACTGGAGGCAGGCATGGTACAATCTAGAGCCATAGCTAAAATGAGGGCATTTAAGAATGGCTTCAAGGTAGATTTGTCCATGGGTTGGCCCTATGCCAAGTTTTTTGCAACTTGCAAGAAAATATTTCTTTTATGACTGAAATGTTTCCTCAGCTTGAGGGTTGGATTGAAGAAATAGAGGCCTATGAGTTTGATGCAATGCAATATTATCACTTGGTAATACCTACACCACCACCTCAGAGTTCTCTTTCCATTTCTCAATCAATTTCATTTCAGTCTAAA
Source organism: Taxus wallichiana var. yunnanensis (assembly GCA_018340775.1). Taxonomy (NCBI): domain Eukaryota; kingdom Viridiplantae; phylum Streptophyta; class Pinopsida; order Cupressales; family Taxaceae; genus Taxus; species Taxus wallichiana. The sequence goes on from CM031237.1 coordinate 125,496,903, forward strand.
TCTCCAATCCAAATCTTTTCACCAGCTACACATGTTGAGATTTCCATTCCTTCCTCTCCTATCATTCCATCCCATCATGAATCTTTTATCCCTTGTTCTTCTGAAGTTCCTTCTTTTTTGCAAAGTTCACCAACCCAATAATTTGTACCTCTTCCACTATCTCAAATAGTGAGATAGATCATGTTGACCAAAATAAGCTCACACTTATTTTTGGTCAAGTAACCCACTTTTCCCCTTCTTGTGCTTCAATTTGATTTTTTACATATTTCAAGCACTCAAGGTTTCTTGGAAATAGCTTCATCAGATGGGAAATTTCTTCCCCTTTCCAGAAAGGTAAAGAAGTCCTTCTAACTCCTTGTATTTTGAAAGTTATGGGTCGGTGGGCCTTAGAAGGATTTTTCCCAAAAGTGGGTCGGCGGGCCTGGGGAAGATTTTTTGCCAAGTTATGTTTGGGAAGTGCAGGGAACTTTTTGGAACTTAGAATTTTACTGCAAATGGAGTAATTTGCATTTGTAGGCCCGTGAGCCCATGGAGAAAAGAAGGAAAAAATTCCTAAGGCCCGAAAAGGACACATGGCGATATTCAGGTCAAAGCGGGAAAGCGGGTCACCGGAGGGAGTTTGAATATTTTGGATTTTTCTTTAAAGGGATTAAAGTCACGAAACGAGCCGCAACTCGCCCAGAGACTTGATAAGTTACATACTCGAAATGCTGGCACTAAATGTTACATGCAGGGAGGTGAGCCGTCGAAGGAATTTTGGAATTTTGTAAATTCCTCAAATGGCGCATGATTTACACTTTCCGGCCCACGGACTGGTGAGGACCATTTCAAAAGTAAAGTTTGGGCATGGGCATATGGAGGAGTTTTGTACTTTTGTGTTACTTGTGCAAAAGGCACAATTTCAATTTTTGGCTCATGGAGATTCTAGGCACAAGGTGATTTTCAAGCCTATGGGGCCACGGGAGTTTTTTTTTTTGCATTTTTTCACAAAAAGTGCAAAAATGAATTTTGGGCCCATGGACCAATTTTGAAAACGATTGTTCACCATTTTCACCCTAATTTAAATGCAAATCTTCAGACAACCATATTTTTCAACCAGAGCTTGAAATTTAAGAAATTTGGTACCGTTGGAAAGCTCTCAACATCCTCTTCACACCATGGAAGCTCAAATTTTGAATTTTGACAAAGTTTGGTGGGTGAAAAAGGAGAAAACATATTCAGCTTGGGAAAAATGCATAACCAGACATCTAACCACCAAAATTTAATGAATTATGGCTGATTTCTTCTCCATCAAGCTTGAATGCATTCGGAAATGGATTTTTAGATGCACCCTTGACTTTTGGGGATAAAATTTAATGGATGTTTTGGTGGTTGAGATTTCAAATAAGATTTTCCCCCCTTCTCTTCTTTCTCTCTTTTTTTCATCAATATATTGTAAAAATTGTCATATTTTACAAGGAGAGACATTTTGGGCATAGAGAAACTCTGTCAAATTTGTTTCTCGATGCCATTTTTGAGTAGTGAACCTTCTCCTATGCATGGCAAATGTATTTTTTCCTCTATTTCAAAATGTAATGGTTTGTGCACATTTTAGAGAAATAAAAATGTGTTTTGTGGCATTCTTCAACCCTTTGTATGGTTTTGTTGTTTCCCTGTGCCTCTCCTTTCAGATTTGTTTTTTTGTGCATGAATTTTACACGTGCATTTGGAAGATGTCGTGTTTCTTGGAGTTTCAATGGTAGATTTGGATCTGGGTCTATGTCACTTCTGTCTGACCTCCCTCATTTTCTTCTCCTTTGTTTCATTCTCCCTCATCAAAATAGCTCACCTTTCCTTCTAAGGTGTATAACCTCTTTAGTGTAGGCTTTCATTTTCACGCATTCTCTCTTCCCTATCTCCTTGGAATGGTTAGATTAGGCTTAGATTTTGTTTTCCGCATTGGAGTAGCTCGTGGTAGGGTAGTTTAGGAAGAGGAACCATCCTTCTTTTGAGGATCATCTCAAGCTCGTTGGTCCACAACTTGAGAGATGATCCAATGTTGTGCAAATCACGTTGAATGCCCCATTATCAAACAACAAATCTAAGAGGCCATTTGGGGGTGTTGTGATTTTTCTTCAACATTTTTGGCATGCCGGTGGGACACTAGAGTTATATTTCTCTCATCTTTCCAAGGTGTCTCATTATATAACAAATTTTAAGCCACCGTGCTACCACATCAATAGTTTTGGCATGCCCGGTGGGACACTAGAGTTAGAGTTTTCTCATCTTTCCAAGGTGTCTCATTATACAACAAATTTTAAGCCACCGTGCTACCACATAAATAGTTTTGGCATGCCCAGTGGGACCAAGAGGTCTTTCACTTAATTTTTAGTAGGTTGGTGTCTTCTGTTAAGATTTCAGCCTTTGGAGGCATATATGCACAGGTGACTCCATCCGGTCAACAACCCATCTCGAAGTTGCGAGACCTTCTTTCCATTCATTTTCATCCATTTTTCATCCATTTTTCTTCCCACATCTTTATCTTCTTTCATTCCATGAATTTGTGCAATCATGACTTCATTTCCATCATGGAATCCACATTTCTAGCAGAAGTGATGCATTCATCTCCAACATACTTCTCAAATCCTCTAGATCAAAAGATAATCAAATTCAAAATCATTATGGCTACCCATATGAACAATGTCAAAACCAGTTTGGCTATGGAGCTTATTAAGAGCAAGGGTATGCATATGTTTATAACAACTACATGGAAAATATAGACATGTTGGAGAAGATAAAAATGGAGGCTAACATGGTGAAATCAGGATACAACACAAATGAAAGATTTAGAATTGGTTACAGTGGCACCTTGTCCATGGGAAGGCCCTTTTCTAAGACATTATAACCTCGGGATAAGCTCGACTTCATGGTTGCAAAACTAACTCAACTTGTACAATGGATTGAGGATATTGAGGCTTATGATAAGAGTGTAATATAACCTTGTTAATGGGTAAGTGTACCATCTCATAGTTTTTCTTTTCCTCCTTTTCAACCAACATCATTCAGAGTAGTAGTATCATGACTCAAGCTTCTCGTCTGCTACCCCAAATGTTAATTCCCCTTCTCCATCCTCTAGTCTTCCATCTCACCTCGTTTCTCTACCCTTTTCCCTTAAAATCCAATTCTCCTTAACAAGATCCAAAAACAATACTCCACCACAAATAACTATAAAAATGGCTAACAACCAGCCCATCCCTCCTCTTGCATTCCCAAATCCATGTTGGGAAGACAACAATTAGATAACCATCAAGGAGACCAGAAGAAGAAGAGCCAAATAGAAAAGAAAATATCAAAATCTTAGTGAGCTTGGCTCTCAAATTTGGGATTACAAAGATTCCTTTGCTAGTTAAGCCTTTAGAGGTGATCAAGATTGAAGAGCGAGTGGTGGCTAAGGATGATTTTGTAGTAGCAATGGAAGAAGAATACCAGCAATATGTTTGTTTAAGTGTAGTGTCCATGATGGCACTTTGTTTGATAAGATTTCTGATCCAATTCAAGCCACACAATCAGTAGAAGTAAGGGAAGGAGAAGTTACTCCAAATCCAAAAGAAGAGGAGTGCCTTCCAGCTGTGGAGGAGAAAAATATAATTCTATAGGCTTCAAATATAGAACATGCAAAAGAATAACATTCAGTTCTTCCTTCTACTTCATCCCCTTTGAGCTCTAATGTTGAAGAAGAGATTGATATTTCAAACTTCATGTTTGAGGATGAGGAGAACCATGGTGAGCAAGATACGAAGATCATAAGGACACCATGGAGGAGGTCGAGCACATGTAAGAAAACAAGGAGGAAGATTATCTATCTGAATTGGAGGATTAATTTGATGGATAGGACCCCGTGGAGATCACATCATTTCCCCTCCCTCATCCACCTTCCAAGCACATGAGCTCGCTGCCATGAAGGAGAGCCTTCAAGGACAACAACTTGTATTTTACAACAGCCTTATGGAACCAAGGTTGGAAGATCCAAATCTTCCATGTTCTTCACAGGAAGTGGAAGGGAAAGAGGAGGAGGATTCCATCATCTCTTCCACACCATCTATCCAAAAAGGTCTGCAAGAAGACTCCATTGTAGGATTTGAATTTCAAAGCAATGGGAAAACTTCACGGATCATAACTTGCCCAATAAGGTACTTGGCTTCATTGGAGCAAAGAGAAAGACACAACTAATCATGTTTGCTTCTAAGCATGAGGATGAGAATCAAAGTGCCAAGGATCAACAATAGTACCTCTTGGAACCAAGTGAGCAACATATTGAAGAGGTATTTATTTTTTCCAAGTTGATACCTTGATGGAGGGAGTGGAGAAACAATTTATAGTCAGCCTTCCACTCCTAATCTCAGTTATATTCAATGCCAAATCATTTACATGGCTTCCTATCTTGAGGAAAGGAAGCTATTTTGCACAACAAGTTGCATGGTTTATTTAGCTCACCTTTGCTTCTAGTTAGAGTAGAGTAGGTAGGTTTTCTTTCAGCAGAAGAAGTGTTTGTGCACACTGTGCATATCCCACTTGGGGTATGTATGATTTCAATTTTGTACATAGTTTTTTGGTGTTGTTTTGTTTCTCTTGCACAGTGCATTGGACTTGGCATTTGGTGAAGATCAGTTTCAGTTTTAGTGGGTTTCCAAGTGGCTCAGGGATCAGTTTTCAAAGTTTAGATCAGTATCAAGCTATCACTCATGACTCCATGCCCAATGGATGCTTCAAAGGCAACTGATCATTTCATCTAGCAGGCAGATGACCCCTGTGAGTCGCCAAATTGTTGACCAAAATAAGCTCACACTTATTTTTGGTCAAGTAACCAAATTTTCCCCCTTTTTGTTATTCAATTTTATTTTTACATATTTCAAGCACTCAAGGTTTCCTTAAAATAGCTTCATCAGATGGGAAATTTCTTCCCCTTTCCAGAAAGGTAAAGAATTCCTTCTAACTCCTTGTATTTTGAAAGTTATGGGTCGGTGGGCCTTAGAAGGATTGTTTGCCCAAAAGCGGTTGGTGGGCCTGGGAAGATTTTTACCAAGTTATGTTTGTGAAGCCACGGGGCTAGTGGGGGGAATTTTAAGCACTTAGACTTTTGCGCAAATGGTGCAATTTACATTTATGGGCCCATGAGCCACGGAGAAAAGAAGGAAAAAATGCCTAAGGTCTGAAAAGGACATGTGGCTATATTCTAGGTCAAAGAGGAAGGTGGGTCACGGAGAGAGTTTGAATATTTTGGCTTTTTCTTGAAAGGGAGTAAAGTCACAAAATGAGCCGCAACTCCGCTAGAGACTAGATAAGTTATATGTTGAGCTGGCACTAAATATTACATGCGGGAGGCGGGACCGTCAGAGGAATTTTGGAATTTTTACAAATTCCACAAATGGCACAATTTGTAATTTCCGGCCCGCGGGCCCGGCGAGGACCATTTCAAAAGTAAAGTTTTGGGTGTGGGCTGCAGAGGAGTTTTGCACTTTTGCATTTTTGTACAAAAGGCGCAATTTCAATTTTTGGCCCATGAGCTTTTAGACCCAAGGTTATTTTAGAGCCTACGGGGATATGGAAGGTTTTGCGATTTTTGCATTTTTTTCACAAAAAGTGCAAAAATGAATTTTGGGCCCACGGAACCATTTTGAAAACTGTTTTTTTTGCCATTTTTCCCTAATTTAAATGTAAATCTTCATACGACCATAGCTTTCGAACCAGAGCTTGAAATTCAAAAATTTGGTACCATTGGAAAGATCTCAACATCCTCTTCACCATGAAAGCTTGAATTTTGAATTTTGGAAAATTTTTGTGGGTAAAAAAAGAGAAAACATGTTCAGCTCAGGAAAAGTGCAGAACCAGAAATCCAACCACCAAAATTTAATGAAGTATGGTTGATTTCTTCTCCAAAAAGCTCGAATGCATTGGGAAATGGATTTACAAAGGCACCCTTGACTTTTGGGGATCAAATTTAATTGATTTTTTGGTGGTTGAGCTTTCAAATCTGATTTTCCCCTTCTCTTCTTTCTCTCTATTTTTCATCGATATATTGTAAAAAATTTTCATTTTCGACAAAGAGAGACATTTTGGGCATAGAGAAACTTTTTAAATTTGTTTCTCGACACAATTTTTGAGTAGCGAACCTTCTCCTATGCTTAGTAATTGCATTTTGCCTCTATTCCAAAAATGTAATGGTATGTGCACATTTTAGAGCAATAAAAACATGTTTTGTGGCGTTCTTCAACCCTTTGCATGGTTTTTTTGTTTCCCCATGCCTCTCCTTTCCAGATTTGTTTTTATTTACATGTATTTTGCACTTGTAGGTGGAATATGTCATGTTTCTTCTAGTTTTAATGGTGGATTTGGATCTGGGTCTATGTCACTTCTATCTAACCTCACTCATTTCCTTCTCCTTTATTTCATTTTCCCTCATCATAATAGCTCTCCTTTCCTCTCTCGGTGTATCACCGCTTTAGTGTAGGATTTCATTTTAACACATTCTCTCTTCCATGTCTCCTTAGAATGGTTAGATTAGGCTTAGATTTGTTTTCCTGCACTGGAGTAGCTGTGATAGGTAGTTTAGGAAGAGGAACCAACCTTCTCTGGAGGATCATCTTAAGTTCGTAGGTCCCACAACTTGAGGGAAGATCCAATGTTGTGAAAATCATACCAAATTCCCCATTATAAAACAACAGATCTGAGAGGCCATTCAGGGGTTCTGTGAGTTTTCATCAATAGGTCATTGAATCCCAACCCACCCCTCCTCCCATAGTTCCAAATCTATTTTGGGAAGAACATGCTTATATTGAAGATGAAGAGGAGGATGTTCAAGGATATTGCTAAGGATTAAATTTCAACAAATTTGAAGGAGTGGGCTGCAAGATTGAATGTAAATAAATTTCCTCTGCTAACTCACCCTCTATCCGAGGTTGAGATTCACGAGTAGACGGTGGAGACTGATTTTGCACAAGAACAAGTACAAGAGTATATCGAGCATCGGTTGAGGTGTTCATGATGCAACATACCTGTTGGCACTCTGTTTGTGGAGACTATTGATTCCCCACCAATTGAAAAGTTGGTTGAAGAAGAGAATGTGTAAGATGAAGAATAAAGAATCTCAAGTGTACAAGGTGATTTTTATGACTACAATGATCATAATTATCAGGCATTTCTAGAACTTTCTACATTTATGGAACATTGTAGCAACTTGTCAATATCCTTATCAAATACAACAACAAATCATAGCAGGATTATTTCCATGGTAGATTCAAAGTTTTGAAATGTAAATTATACCATGCAGAAGTTTCAAATTCTTCCCGTTCTTCGTCTTCTCAAAACTATGTTTTCCTAGATGAATTTGATCTTGAAAATTTTATGTTTGAAGACAAGGAAGGTCATGGGGAATCAAATGCTAATTCAAGAAGCATCATAAGGGAGGTTGAACCCTTTTCACATTCAGATAACAAAGAAGAATATTTTCTATCGATTTGAAGGAGTATTTGGATGCAGAAGATCCTATAGAAATACCCATTTCTATCATTCCATTATCTAGTCTTCAATGTAAGTTTCCTAGTGCTATGCAAGGATATACTCAAGGAATATCTATAGTTTCAAGTTATCCTCTTGAATTTGAATTGGAAGAATTGGATCTTCTACAACATTCATTGAATGAAGAAAGAGAAGAGCATGCGGGAGGAACTAAGTCAACTTTAAAGGTTTGGGAGAAAATGACATCATTGAAAGTTTCTTGCTTTCAATTATGGAGTCAGACTTGTTTGATGAACAAGTAATGGTGGAAGGAAACCAAGGAGGTCTTGCTTCCCTTAATTTTCCTGAAAAATAACAGGTGAAAGGATTTGATCTTGCAGGTTTCATGTGGGATGAAGAGGTTAGAAATGTTGAACAACTTTTCCTTCAGATGAAAGTAGAGCTCCTATATGAGAAATACTCTTCAAACACTTGCAGAGATTTTCAAGTGTTTCCATTGGAGCTTGTAAGTGGTCCAAAGTAGCTGCATGTCATGGAGGAACTTCTTGTTATCAAAGAAGGAAAAAGAAATGGAGAGAACATCAATTCAGTACCATTCATTCATATAGGAGAGGAGTTGTTTATAAATGGGTAAAAAGAAGGAAATCGGGTCATGGATAACCATATATTTTGAGGATTTCTTCAAAGTAATAATTTATTTTTAAAATCAAAGTTTAGAAAAGTAGGAATATTCAATGGGTTAGACCATGTCTATTAGGTATCTGACTTCATTAAAGCTAGAACTAGTCACATTCATTCAATAATACGAGGATGAGTTTCACAATTCTGAGGATCAACTGCAATGCCTCTACAAAACAAATGAAGAGTAACTAAAAGAGGAATTATTTCTCTTTCTAGTTGATATGTTAGTGGACCAAGTGGAGAATTGGGCTCATTTAAATTTTTAACTATCATTTTCAGCCATGTCTATTATCACATCATCTTCATGTCTTCCCATTATAAGGGCATGAAGCTATTTTGCACAACCAGTTATAGGTTTTGTTTAGCTTTCATGTGCCACCGGTTAGCATAGAGTAGGAATAGGTTTTCTTTCAGTAGAATAATTTCTTAGAACACTCTGCATGTTTCATTTGAGGCATGTATGATTTTTAGTTTTGTGTGTGTTTTGTTTTCCGTTGTCTCTCTTGTGTTGTTATACACATTGTTTCATCATTGGAAGTTTTTCAAGGAAGAGAAAATTTCAAGGTTTCAAAGAAAGTTTCAAGATATCCCCAATTCCTTGGCTACTTCATTCAAAGTTCTGCAATATATTCTAGACACCAAGTGTTCATCAGATTCAGTATACTTCATGCTTAGCATTCTAGGGAGGTCAAGATATGAAATTTTCAAGGGGATTCAGGATGGTTCATTTATTATCCTTCATTCTATAGCAGTCATTCCAAGTTTGGGATGTAGGATGCAGTAATGTTCAGTTAACTTGGGAACATGAAACTCATGATTCAGGATCAGTTTTGGGATATCTTATAGTTATGACTCCATGCCCAATGGATATGTAAGGCTACTAGCCTAAAGCTTAGTAGGAAAGCACCCCTGAGAAGTCACCAAAAATTTTATCCATTTTTACCCCTCAGGGAAAAATGGACATCGGGGCTTACAAGTTAAAATGGTTAAATTTGGTGTGTAAATTTTTTTGGCATATTTTCATAATGCCTTGAACCAAAGAAATCCCAAAATTTTATGATGGTTTGAAGCATGCGATAATAGTCCACATAGGGGACTAGAGCTGGAAGAGCTAGCCCATGAGCTCATCAAGATTGCACAACATATATGGATGGTGACCATCATATAGCTGTTCGAGATAAATGGATGTGAGGTGAGCTATTTTTTCATTTCGGAAAGCTCATAGATTCCACAAACAAGCTAGTCGATTTGAACTCTTTGGATGTAAAATTAGCAATTTATGTGAATGAGTGCCGATTAAACTGCTCTCGGGAGTCATAATTAGTGACCGATTCAATGGTTTAAGTGAAAATAAACTAGGGTTAGCTCACAACATGGAGGAGACTCTATGGTCATGGGTGAGCTCAATCTCAAGCTTGATGTTGAGTCACTTAGGCATAAAGGAGGGATCATCAAAATTTAGGTGTTAGCTCCATGGAAGTGAGCTAGGTTGATGGCTTAACATTGTTAGATTTTTTAGGTGGAGGTTCACCCTATAGAATTTGTGAGCTCGAGATAGGGTCCATTTCATGTTGCCAAATCTCGATGGAAACTTGGAGAGGGCCTACCCTTATCAAGAAGTGTAAGCTCGTGGGATGATCTGTGGCGAAGTGTGCATGGTGATAAAAATAAAACACCAAGATTGATGAGAAAAATTCATCAAGTAGGTGAAATGATCATCTCTGCATGTATAATGGTGAAGGTTGAATTGCATGGAAATCCCAAGTTGGAAGATAATGCACAGGTGAGCTCAAGATCGAGTAGTTTTCATAAGGAGACTCGAGCTTGGATACATAGCTCAACATTGGGATGGCCAAGTTGAGGCATACATGGAAGAAGTTCATGGTTGAGAAGCAAAGGTGAGCTCTCAGGTGGGTGTCGGTTACAGACTCAACACCAAGCTAGATAGAATTTTTGGAGCTTGGATGAATTCATGTTTCAAAGCTTGAGATTACATAGGGATCGAGCAAGCCGTTGGAGTTGGCTTTTCTGGAGATGGTTGATGGCTTGACAGTCAGAGATCAGGTGGAAAATTAACTTGATCAAGGGTTTCATAGAATCTCATTTGTGTGTCGAGTGATCCATGGAGACATACACGTAACTCAGTGAAATAATTAACTTTCCTGTCGATCTTCAGAAAACAAGCTCATCCTGGGGTAGAAGATATGAATTCTAGGAGCATCAAGTGGTTGTGTGATTTTACGTTGCATGATTAATGTCTTCCAACTCGGTGTATATCTTATCAACTTAGTGGTAGGTTTTAATTGGAGTTACACGAGGGATCAGGCCATGATACAAAAATTACTATTTCAAAATGAGCTCTCAGGTATGCCAAGTTAAGACACTAAGAGGAACCGAACTTGCCATTGAGTGGCTCTGAAGTATTCAATTTTTCTCATGTAGGAGTGAGCCGATCTAATTTGGTGGTGTAAAATTACATCTCTTGTTTTAGTCACATCGGTTGTGTAAGGTAACTTAGCTTGTAAAATTTTGAGATCAAAACGGAAGGAGTACCTTGGTTCACCAAACATGGGCCTAGTTAGAAGAATCATAAATGTGTTTTAGATAAATGAAGATTTGAGTTTCAAATGTTATGGGTTTGAAACTCACACCATGATTTGAAAAAAATTATCTTGAATATTATGAATCTTGAAAGCTTGTAACTCCGAAATTAGGAGTTTTAGATTTTTGAGATTTGAAGTCCATGTCTTTGGGTTTTAGAACTATGTGATGAGTTTCAAGGTCCAATGCATTAGACCGAGTTAGTCAGCCAACTCGGGGGAGGCCGAGTCTAATGACGAGGTAGGATCATGTGGCATGCCGAGTTCATCGATTGGAGAATGGGAAAAGAAATTAATGAGGAGTTGGATGGAGTGAAAATCAACCATCGAGTTGATATAGGAAAATTCATTGAGCTACAAAGTCATGAGAGTTCAAAGTGAGTTTGAGGGGATGGTTGCAGTGATGGTGCTAGACTTAGAAGCGATCTCGATGGGAGTTGAGCCGAATGAAGGTGATCCTGAATTGGTGTTTGAATGCAACTCAAGCCCATACCGAGAAACTTAGCTTAAAGGAAAAGTAAGTACATCTGACATTGATGTAGTGGGAGTAGCTCGAAACACGTTATAGGTGATGCATGGAGGGAGATCCACATGATTACTCGGAAAGGAAAAATTGAGTGTAGAATAATTTGAATGAGATGGGTCTGATTTAGTGATGACTTAGCCGAGTCGAGCCGAGAGAATGGAACAATGTGTGGAGTGGCTTAGAAACAAAGCGTAAAGAGTTTGACTTAGGAGGATTCAAGTTGAGATCGAGCCGCTTGTGGTGATCTTATAGGTAGAGCTCATAGATTCGAAGCCATATGGAGTAGATAATTAGGAGTTTCTTCAAAGTAGGTTCGTGGGTCAATGCGATGGTGATGAACTCAGCACTCGACAAAAATGTGTAAATATCACTTGATCAAAGTGTATGGGAAAGAATAGCCTTGTTAGTGAATGGAGCTTGGTGAATGGAAGAGCATGAATGAAGGATGTCGAGTGCATGAATGGCCTATTCGGGTCATTTTAGCTTGATGCGTGTGAGAACTCGATGTGGGTTACAAACCATGCATTGATATGGGGATCAACGATGAGATCGATAAAAGGAGTTTTACATAGAAATGAAAAAAATTGCAGAGGAGCTCATGTGAGGTTGTTTCATTTAGACAGGGAGATTTTGAGTCGAGCTCATATGATCAACTTGGCATGTAATGAAATATTTTGAGTCGAGGTAAGGGAGCTTAGATACATCAAAACGAGTTGGTAGTATCTCACGAGGATATGAGCCCAGTACAAAATTCAAGCGATGCATCTGAGGGAAGCTCAAGTCGGGAATAGCTCAGAGCGAGCGGATTATGGTTGATCTCAACATAGTATTGGCTTGCGTAAAGTGACAAAGCAAGCTCACTCAAATAGATTCACAAAATGAAGTATCTTGAGTGCATTAGAGGTGAGGACTCATTTATAAGTATGAATGAGCTCGGAAATAACAATGTAAAGTTGGAGGTGGGTCCAACATCGAGTGACTCTTCTAAATTGGCTAAATCATGGAGTAAGTAATGATCTCATTCTTATAAACTCAAAAGATGGGGAAGCTCACGATTATCCTTTGAGTGAATGTGATGGTAAAAGTAGCTTGATATGATGAGCTCATTTAGTTTTGAGCATGTCAGTCATGAAGAGCTCAATGGTGAAGCATTTTGGGCTTGTAGAGCCGAGCCGTGAGGTAACATGGACCCGTAAATTGAGCCATTCATAAAGAAAATAAAAAAGGAGCTTGATTTTCATTTGACTTGGCTAGTACATAGCATGCATGGAGGAGCTTGGACCTAACTCACCTAACTCATTGAGTTGGCTCAGCGAGCCAACCACCGAGTTGGGCTATTTTTGGCCTTTTCCCCATAATTTCCTCTTTAGTGCAAATCAATTTTAGTGGGGCCCACTATATTTTTATTAAATGAATATTTTTATTTAAATATTTTAATAATAATATTTATTATTATTATTTAAATATTTTATTTAACTAATTTTGAAGAATAAGTCAAATTGGGCATTAATGGCACATGAGGGAACCTTATCGGTGGTTCAACCAACTGTAATAAATGATACATCATGTACATTCAATTTAGGAAGATAATTTATGAATCCTTCTCTCCTCTCTATCTCAATTTCTTCTATAAATGTAATTTGGAAGGTCATTATAAAGGGTTCCAATAGGTCAGGCAAGTTGGACAAGTTAGATACTTTCTAGGCTTCCCCTCTCTTCACAAGCTGAGATGTTGTGAATGTGTATGTTCTCAAGCCTTTCTTCTCAAATTGTAATGGCAGCCTATGCCTTTTCCATGATGTAATGATGCACTGTGAAAGTTCTTGAAGTAATGAGAATTATGTTTTGTGATCATATATATGTCCTTTCATGATTTTTCTTGCTTCTATTTGCCTCTCTCATGTTTAGGGTGAACATGCAAACTAGGGTTTATTTTACAAGTTTTGGAGGTCATTGTGCTTATCAAGGAGTGAAGTACTGTATGTAAAGTGGGTTTGTAATGCATGTCATTCTTTCTCATGATCATCTCTTCATCGGCAAGTTGGAATTTTCTCTAGCAAAACCCTTTCCTTGTGCATCACCACTTCTAGTATAGGTTTTATTTCTTTGCAAATATCTTTCCCTAATCCCTTGAAATGTTAGCATAGGTCTAGTTAGCCATTTATCTGCCTTGTAAGTAGTGTTGTGTTTAATTTAGGAAGATGAATCTAGACTTCTCCCGAGGTTCACCTCGAGCCCAAGTCCCACAACTTGAGATGTGATCCCATGTTACCCAATCACACTGAACGTCTTATCCACATTCTAGCCATTTGGACGGTGTAGTGATTTTGTGAAAACAACAACTATGAAACCAAACAAGGAAATAAAGGTCAAAGAAACCAATTACAAGGTAAATTTCCCCTCACTTAAAGCTTGACTGGTGATTACCTAAAATTTATAAAATGAGGGGTAGTTAATCTAATTTAGGAGGACATAAATGCTATAAATAAATCTAATAAATTAATATATAAATTACTAAATGATTAAACTAATGAAATAAAAACCCTAATGTGTAATAAGAAGGTAAGGAATGAACTTATATATAAGGTGAGTATTGTTGCATTGAGTGTCGTAGGTCTGACTATAAATTTCAGGAACAAGAATGAATGTGAAGAGGTCCCCAAAAATATGGATCTGAGATATCTGAAGGGATTGGGGTACCTATGGGTGCTCTTGTATGTATAACAGGCACCCGGTCTGTAAAAAAGCTAAAACGTTGGTCTTCATAGTCCCAAAGATGATTGCTAACCTTCGTTCCTCGTCGCATTAATTTTCTTGTACTACACTGAATGCTCCAAATATTTCAAGAGGAATAAATAACCTAAAAAATACCCAAAGGAAGTATCAAAACCCTAGAAAATATAAATACAAAATGAGTGGGTTAGACTGACATTAGCTGCCATAACAGTAGGCTTACTACTTTGAGCATTGAACTACATTTCAGACCTAAATGTAGTTCTGGTGTGTGTGTGTGCATGCCGTGCCTTAGGTTCTCTTATGCTAGTCACACTTTGTCAAGTAACGAGAAATAACAAAATATAGAAAATGTAATAGAATGTCGGTATGGAATAGAATAAAAGCCTCCCCTTATGAAGTGTGATGCGAGACAACCTAGCTTGTTCCTAGATGATGGAGCTATGTGGATACTACTCTACATGGGTGATAGTAGTTGAATGATGTTAGGTACCTCATTATGGTATCATAAATTTATATTTATATGGTTCTCGTAATCTAATTTCATAATTAACCCCAATATGGTTGACTAGGAAAAAGATAAGAAGAAGAAATGGCTAGAAAGAGCCCAAAAATGGAGGGAAAATTTAAAAGGATCGGGGCACCTAGGTGGGACCGAGGCACCCATGGGCACCCAAGATGAGGATAAAATGATGAGAAATTTCTGAAACAAGACTTGGCATGTATATTAAAATGTGCAGGAATGACGAAATAAAAGTAAAATAATATGGCCAAAAGATGGAGTTAATTAGTACTTTCTTCACTCAAGAACCTTCTAAATAGTAGTATAAAACCAAGATAAATAAATGTCTAAATAAATAATTTAATGAATAAATTTTTCCCCACTTTATGTTGGTAAGATGAAATATTAGTAGCATAAAGTGGATAAAAGTGCGTACCTTATATCCATGAAGAGTGTAGTAGAAATGGGTGAAGGACTAGAAAAAGCATGGAATAAAAAAGAAATAAGGAGGAGCATGGAATCTAAAGATGAAAAATGCACAAAAAGTGATGAGAGTGAACCTAGGGTAGGAACGCATGTGTAGTTGTTGCGGTGTGTAGTTTACCTACATGGTTAGTAAAAGTGTGTGATGTTGTGGAATGTTGTTGTTGTTGCCCCCAATTTGTTGCTTGTTTATCACATAGCCGGACTTGCAAGGAGAAAATGATCAAGTAGTCAAATATGTATATATGTAAAAATGATATTTAAAATAAGCATGTATATGAAAGTGTGTAAAATACATGAAATGAAAAGTGTAAATGGAATATGTGCACCTAATCCATGTCGAGAGGGAGAGTGTAGAATGATATGTTGTCATCGCAAGTTTTTGGGTGATCTCTGCCACCCTAGTTGAAGAAATGTAGGGATGAATTTTTTTTTCCTCCAAGCTCTAATCACTTCTACTGAAATGTGTGTGAAGAGATATCTATAGCGTCCTAGTTTTTGGAGATCCGATGCCACCTTTGGTCAAGCAGTGTAGAGAGGCTCACCCAGTGTAACCCCTAAGCCTTTAACTACTTCCCATAAATGCTTAGAAAATCATGTCTGTAAAATTCATTGTGTATG